>OZ025258.1:3113960-3551460 GCA_964019135.1 Arenicola marina | reverse complement strand
CACCATCCACCCACTTGTGTCACACCATCCACCCACTGGTGTCACACCATCCACCCACTTGTGTCACACCATCCACCCACTTGTGTCACACCATCCACCCACTGGTGTCACACCATCCACCCACTGGTGTCACACCATCCACCCACTGGTGTCACACCATCCACCCACTTGTGTCACACCATCCACCCACTTGTGTCACACCATCCACCCACTTGTGTCACATCATCACCACTCCACGCCTCCAGCGGATTAATCGTTCTAGTGTAACATTTTGAGGTTATCGAATAGCGACTAGGGCCGTTTTGCCCCATTAGTTAAGCCTTGTTGTTAACATTGGTTTGCTATAGTCGATTGTCAATACAAAACCAAAGACTGTCATTTAGAATTAGTTTGAATGGATACATTTCGCTTTGTGATGCTGTGGATAACATACGTGTGGTATAAACAGAAACGTATCTGATGGTGCGGAAGAAAACCAAAGAAAGCAATACGGTTAATAAAAACCCTGCTGCAGTGTACCGGTGTAGCGGCTCTCACCACAGGACAATCACGGGTGTTTGTTTATTAAAAGCCCTGCTACGGTGTATCGGTGTAGCGGCTCTCACCGCATTACATAACACGGGTGTTTGTTTACTAACAACCCTGCTGCGGTGTAGCCGTGTACCAGTGTACCGGTGTAGCGGCTCTCACCACAGGACAATCACGGGTGTTTGTTTATTAAAAGCCCTGCTACGGTGTATCGGTGTAGCGGCTCTCACCGCATTACATAACACGGGTGTTTGTTTACTAACAACCCTGTTGCGGTGTAGCCGTGTACCAGTGTACCGGTGTAGCGGCTCTCACCGCATTACATAACACGGGTGTTTGTTTACTAACAACCCTGCTGCAGTGTAGCCGTGTACCAGTGTACCGGTGTGGCGGCTCTCACCGCAATACATAACACGGGTGTTTGTTTACTAACAACCCTGCTGCGGTGTAGCCGTGTACCAGTTTACCGGTGTAGCGGCTCTCACCGCAATACATAACACGGGTGTTTGTTTACTAACAACCCTGCTGCGGTGTAGCCGTGTACCAGTTTACCGGTGTAGCGGCTCTCACCGCAATACATAACACGGGTGTTTGTTTACTAACAACCCTGCTGCGGTGTAGCCGTGTACCAGTTTACCGGTGTAGCGGCTCTCACCGCAATACATAACACGGGTGTTTGTTTACTAACAACCCTGCTGCGGTGTAGCCGTGTACCAGTGTACCGGTGTAGCGGCTCTCACCGCAATACATAACACGGGTGTTTGTTTACTAACAACCCTGCTGTGGTGTAGCCGTGTACCAGTGTACCGGTGTAGCGGCTCTCACCACAGGACAATCACGGGTGTTTGTTTATTAAAAGCCCTGCTACGGTGTATCGGTGTAGCGGCTCTCACCGCATTACATAACACGGGTGTTTGTTTACTAACAACCCTGCTGCGGTGTAGCCGTGTACCAGTGTATCGGTGTAGCGGCTCTCACCGCATTACATAACACGGGTGTTTGTTTACTAACAACCCTGCTGCAGTGTAGCCGTGTACCAGTGTACCGGTGTGGCGGCTCTCACCGCAATACATAACACGGGTGTTTGTTTACTAACAACCCTGCTGCGGTGTAGCCGTGTACCAGTTTACCGGTGTAGCGGCTCTCACCGCAATACATAACACGGGTGTTTGTTTACTAACAACCCTGCTGCGGTGTAGCCGTGTACCAGTTTACCGGTGTAGCGGCTCTCACCGCAATACATAACACGGGTGTTTGTTTACTAACAACCCTGCTGCGGTGTAGCCGTGTACCAGTTTACCGGTGTAGCGGCTCTCACCGCAATACATAACACGGGTGTTTGTTTACTAACAACCCTGCTGCGGTGTAGCCGTGTACCAGTGTACCGGTGTAGCGGCTCTCACCGCAATACATAACACGGGTGTTTGTTTACTAACAACCCTGCTGTGGTGTAGCCGTGTACCAGTGTACCGGTGTAGCGGCTCTCACCGCATTACATAACACGGGTGTTTGTTTCGTTAATCATAGTTACAGCTGCTCATACAGCAATTTTTACCCATATATTAGGATTATCTGAATCATTTGGAGAGACGTCTTGAACACGCTGAGTCACTGTGTGAATGCTAACGTCTAAGGAATTCATTTGTTCTCATAATGATAAATGGTCAAAAACGGGCGCGATGCCCGGATGGGGGGGGGGGGGCACTACATATTGTTACATGTTCACTGTTCATAGAATGTCATATAGTTTTTTTTTTTTCAAAAATCATATCATATCATATTGTCTACTTGTGCAATATTTTTGTGTGAGCAACTTTAACCACGCTCATCTTCTTATGTGTATGTAGTTTTTTAAGAAAATAAAACCAATTTTTCCTGATAAATGTGTTCACGTTGCTTTGCAATAGACCGATCCACACTGCGAGCTAAGTCCCGCCCATGCTTGAGTCCTTTTTCCTCAACTCGTGAGTATGAAATTGACAATCATAGCGGATGGTAGGTACACGTGAGAAGTACCCATCTCTGAAACTGGCAAGAAAATTACATTCTGCTTTGTTTGTCGGACTTGCGTGTCCGACATAACGAACGTCGAAGACCTTTTTTCATCACATGGTTGGACAAAAGTGACGTCAGTGAATGATTCCCAACCCGGATAGGTCTATTAACATGCAGTTGCTGCATTTAGATAACGCCCTCTTGTAGTGTAGACTTACATACATTCTCCCATTGGCTTGATTTGTCGCCGTCTAGTGGGCAATAATAACAACTGGTGGCGCATTGTCACCGATCAGGTAGAAACGCCCTGAAAGATCACCTGATTAACTGATTCAAACCACGCGATCGGATCACCTGATGTCTCCCTGTGCATGAGAACCAGTAGCCCTGACTGACTATCCTCTGCCCTTTGCCCTCTTTCCTCTATCATCTGCCCTCTGCTCCTCTGCCCTCTAACCCCTTCCTTCTATCCTCTGCCCTCCATCCTCTACCCTCTGCCCTTTGCCCTCTATCCTCTATCATCTGCCCTCTGCTCCTCTGCCCTCTATCCTCTACCCTCTATCCTCTATCCTCTGTCCTCTGCCC
The DNA here is from genome assembly GCA_964019135.1 of Arenicola marina. Classification (NCBI taxonomy): domain Eukaryota; kingdom Metazoa; phylum Annelida; class Polychaeta; family Arenicolidae; genus Arenicola; species Arenicola marina. The sequence continues at coordinate 3,548,352 of OZ025258.1, read as the reverse complement.
TTTGCCCTCTATCCTCTATCCTCTCTTCTCTGCCCTTTGCCCTCTATGCGCTATCCTCTGCCCTTTGCCCTCTACTCTCTGTCCTCTGCCCTTTGCCCTCTACTCTCTGTCCTCTGCCCTTTGCCCTCTGCCCTGTGCATCTAAGACAGTACACTGGTCAGACATCAGAGTATTATGAATTGTGAAGGGAGCAGGGGTGTACAGTGAAGCAGGGGTGTAAAATGAAGCAGGGGTGTACAATGAAGTAGGGGTGTACAGTGAAGCATGGGTGTACAGTGAAGCAGATGTGTACAGTGAAGCAGGGGTGTACAGTGAAGCAGGGTGTGCAATGAAGCAGGGGTGTACAATGAAGCAGGGGTGTACAATGAAGCAAGAGTGAACAGTGAAGCAGGGGTGTACAGTGAAGCAGGGGTGTACAATGAAGCAGGGGTGTACAGTGAAGCAAGAGTGCACAGTGAAGCAGGGGTGTACAGTGAAGCAGGGGTGTACAGTGAAGCAGGGGCGTACAGTGAAGCAGGGGTGTACAGTGAAGCAGGGGTGTACAATGAAGCAGGGGTGTACAGTGAAGCAGGGGTGTACAATGAAGCAGGGTGTACAATGAAGCAGGGGTGTACAGTGAAGCAGGGGTGTACAATGAAGCAGGGGTGTACAATGAAGCAGGGGTGTACAATGAAGCAGGGGTGTACAGTGAAGCAGGGGTGTACAGTGAAGCAGGGGTGTACAATGAAGCAGGGTGTACAATAAAGCAGGGGTGTACAATGAAGCAGGGGTGTACAATGAAGCAGGGGTGTACAGTGAAGCAGGGGTGTACAGTGAAGCAGGGGTGTACAGTGAAGCAGGGGTGTACAATGAAGCAGGGGTGTACAGTGAAGCAGGGGTGTACAGTGAAGCAGGGGTGTACAATGAAGCAGGGTGTACAATGAAGTAGGGGTGTACAATGAAGCAGGGGTGTACAGTGAAGCAAGAGTGAACAGTGAAGCAGGGGTGTACAGTGAAGCAGGGGTGTACAGTGAAGCAGGGGTGTACAATGAAGCAGGGGTGTACAGTGAAGCAGGGGTGTACAGTGAAGCAGGGGTGTACAGTGAAGCAGGGGTGTACAGTGAGGCAGGGGTGTACAGTGAAGCAGGGGTGTACAGTGAAGCAGGGGTGTACAATGAAGCAGGGGTGTACAATGAAGCAGGGGTGTACAGTGAAGCAGGGGTGTACAGTGAAGCAGGGGTGTACAGTGAAGCAGGGGTGTACAATGAAGCAGGGGTGTACAGTTAAGCAGGGGTGTACAATGAAGCAGGGTGTACAATGAAGCAGGTGTGTACAGTGAAGCAGGGGTGTACAATGAAGCAGGGGTGTACAATGAAGCAGGGGTGTACAGTGAAGCAGGGGTGTACAATGAAGCAGGGGTGTACAATGAAGCAGGGGTGTACAATGAAGCAGGGTGTACAATGAAGCAGGGGTGTACAATGAAGCAGGGGTGTACAATGAAGCAGGGGTGTACAGTGAAGCAGGGGTGTACAATGAAGCAGAGTGTACAATGAAGCAGGGGTGTACAGTGAAGCAGGGGTGTACAATGAAGCAGGGGTGTACAATGAAGCAGGGGTGTACAGTGAAGCAGGGGTGTACAGTGAAGCAGGGGTGTACAGTGAAACAGGGGTGTACAATGAAGCATTGGTGTACAGTTAAGCAGGGGTGTACAATGAAGCAGGGTGTACAATGAAGCAGGTGTGTACAGTGAAGCAGGGGTGTACAATGAAGCAGGGGTGTACAATGAAGCAGGGGTGTACAGTGAAGCAGGGGTGTAAAATGAAGCAGGGGTGTAAAATGAAGCAGGGGTGTACAATGAAGCAGGGGTGTACAATGAAGCAGGGTGTACAATGAAGCAGGGGTGTACAATGAAGCAGGGGTGTACAATGAAGCAGGGGTGTACAGTGAAGCAGGGGTGTACAATGAAGCAGAGTGTACAATGAAGCAGGGGTGTACAGTGAAGCAGGGGTGTACATTGAAGCAGGGGTGTACAGTGAAGCAGGGGTGTACAATGAAGCAGGGGTGTACAGTGAAGCAGGGGTGTACAGTGAAGCAGAAGGTTCTGTCGGCCAGTCATGTTGAACGCGTCGCTTGGGGCCTCTAAATATAGCTGCAAAGTCAATCTCTACCTCCGCTAGGAGTACGTTCTGACCGGTGCGCCACCTAGCGATTGCGAGTCTGGTGAATAGTGAGTGCCACCTTGCCGATGTTAAGCTGGTTCCCGTACGCCTTGCAAGGCGGCGTGTCGGGGAGCCAGCCTGCCCGGTGTTGCACCACCCCTTGGGGTTGGCTATATATGTTCGCCCCGACCACGTGGGCCGTCGTGCCGGCCTCTGTCACGCGGTTACTTCATGTGGTTCAAATGGAATCGACAATCTGCTATTAGCAGAAAGATGTGGGTTCGAATCCCACCATGAAACATTAGCCGCAGACGCTATCTGACACTTCTTGGGGTTAAATATTACAGTGAAAGGATTTCGTGTCAAGTGCACGTTTTGGAATGAAGCTCAACGTTCACTTAGTAGAAAATGACATTACGTCCGACTTTTGCCTGGTACACCCAACGAACATGGGCCAATATTGTGCAGCAGGTCTGGATGTGGATTCTGAATACAGTGATTGGGGGGTTGGGGGGGGGGGCGGGGGTTCTATTCGACAGACGACAGACGTCGGTGGGGCGGGGGGGGGGGGGGGTATCAGGTGTGGATCCAGCAATTTAAAAGTGGAGGGGGGGCGTGGTGTCCAAGTCGGACTTGTTGGATGGCGTATGGCTTACAGTTACCATTAAAACAGAGCAATGCAGTAAATCAGCCTGCCGTGCTTTGTTTTGATTGAGCAAGGCAGTTGAGGGGGGGGGGGCGCCTTAAGTTATATTAAGGGGGTTTAGTGGGCAGGGGACTAATTGCAACCATCTTGGGGGATGGGGGGGGGCACTCTTTGCAAGTCCCCCCCCCCCGGCTTTTCCGGCACTGCTCAGCGCACTACCACCTGAGCTACGGAATCTCCCTCATCTTATGGACTCTCTCACTGTATACATACACACCCTGAGTGAACTCCCCCCCCCCCTCCCCCCGGAGGTCGAGAGCACTCGGAGTGGCTGAGGTTGCCACGCGGGCTACATATCTACACACTCACGCCACCTAATGGCCTCGTGGTGAAATGGACCAGGTCCATATCTCGAAAGGCGGGGTGGGGGGGAGGGGGGCTGCAAAGGCGGCGCACAAGCCGACTCGCGGGTGGGGGAGGGGGGGGGGTGCATAGGGGGCACACAGGCGCGGCCCTGGCGGACTCAGCGGCCGTGACAGTCGGACCCCAGTGCTCTCTGAAAGCAGACGCCCACAGGTAAGTCTTACGTACGTTCGTGCAGTGCTAGTACATTTTCATGCATGGACACTGTCACCAGTGACGTCATATCGCGGCAAACCGACAGACCAAAGCGCCGTGGGCCGTAACCCAGTAACCTTTACCCTGACAACAAGGTGATATGGCCCGTCAGGGTCGTGGCGGCCATGCATCAGGGCTACGTGGGGAGGTGTGTGTCGGCCTCTTCCATGGACAGTCTCCAGGTTGACCCGTTGCCAGAGCGGTGAGCCGTAACCCTAGTTCTGCCGCTGTGAGACGGGCACGGACCGTATAGGGGTGTCATACAGCCATGTGCCATGTCCCAGTTTGTCTGATTCACAGCTGGCTACTGCGAGACGTGAATCCATCTTAGACACCATCGCCAGTCGTAGAAATCGCACGTTTAACCGATGTCGATGTCCAATATTATATTGATTTGTGTACTTTTGGGCTCTTATTTTCGGTTGGAGAAAGATTGTTTGACTTATATATTCATACCTCCCAAAGGGCGTTCTCATAACGTTTCCATGGGAGGTTGGGATTTTCATACTTCTCCAAACACTTTCGACCTAACTAGTGCATCTTTAACACTGATCTCGACTTTAACAGTGTATCTTCCCAAACAATCTTGATTGTAATGGTTTATCCAAGGTTTCAAAAGGAGAGGGGGGGGGGGTGTCGTGTTTACCCCCACCCCCCTCCAACCCCTCCCCTCTGGGCGCCCTTGCCCCCACATCTAATAGCGAGCGCAAGCGAGCTCTTAAGGTAACATGCATGCATATTCAAAGTCCATTTCAAGCATAGGCTTAGGTAGCCCTAAGTCGCCCAATTCAAGGAATAGGGCCACAAGTCCCTCCATGCTAATTTCTGACATGAAATATAAAACTTATGGCGAGAGGTTTCTCATTAATGGCAAGAGCTTGCTATAATAGTACACTACCTGTTTGTCCAGTAAGTTTAAACTAATTCATGACCTGAAGGTACAGAATAAGCAATTTTTCAACTTGAGCTGGTCTGATTTAGCAAAACGGAAGTCATACCTCATTTTGAACCCAAGGTTCTAAACACCGAAAATGTGTTGCACACATGACAAGTACAGAATGTGTGGAATATTATGTCAGCACCCAAATTTCACAGAGGGGGTGAACTACCACTGTGAAAGATAATCAAACAAAAGAGTTGACTGAAAATTTTACAGATATATTTGAAGTTTGACCTTATCTTTGTTTTTTACTGACCAGGGAATTCAGGGCCCTCCACACCACATGAAGATGGTGTGGCTACTTCCGTATTTTTCGGTGTTTGGTAATAGGGTCTGTAAGTGACATCACAGACAGCGCGCGTTCACCTCCAGCGAATCCGGTTTTGGGTACATGACGCTTCACCGCCCCATATACAAAGCATAGGGAGCTCTTTGTAATGGCGTGAAACGCACAGAAAACCAGCGTCTTGCAATTTAAAGCTAGTACGAGTATGAAGGTACACCCCCAAAAATTTATTCCATATGGTTTTCAAATCTAACATTGCATTCAAATCTCAAAGATCAGTGAGGTTAGTTCGAGGCCCATAGTAAAGTATAGGGACCCGCTGACGCGTTGTACCCAGAATGGTTGTTTCTAGAGGTGAGCGCGCGCTGTCTGTGACGTCACTTACAGACCCTATTCATGATGGCCGCGAGAGAGCGGGAAAAACTTCAGCAAAACGTGACAAAAAGGAGAAATTAGGGGGCTATATCAGCAAGGTGTGCATCTTGAGCACCAGAATTAGATGAAATTAGTTTTTGAGAAGCAATGTAATAAATTAGAATGCTGTAGCTTCTAACGGGAATCAGTCGCCATCTTCTTTTTTAAATGTGTCCAAAATTTATATGGTCGGCAACGTGACTGTTTTCCCTAGAAAACGTCACACGGGACTTAGGCTTAGGACTTTCATTTCGAGTATCAGCCCCCATGAGACGTTTTCGAATTCGGAGTAAATATCAGCTGTACATAAATATATTCAAGCAAAGAGAGGTCGAAGCCTATTATGTCATGTGTTTGATAATGAAATCAGCTGCCCCACAAAATTAACGAATAAATGATTCAATGTTAACACTGGATGTAGACTCTAGGCTTCAAATTAAAGTTAATTTATAAGCGACGCGCTAAATGTCTGTTGCCAAGCAGAGCGCTCTTGGTGACCGCCCATTGGCTGCTGTCATAGTGAGTAGTTGTGACGTCAAAATGTTATAAACATGACGTCACAATGGGAGTTCCTAAGCAACCAAATTGAGATTAATTGTGAATATTAATCTAGATTTATCCCCTGGGAATATCTGAATTAATAAATATACGCTCGCATTTTTTAGGTAGCACCTATCCATATTAAGCTATACGGCAGGTCTATGGCATGTGACATGACACAGTCAGAGATGGTTGGGCAGTCCCTCCGCCTTATAGCATTAGTGGAAATCGATTAGGCCGTCTACGAACGGGATCTCGAATTAGTTATTCGTAATCCAAAACTATATATCCTATAGCAATAAATGTTGTGTGACGTCACGTCTTTGTCTTAACTGTACATTATCTAGAAGACTGCACCAGAAAACAGACTTAGCCTTATGTTAAAATTGACACAAGTATGCTTTCTTTTAATAATGAACGACAAAACAGTTGAAAATGAACATGATATCGATAATACTGACTCACTCCATAATCAACCGAGCCGAGTCAGCTGGTCGGATGTTGTCAGAACTGGCAATTTCGAAGACAAACAATGGACTGCATAAGTCAGTTAAGGTGGGGTGGGGGGGAGGGGGGGTATAGATCTATAGCATATATGGAAATTTGATTGAAATCAATGATTATTGATCGCGTATATTTGTCGAGCCGCTTATGAGCGGTGGACCGTATGCCATGCCTACTGACTGGGCCACATGTGTGTTTAACGGAGCAGGATAATAGGTAATCCTATCACAACAGGTATGACATGGCTGATGGATATAGTTAGGTATTAATCGTGCAGTGCAATTGATAGTCTATTCCCTGTGTCCAAACATGGAAGATAAACCACGCAGAATAATGAAGGCCTTGTTACAACAAGTAGGTTGAAAAGAACTATTTGTCGTGTATTACCCAAATAAAACACAAAAAGCGTGCTTTATCTTGGCGAATGCACTCCAGCTTTTTCTTTGCCTAGTACAGATATTGTCACATCTACGTCGGCTCCATAATAATTATTTTAGCTTAGGTCACGTACGAGTCAACTTACCATTTGCTACAATAATACATCTCGTGTGTTCTGAGTTGGAAGATGGACCGGTTTCAGTCGGCTATTTTATTGGTTTCGGAAGCGAGAGATGCGATGTACATCTGAAAAGAACCCATATATTCGCCACGGGGAACATGTGAGGCTCAAGGTACTTTAAGAAGAATTCGGAGAGAATACCCGTGTAACAGTTCATTCTTGAAAAGATATGTACACGGCTTGCGCCTCGTATATTCTTTTTTAAGAATTTACTGTTACATTGGAGTTTTCGTATTTTTTTGTATAATATACATAACGATGAAGAATAAAAAATAATGAAGTAATACAAATAATTATTCGCTCATGGTCATACTCCTCATTCCAGGACTGCGTGTGACCCCCAGTTGACCCTAACAACAGTTGCCATGACGACGGCGGTGCCGGCGGTGGTGTCGGCCACGTGGCTCAAGGATCAGTTGGACGCTGGGCGGCCTGACATCCGGGTTCTGGATGTGACCTGGTACAGCGCCAAGGACGCCCTTCCGGAATACCTGGAGTGAGTGTCTGGATCGCTGGCAGTCCCGGTATCAGGATCCCCCAGCGGTTGTCACTTGTGACAGCCATGAGGGTGACAACGGAATATAGCTACATACGCTCTTCCCAGCCGTGCCCCTGTCGTTGGGGGGGGGGGGGGGGAGGGCTGTGGTGGGGGGGGGGGGGCGGTTTGTTTTATAACTTTTACTGGGGTAACTGGGGAATTTTAGGAAAAATTTAATGTGAATTGCTACATAATGTGACAAGTGTGAATGAGATATTAACCAGTTTTTCTGCAAACTCATATCGTGTAATATGTTATAACAAAGCACGAATCTAACTTATTACATTATAATAACAGAACTTAATCACTACAATTTGGGAGTCGGAGTAATTATAACACGATCTATGGTGATTTCAACCAAACATGCAAAGTTTATTTAAATTCAGCGCTGACCACTGTACGTCCCGGTGATGTCACGTTTGTTGATAAGACCTGTCATGCCATATCTACACTGTCCTGCTCCTGAACCCTCTCTCCGCCATTCTGATCCAGAAAGCACATTCCGGGTGCGGGACACTTCGACATCATGCACAAGGCGGTGCACACGTTTCTCTTCCCGCGCCACCTGCCTCCCGCAGACGACTTCGCCGCCTACGTCAGGACGTTCGGCGTCGATGACGTCACCCATGTTGTGGTGTACGACAGGAATCTGAACAATATGAACGGTTTCTTCACTGGCGGACGTGCGTGGTGGATGTTTAAGGTACCAGCGCCACGAACAAAACATAATAACTACCAGCTGCGGTGATTGCTTTGTAACGAAACATATTCCTAAGATAAACACTCAAGCTTCCAAATTGGCCCGGACGATTTTGTTCGTATTGTGTGCGGTTGTCTAACTAAATGCTACATCATCAAGCAACTCAAAAATGAACGTTGTAAAAGTACTTCAAAGACACAAATGCTTTGGGGTTATATAAGAACATGGGTTCGGGCCGGGTTTGCGCATGCGCACATGCATACACGTCACGTTCCGTGCTACACTACTAGTGTGTCAATATCTTCTTAGTGGAGCATTCACATGGCATTAAGTTAAAACAAAAGCTCACATTTAACTCCATCAAACCTGAAGTAGCGTTCCATCTCAAACTCGAGTATTTTGATGGTGTGTAAAGCTGGTATTATACCGGTCGAAAGCCCTGCGACATACCATACCTATATATGTTACGTATATAATTAATGGCTGTAATTTCTTCAGCTGAATTATATATAAGTTACTGGTGTAAGCGATAGACTGATACATACCGGTGCGTCCCACAGCTACACGGTCACGACAAGGTGTCGGTGCTGAATGGGGGACTGGCCAGGTGGGAGGCCGAGGGCTACCCCACCACCACGGAGGTACCAGTTTTCAAGGTAAGGAGGCCATGTGCCCGCTCTAGCCGTAAACCACACGGAACTTACCCAGTGGGCAAAACTCGTCGTAAACTGGTCAAAACGACGTCATTTTCAGTCGTCGGAAACTGGTTGGAAACTATATCGGATTTGCAAATCAAATAGACGTGTGTATGGTGACGTGTTTCAGACGTGTGTTTAGCGACGGGTTCCTGATGGGTTCCAGACGTGTGCATAGCGACGAGTGTAGCCGTGTTATCGACGTCTGTAGAGCGACGGGTGTTTGCCGTGTTTCTAACGTCTGTAGAGCGACGGCTGTATGAGTAGTTTCTAACGTCTGTAGAGGGACGGCTGTATGAGTAGTTTCTAACGTCTGTAGAGGGACGGCTGTATGAGTAGTTTCTAACGTCTGTAGAGGGACGGCTGTATGAGTAGTTTCTAACGTCTGTAGAGGGACGGCTGTATGAGTAGTTTCTAACGTCTGTAGAGGGACGGCTGTATGAGTAGTTTCTAACGTCTGTAGAGGGACGGCTGTATGAGTAGTTTCTAACGTCTGTAGAGGGACGGCTGTATGAGTAGTTTCTGACGTCTGTAGAGGGACGGCTGTATGAGTAGTTTCTAACGTCTGTAGAGGGACGGCTGTATGAGTAGTTTCTAACGTCTGTAGAGGGACGGCTGTATGAGTAGTTTCTAACGTCTGTAGAGGGACGGCTGTATGAGTAGTTTCTGACGTCTGTAGAGGGACGGCTGTATGAGTAGTTTCTAACGTCTGTAGAGGGACGGCTGTATGAGTAGTTTCTAACGTCTGTAGAGGGACGGCTGTATGAGTAGTTTCTAACGTCTGTAGAGGGACGGCTGTATGAGTAGTTTCTAACGTCTGTAGAGGGACGGCTGTATGAGTAGTTTCTAACGTCTGTAGAGGGACGGCTGTATGAGTAGTTTCTAACGTCTGTAGAGGGACGGCTGTATGAGTAGTTTCTAACGTCTGTAGAGGGACGGCTGTATGAGTAGTTTCTAACGTCTGTAGAGGGACGGCTGTATGAGTAGTTTCTAACGTCTGTAGAGGGACGGCTGTATGAGTAGTTTCTAACGTCTGTAGAGGGACGGCTGTATGAGTAGTTTCTAACGTCTGTAGAGGGACGGCTGTATGAGTAGTTTCTAACGTCTGTAGAGGGACGGCTGTATGAGTAGTTTCTAACGTCTGTAGAGGGACGGCTGTATGAGTAGTTTCTAACGTCTGTAGAGGGACGGCTGTATGAGTAGTTTCTAACGTCTGTAGAGGGACGGCTGTATGAGTAGTTTCTAACGTCTGTAGAGGGACGGCTGTATGAGTAGTTTCTGACGTCTGTAGAGGGACGGCTGTATGAGTAGTTTCTAACGTCTGTAGAGGGACGGCTGTATGAGTAGTTTCTAACGTCTGTAGAGGGACGGCTGTATGAGTAGTTTCTAACGTCTGTAGAGGGACGGCTGTATGAGTAGTTTCTGACGTCTGTAGAGGGACGGCTGTATGAGTAGTTTCTAACGTCTGTAGAGGGACGGCTGTATGAGTAGTTTCTAACGTCTGTAGAGGGACGGCTGTATGAGTAGTTTCTAACGTCTGTAGAGGGACGGCTGTATGAGTAGTTTCTAACGTCTGTAGAGGGACGGCTGTATGAGTAGTTTCTAACGTCTGTAGAGGGACGGCTGTATGAGTAGTTTCTAACGTCTGTAGAGGGACGGCTGTATGAGTAGTTTCTAACGTCTGTAGAGGGACGGCTGTATGAGTAGTTTCTAACGTCTGTAGAGGGACGGCTGTATGAGTAGTTTCTAACGTCTGTAGAGGGACGGCTGTATGAGTAGTTTCTGACGTCTGTAGAGGGACTGGTGTATGACCAGTTTCGTTGGTATGCCACTTTGCACACAAACTCACTTAGTCACAAAAGACACAAAAATAAGGCATTCAATATTGATTATGCATGTTTCCAAATAGATATTATAGAAACAAGGTACAGTATATGAATAACAACATGATGCAAACATGCAAATTAAGCAAAAGTTAATATGAAATGTAAAATATTCTAGGAATAATGACCCAACATTAAATATTCAGCATGTACAGTGCACAACAATTTAAAGAACCGGTACATATTGATCCCAGAAAGAAAATCCAATAACAGTGTCTATTATTAACACTGAGCCATGAGGAAAATCATGTTTGACCAATCATGTCAATAGAACTTTGCATCTGGCAGAAGTAATTTTTATCATCATAGATCCTGAAGAGTTGCAATTTCACAAAACAAGTATTTTTCTATACCTATTCTATTTTATTATTTTATTATTCTATTTTTATACCTACAAATATTATCTAACCGGTGGAGCTTAATCATTCTACTGAAGGCAATGAATGCCAATTACTAACCAGCGAAAAAATGACAGTAAATAGAAATCCATGGGAATTGCTCAGACATTCTACCAATACCAGGAATGTGTTTGAATGAATAAAATAATAGTCCCCAACTGCAAATTCAGGTGGCTGGAAAGCTGCAATTGACTTCATTATATTACTCTCACAATCTTCAGCAAATTACAGCTTAGACACACATAGTAATTAGTCACAAAATTATGATTATATATAATACAGCCTCAGTTTCCTCCTGCTGGATCATTCACTAATATGCGCAGCAGCTTCTGATAAGTCTCCTTATTGTAGCTTCTTGTTTCTTCCTTGCCGGCTGGGAATCATGATGCTGGTTATGGTCTGAAATGTGAAATTATTCACAAAATTCGAACAATATCTCCTGATCTCTTGGCTATTTGAAACTAAATGTGTTTATTATATGCTATAGGTAAAAAATGGCGCAAATTTGTATGATGTAGTACACAAGTAACGCAAATTTCTCGTGATCACTGACCTGAATAAGCAACATATAAGACTATTTTGCTATTTTGCTGATCTGTTTTATAATGCAAACAATATATCTTCATGCTGACACTCCACTCTCATAAATATCTACTAAATCACAGACAAGGAAATGATCTAATTTGCATGGAATGTGTATATCCGGTGCAAATATAAGGCGAGTATTGCTTAGAGCATCTAAGCGCCATGGCAACTAGATCATTTTAGTTTTAATATATTTAAAAAAGAAGCTGGGCTCGCGCTAGGATATTTTTTTCAATAGCCAATTTGGCTAATTCCGTGGAAAAACATTAGCCAAAATTAGCCAAATATATTGGTTATAAATCTCATAATTGGTGATGAATGTAGTAGATCTACCATGTAATGTGTTTTCCAGGCACATCTATGCCTCGATAGCCAGGGGAACAGTTGATAAATGGGGTTAAACACTTATTTTATATTCGCCATTTTGGCGAGTGTCCAGGAAGTTCTTATCGCCAAATCCCGAATTTTCTCGCCAAATGGCTATTGGCGAATGCTAACGCGAGCCCAGAGAAGCAATGTCATATGCATTTTCTTGTACAAACCACAGTCCAATTTTACCCTTTGGACTTTACTTTAGCCCCGGCCCAAAAACGTGTTTATCAAAGTCAACAAAGACCCAGTTGCTTTGCTTACCTGCCATCAGTTAGGAGATGTGTCACTTTCACTTCTTGACTGCATGCATTCACAGACGCTTGGTTCATAGTCGATGGAGATCCCACGGTCTGAGTCGTCAACAGCCAGTAGGCAAATAGCATGAGCTACAGCCAGCCAGTGGGAGGGATGGGGGGGGGGGGGGGGGTCATGACCGTAGGCTACTCGTACGAGCAAGTCTTGTAAAAAAAAAATCACAATTTCTAAAGTCTTCTTTTGGCCTTATATTATGATGTCAAGTTCAAACTTGGGTTTCTTCAGGTGCTAGACAGTGAAGTATTTATAAATAAATACTTTTTATTTATAATCATAAGCAAATATTCGTGAATCTATAGCTCATATGTACACGGGCCGCAGGAATCCGTTCGCCTTTCCGCAATATTTTTAAACTTCGCGCGTGCGCAGTACGATCAGCAACTGATATCTCCGCAAGGCGGCAGCGCAATCTGCCTCCCTGAATGTGAATGGAGCTCGAGTTCGCGAGCTTTGGGACGCTGCACAGGTACTTTACGTGTTGTAGGCGATCGTCGCGTCAACTGATCTGAGCGCCTGTGGCACACTACAAATCTCACTGGTGTTTTACTTGTAACGTTGCTGTCTGGTTCAGAAGAAATTGTACTGGGATGGAGTGATGCGAGGGTGCAGGGGTGGGGGGAGCGGGGGTATGAAGCTGAATAACTTACGGCAGTACAGTTATGCGTGAGAATAATAGTGTTTTAGACCTATATGTAACACCCACATAAAAACTTCAATATATTCACTATGTGCTCGCATTATAACGTTATCCGGCAGGAAGTCGTTGCGTCCGCATTATAAACTCGTGAAAGGGTTATAAATACCTGGGGGACTGAAAGACAATGGCACGCACGCCCAAAATATACCGTAAAAATTTAATCGTAAAAGCGACAAATATGCGTCAACGTCGTGAACTCTTCACGCGGCTTCACGTCTAGCAACATTTGGGGCCTAAATCCACCGAGTACATGACGTCGGTTTCTCGTCACGTGCTCGCTGTGAAAACGACTTAGGTTTCTTCAGTCCTACAAGACCGGAGTATAGGCTTTAGCAATCAGCGAAATGCAATAGCTGCGCCATCTATTTGGCTCCAATCACTGAAAACGCCTGATTACGCACCAACACAACGTGCGTCGATCTAATGATGGCGGATTATGGACGAATATCTGACGGGTTTGCGACGCCATATTTTTGACGTGGGAACGAACAGCCCTTCAACGTCGTTTATTCGTCGGTTTGACGTCTTACGACGTCTTGACGTAAATGCGACGAGTTTACGACGTCGGTGTGCCCACTGGGTACGCACGAAAAACTCTTAGTTGTTCGCTAACTAAAAAAAATATATGACTAATAACGATACTAATGAAACCGTGTTTATTTACCACTTCTACTTCTGATGACAAATAACAATAATACTAACATTGGAGATGATGTATGGGTGTGACTATTTGTTTCTCAGGAGGGCCGTTTCCAGGCTGTCTATAACGGCGCGTGGAGACGGTCGTACGAGGCGATGGCGTCCAACCTCAGCTCTCCAGGTCTCCAAGTCTGCGACTCACGGGGTCAGGAGGCGTACCGCGGCAAACCGGAAGGTAGGTACAGACAGGCCTCGCCCACCGCCAGGGTGGGTGGGGGGCTGGGTGCAGGGGTGTCGGGGTGACGCTGAGGGTCTGGAGGCGTACCACGGCAAACCGGAAGGTAGGTACAGACAGGCCTCGCCCACTGCCAGTGTGGGTTGGGGGGGGGGGGGGGCTGGGTGCAGGGGTGACGGGGTGACTCCCGAGGTCAGGTGGCGTACCGCAGAAAACCGGGAGGGGGGTACAGAGTACAGACAGGACTGCCCCCCCCCCCCAAAGAATGGTACCTCTGGGATGCACCGCCCCCACCCCCCACCGGATCCTCACCTTCATGTTAGCTCTGGAAATGTTTATCCTTTCTTAAAGACTCACCTGAACACTGCATATATCACCATTGACACACGATATCATATTCCAATACTACCATCAATTAGTGGAAGTCCCAATGTCAGGTGTGTCGTTGCTTAATTTCCCCTCAATAGTTAACAAGAGAGACACACAGTACCCTGCATTGTACACTCAGGTCATTACTTTCCCTGTACGTACAGTACCCTGTATTGTACACTCAGGTCATTTCTTTCCCTGTACGTACAGTACCCTGTATTGTACACTCAGGTCATTACTTTCCCTGTACGTACAGTACCCTGCATTGTACACTCAGTTCATTACTTTCCCTGTACGTACAGTACCCTGCATTGTACACTCAGGTCATTACTTTCCCTGTACGTACAGTACCCTGCATTGTACACTCAGGTCATTACTTTCCCTGTACGTACAGTACCCTGCATTGTACACTCAGGTCATTACTTTCCCTGTACGTACAGTACCCTGCATTGTACACTCAGGTCATTACTTTCCCTGTACGTACAGTACCCTGCATTGTACACTCAGGTCATTACTTTCCCTGTACGTACAGTACCCTGCATTGTACACTCAGGTCATTACTTTCCCTGTACGTACAGTACCCTGCATTGTACACTCAGGTCATTACTTTCCCTGTACGTACAGTACCCTGCATTGTACACTCAGGTCATTACTTTCCCTGTACGTACAGTACCCTGCATTGTACACTCAGGTCATTACTTTCCCTGTACGCCGTGCGCTGTATTCAGACCCCAAGACCGGTCACTACCCGGGGGCCATCAACGTCTCCATTGTCAACGATCTGATGGACCCCACAACCAAGACCATCAAGTCGGCAGAGGACCTTAAGCAAGGTGACTGTTACAGCTATTTATACAGGTGCTTCCCGTAGAATTAAAGAAAATCTGCATAGGGGACTGAAATGAAAGGTCGTCATTGACATTTAATACAAATGTAACATTTCCTTAAAATGTTCGTGGCAAACCTACCAGAAATGTATTTTTGCATGACAGCTTACCGTAAGTTGGAAGCTAGGCGCACAATTTCGATTGTGACATAATTTGAGTGGGAAACAACTGTTCCGGCTTAAGCTTTTAGGCATATTTATGTCCTTTTTGTAAAAAAAAATCAATTTGTGTCGGGTAAAGATGAAGATTAAACGATGACGAAATGCCACATCTTCTAATCTCCTCCAAACAGGGCGGGCTTTAAATCACCCATCAATACTACGGCATTTACATCACCCATCAGTAGGATGGCATTTAAATCTCCTGTCAATAGTGTGGCATTTAAATTTCATTCCAATAGCGCGGCATTTAAATCTCCTGTCAATAGTGTGGCATTTAAATCTCATGCCATTAGGACCGCATTTAAGTCACCCACCGATATGACACTATTTAATTCACACCAAGGTGACTTCGGTTCTCTCATGGAATCCAATGTGGATGTCGTTGCAGTGTTTGAGTCCCACGACCTTCACCTTGACAAACCCACGGCCACCATGTGTAACAGCGGCATGTCATCCTGCACGTTGACCTTGGCCTTGACCTTAGCGGGTTTCAAAGACGTTGGTGTCTTTCACGTGAGTCGAGATCTCTGTAGATGTGACGATAAGATTTTATCTTATTAGATTTATAAATCATTAAGCTTTAGTTACTTGTTATATCCAATAAAACATATTTTGATGGTCTCGTATCCCATTTTTAACTAAAGAAGGGACGTATATTTCCAGGGAGGCTTCACAGAATGGAGCTCCAAGGCAGAGGACGGCCACATAGACCAGTGTCAGTGACGTCACCAAGGCGGTCTATCCAGAGGACGGCCACATAGACCAGTGTCAGTGACGTCACCAAGGCGGTCTACCCAGAGGACGGCCACATAGACCAGTGTCAGTGACGTCACCAAGGCGGTCTACCCAGAGGACGGCCACATAGACCAGTGTCAGTGACGTCACCAAGGCGGTCTATCCAGAGGACGGCCACATAGACCATTGTCAGTGACGTCACCAAGGCGGTCTACCCAGAGGACGGCCACATAGACCAGTGTCAGTGACGTCACCAAGGCGGTCTATCCAGAGGACGGCCACATAGACCATTGTCAGTGACGTCACCAAGGCGGTCTACCCAGAGGACGGCCACATAGACCAGTGTCAGTGACGTCACCAAGGCGGTCTATCCAGAGGACGGCCACATAGACCAGTGTCAGTGACGTCACCAAGGCGGTCTACCCAGAGGACGGCCACATAGACCAGTGTCAGTGACGTCACCAAGGCGGTCTACCCAGAGGACGGCCACATAGACCAGTGTCAGTGACGTCACCAAGGCGGTCTATCCAGAGGACGGCCACATAGACCATTGTCAGTGACGTCACCAAGGCGGTCTACCCAGAGGACGGCCACATAGACCAGTGTCAGTGACGTCACCAAGGCGGTCTATCCAGAGGACGGCCACATAGATCAGTGTCAGTGACGTCACCAAGGCGGTCTATCCAGAGGACGGCCACATAGACCAGTGTTAGTGACGTCCCCAAGGCGGTCTACCCAGAGGACGGCCACATAGACCAGTGTCTGTGACGTCACCAAGGCGGTCTATCCAGAGGACGGCCACATAGACCAGTGTCTGGGACGTCACCAAGGCGGTCTACCCAGAGGACGGCCACATAGACCAGTGTCAGTGACGTCACCAAGGCGATCTACCCAAAGGACGGCCACATAGACCAGTGTCAGTAACGTCACCAAGGCGGTCTACCCAGAGGACGGCCACATAGACCAGTGTCAGTGACGTCACCAAGGCGGTCTACCCAGAGGACGGCCACATAGACCAGTGTCAGTGACGTCACCAAGGCGGTCTATCCAGAGGACGGCCACATAGACCAGTGTCAGTGACGTCACCAAGGCGGTCTATCCAGAGGACGGCCACATAGACCAGTGTCAGTGACGTCACCAAGGCGGTCTACCCAGAGGACGGCCACATAGACCAGTGTCAGTGACTGCCCCCGTCCAATTAGTTTCAATTACGACAGCACTCTCGGTTATGACCGTCAACGGGCCTCTACTGCCATATATTTGTCTCTTTCATGCACTGTCAATTTTAGGTGTCGCTCTCGCTAGTGACTGGGGAAGACCTGCAGGCTATGCTGTCACTCACACACACACGAGGGGGTCGCTCTCGCTAGTGACTGGGTAAGTCCTGCAGGCCATGCTGTCACTCACACACACACGAGGGGGTCGCTCTCGCTAGTGACTGGGGAAGACCTGCAGGCCATGCCGTCACTCACACACACACGAGGTGGTCGCTCTCGCTAGTGACTGGGGAAGACCTGCAGGCCATGCCGTCACTCACACACACACGAGGTGGTCGCTCTCGCTAGTGACTGGGGAAGTCCTGCAGGCCATGCCGTCACTCACACACACACGAGGGGGTCGCTCTCGCTAGTGACTGGGGAAGTCCTGCAGGCCATGCCGTCACTCACACACACACGAGGGGGTCGCTCTCGCTAGTGACTGGGGAAGTCCTGCAGGCCATGCCGTCACTCACACACACACGAGGGGGTCGCTCTCGCTAGTGACTGGGGAAGTCCTGCAGGCCATGCCGTCACTCACACACACACGAGGGGGTCGCTCTCGCTAGTGACTGGGGAAGTCCTGCAGGCCATGCCGTCACTCACACACACACGAGGGGGTCCGTCTGCTAGATCGTCGCAGTGCAGGGACTCTGCCGTCTCGCCCCTTTGGTTATGTGCCAAGCAATACGTATTTCACGAACATTCCGTGTTGTACTATCACCTGCCTTAGCCTACTAATAAGTATTCAAATTTATAATATGTTGTACTAAGTAAAGGGATTTATTGTGAGTGGCTGTGTACGGCTCACTCCATTACCATTATCACCATTATCGCACTGCCACCGGAGTTCCATGGCTCGCTGGGTCACTACTGGACATTTATTTGTATCCAAGTTCAGTTTATGGTCGCTTATTATTGTCATCATTTCTTTCATTATGTTTGATGTTGACACTGAAATCAGCAAATTACTGTACAAGCACGTTTTAATCAAAAAAAAAACAGTTTTAATCAACGTGTTTTCGGTATATGTTGATGGCGTAGGCCTACCTACCCGGGACATGCACCCCAGCTACGTACTATTTACAACACAGGATTCAGTATACAGTATATAGGATTCAGTATACAGACGGCGTTGTTTCTATACATCGCGAGGCGGAAATCAAATGATCTTTTGTGGTGCTGTGCACACGAGCGTTAATTAAGGGCAAAGAACTTCCGAGATCGATGCAGGATTTTGCTGAGATGAGATATCCCAGACAGCCCGGTCGCGGAGAGGTGCCAGTTGTTGAAGCCTCCCCCACCCCCCATGGTCAATATTACTCCACCGGATTGCCCCTCACACACACACATGTCCTAGATCGGCCCTTGTATGTTAACAATAAGTTTATAAATAACACAGACACGGCATTCCTTTCATTCAATTTATTGTACATACAGTCTCGCACAGGTGCATCCTAAACGGCGGAATTGTCCAGTAACCACCCTGAAACAGGTCACAGATGGACAGGGGCGGGGTATGGTGGAGTGGAGGCGGGGTATGGTGGAGTGGAGGCGGGGTTAATTTAAAGAAGGAGGGGGTGAGGGTGGAAGGGGAGATGGGTGGAACAAAACCACTTCTTATATATATACCATAAACTGAGATCTACATAGCTGGATGGGGATGAACAGAACAAGAAATACAAACCAGAGATAGGTTTGATAGAGGTTTAATATCGCTTCAGGTCTGCTCTGTAGGGAGGTAGCATGGGGCAGACGGTGACAGGGTGACACCGGCCCATTTATCTGTATGATATGAACCTTTAGGACGCTGTTATAGCAGTAACATTTCAATGGAATACCACACCCATACCAACGCCGCATACAGTACCAGAGTATTATATAACCATCCGGGTTTAAATGTGCACAAACCTTACGTATCTATGTGAAATATGATGAACCAGTATCCATATAGCTCCCTAATTGCCACTTCGTACAGTGCCATCAAACAGAGAGGTGAGAGGGACGGAAGAGGGGTGCAGAAACCGGTCGTACTCCTACCATGGAATTAAGGAATAGGATAATAACAAACGATAAATATTTTCGATACGGGAAGAACTGTGTGAGAGAACACTTAAAGAGTCCGCCCCAGTGGCTTCTGCCGTGTCTTACAGGTTATGTACAACGTACTCTGTTAGCTCGTTACGTCATCCCAAGGAGATCGTTGCACAGACGATTGGGAGTTCAGCAAGCACCATGAAAGCTGCAGTCGTCAGTGACGTCAGGGGGGCGTAGGGGGAAGGGCAGTGGAGGGGTGGGGGCTGTACATGGGCAATGTATTACTCGTATCTATAGGATTGGGCCGGTCGCCTATTGCCAAGGTCAAGGACTATGTCTTCGTGTCAATTGTTCATCGGTTACCATGGTTACACGTCCCCGGATAGAAGGTCAAGTGTCTCTGGATCTAGGGTCACTTGTTACCAGGATTACAGGTCTCCGGATCGAGGGTCTGTCAGTGTCCTAGGGTCTAAATTACAGTCTTTCCTCTCAGCAATAAATATTGACTTCGAAGTAATGTTTTCAGGCTTTTGTTTAGCTGGTCAACTTTAGTACATGTGGTGGCCTTTTACACTGGTGAGAGACGTGCCACAGCGCTACCTACCTGACTAGAACACACCTCACTCTTCACCGGCACCCCACACGGCACTTCACGCAGCGCCCCACGCGGCGCCTCACGTGGCACCCCACACGGCACTTCACGCGGCACCCCACGCGTTACCATGGCTACGTCACAATGAACTACACTACGGCTACCGGAGTCACATGTCCGTGTCCACCTCTCGTCAGAGCTCAACTCTCACAGAAGATGTCTCGCCAGCTGAAATCCCGCTACGGTCACCAGGCCTGTGTCTGTTGCCCCATGTCCGTTGCGCTGCTTACGGTCACCAGGCCTGTGTCTGTTGCGCCATGTCCGTTGCGCTGCTTACGGTCACCAGGCCTGTGTCTGTTGCGCCATGTCCGTTGCGCTGCTTACGGTCACCAGGTCTGTGTCTGTTGCGCCATGTCCGTTGCGCTGCTTACGGTCATCAGGTCTGTGTCTGTTGCGCTGCTTACGGTCATCAGGTATGTGTCTGTTGCACCATGTCTGTTGCGCCGTTTCTCTCGCAGCCTGTGTGTGGCATGTTACGCCCCACTCGTTGCGCCATGTCTGTTGCGCCGTATCAGAGATGTCCAATCCTGTGTGCCTAGCGACAGTGACGGCCTACAATGCTGGGAGAGCGGCGTGGTTGCCAGTGACCACCACAGCGTTGCCGGCTTACGGTGGAGTGTCTCAGTGATGGCGAGCCCGGAGAGGTTCAGTGTGGGTCTGTGGCCGGTATACAGGGCGTACATTGTACAGAGTGGGCGGCAGAGGGGGAGGACAGAGGGAGGGGGTGGCGGTCCCCCCGCCCCCTCTACATGTGCTGCCCCCCATCGCCACCCCGCGCCTCCAGCAGCCCGCCGCTGGCCCCATCAGCGCTGGCGTCCCCATGGGCGCTGGCCCCCCCACCCACCAACCCCAGCCCCATACCCATCCCCATACCCCCGCCACCGGCCCCGCCCCCGAGCCCCAGCCCCAGGGCCCCGGCCCCGCCCCCGGCGCCGCCCATGGCCCCGGCGGGGGGGCTGGTGCCGTTGGTGGAGCTGCCCATGCAGAAGACGGGACCCCCGTGGATGTCAGGCATCGACCCCAGACTGCTGCCCTTCGACAGGCTGGGGCGGGTCGTCCCCAGGCTCGGTGCACGTGTACTCAGCTCGCCGCTCACGAACTTCTCCAGCTTGTCCACGCATGCGTCCTGGTAGTCGTGGATCCATCTGTAACAGTGACGTCATGGGGGGATGTGTATAAACTGTCAGATAAGTGGTCACTACGTCACCATAGATGACCACATATGATTACTATTAGTCATTGAGGCAGATACGGACTGGGTGGTGGTGGTGTTGGTGGCGGTGGGTTCCTATTGCACGACATGGTATGAACAGTGACGTTGCAGTCATCAATATGATGTAGGCTTACCCTTTATTCTTAATCCTTTCCTTTTATTTCATCGTTTATTTCTTGTTGTTTGATTTGATTTTCAACAAAATGCTCTTTGGGGGTACAGGTGAAGCCAACATTTACAATAGATTGAATTGTTGTAATTAGCACATATACCATAATGAGCCATAATAAATATACAATGGTTTATTGGGCCGAAAATGAGGATAAATCCTACATAAGATGAGCAAATAAATACGACAAAACAACAATAGCCAAAAAGCAAAAAAAAAAACGACAGCCATAGGCAATACAAACCGCGCATGCGCAGTGAAGTATGTAGTAACCAATCCAGAAGCCAGAACAATGTGTACGTGATGGTTTGACTTTGTATCGGTCGGCAGAGGTCAAGTGAAGGTCAAGCAAAGCGCCAGTTGATGGTAGAGGCATGACCACGTGGTTGGCAAGTCTCTGCCGCGTGGGAGTGGGCAGGACTGTACCACGTGGTTAGCAGGACTCCCACGTGGTCGGCATGGTGATGAACTCGGTCAGTCTGGCGAGGCAGGCGTCCTGGTACTCAAAGCACCACCTGGGTACAGGACGCCAAACACCGTCACCAGGGGGCACCACCGTCACCTCCAGCGGTCTGGACCGATGACGTCATCAGGTATGTGCAAGGTATGTGAGATGTGTTAGTCCAGCAGATAAGCGACAAAATTAGGTCGAATTGTGCATTTTGTGGTAAAAGCATGAAATTTGGCACACTTGTCCCTGATACCATTGTAGTCAAATTTAGCTATAGTGTCAAGACAGATTTTACCCCTGGAAGCTCTGGCGGCCATTTTTCAAAATGGCGGACGAGGCCACTAATAATACCCAATGTCTCGAAAATGAATACCCATAGAGCCTTTAATTTCTTTATATTCTTTATATAGGTTTTCGGGGTCGATGAATTCAAAAAAAATATTATTGGGTATCTAGTAGAAACGGATTCGCCATTTTCCAAGATGGCGGCCAAGGCCAGTAATAATACTTAATATCTCGAAAACTAAGAGGAGTAGAACCATTATTTGGATACCTATACATAGGTTTTCGGGTGCGCAGATTTCAAAAATGTGGTTACTGAGTATGCAGGAGCAACGCGCCCGCCATTTTCCAAGATGGCGGACAAGGCCATCATTAATACTGAATATCTCGAAAACTAAGAGACATATAACCATTATTTTGAAGCCTATACATAGGTTTTCGGGGTAGCTGAATTCAAATAAAATAGTATTGTGTACCTAGGAGCAACGCGTCCGCCATTTTACAAGATGGCGGACAAGGCCATCATTAATACTCAATATCTCGAAAACTAAGAGACATAGAACCATTATTTTGAAGCCTATACATAGGTTTTCGGGGTAGCTGAATTCAAATAAAATAGTATTGTGTATCTAGGAGCAACGCGTCCGCCATTTTCCAAGATGGCGGACAAGGCCATCATTAATACTCAATATCTCGAAAGCCAAGAGACATAAAACCGTTATTTTGATGCCTATACATAGGTTTTCGGGGTAGCTGAATTCAAATAAAATAGTATTGTGTATCTAGGAGCAACGCGTCCGCCATTTTCTAAGACAGCGGACAAGGCTATCATTAATACTGAATATCAAGCGGTACAACATTTTTGAAATCTTCGTACACAAAAACCTATGTATAGGTATCCAAATAATGGTTCTACTCCTCTTAGTTTTCGAGATATTAAGTATTATTACTGGCCTTGGCCGCCATCTTGGAAAATGGCAGATCCGTTTTTACTAGATACCCAATAATATTTTTTTTGAATTCATCGACCCCGAAAATCTATATAAAGACATGAAATTAAAGGCTATATGGGTTGTCATTTTCGAGATATTGGGCATTATTAGTGGCCTCGTCCGCCATTTTGAAAAATGGCCGCCAGAGCTTCCAGGGGTAAAATCTGTCTTGACACTATAGCTAAATTTGACTACAATGGTATCAGGGACAAGTGTGCCAAATTTCATGCTTTTACCACAAAATGTACAATTTTTCGCTTATCCGCTGGACTATGTATGGTATGTGCATGTTAAGTGTGAGATATGTATGGTATGTGTGAGATATGCATGGTATGTGTGAAATATGCATGGTATGTGTGAAATATGCATGGTATGTGTGACATATGCATGGTATGTGCATGGTATGTGTGAGATATGCATGGTATGTGCATGGCATGTGTGAGACATGCATGGTATGTGCATGGTATATGTGAGATATGCATGTTATGTGCATGGTATGTGTGAGATATGCATGGTATGTGCATGGTATGTGTGAGATATGCATGGTATGTGTGACGTATGTATGGTATGTGTCAGGTATGTATATGTGCATGGTATGTGCATGGTATGTGCATGTGGTATGTGTGAGGTATGTATGGTATGTGCATGGTATGTGCACGGTATGTGTGAGGTATGTATTGTATGTGCATGTGGTATGTGTGAGGTATGTATGGTATGTGGTGATGGGACAGATGTTGAGACTGGAGCCGGCAGCAGGTAAAGCGGTCCACGAGCAATGATATCATAATGCACACCACAAGCTACAGTATAATCATCATAACGCCATCAGTCACCAGGAACAGTCTACCAGACAGACGAAGCAAAGCCAATCACTGTGCACATCGACAAGGCTAATGTAACACAACAAGAGGCTGGAGCATCAGAACGCCATACAGTTCACTGCACATTATCACCATGACAACCACCACGCCACAAATATCGTAACTAACTCATGCAACCGTGAAATCACCTAAATCGATGATCACGTGACCAAGATGATCACGTGACCTAGATGATTACGTGACCTAGATGATCACGTGACCTAGATGATCACGTGACCTAGATGATCACGTGACCTAGATGATCACGTGACCTAGATGATCACGCGATCTAGATGATTACGTGACCTAGATGATCACGTGACCTAGATGATCACGCGATCTAGATGATCACGTGACCTAGATGATCACGTGGCCTAGATGATAACGTGACCTAGATGATCGCGTGACCTGGAAGGCCACATGACCAAACTACCCACGTGACCACAATAACCACGTGAACAAGAGGATCACGTGATCAAGACGACTGCGTCACCAATATAACCAAGTAACCACGTGACGTAGGTTACCAATTCGACTACGAGACCAAGGGGACCACGTGACCAATAAGACCACGCGATTAAGGGCACCACGTGACCAAGGGATGACGAACCTAATGCCGTTGAAGTAGCAGATGGGCCTCATGTCCTCGGGGAGGGTCTCTGGCGGCGGCCACTGGAAGCTGTCCATCACAGGAATGATGTTACAGCCGCCCTCGATGGCGGCCACGATCTCCTGCAAGGAGGGCGGGGGGGTCACGTCAACACGGCATACTGACCACTCTCCTATACTGTCCCAACCTTAATGTACGCTCAGATATCTCAGCATTTAATGATTTTTTTTTTCCACTTGTTTAGTTGGCTCGAGGAAGTTGGACAGGAGCAAATGATATCAACGAAAGTCGAGAAAGCGAGTTTACCAAAGCATTAGGTCGATATATTTCATAACTTGGTGAATACGCGATACTAAAGTCCTCAAGTACAGCTGCGTAACCCCCGAGAGGGGGAGCTGTCCCTGTCTACCCCCCCTCCCTCGCCCTCCTACCCCCCGTCTGAGGCCAGCAGTGAGGCGAGGGCCCACGCCCAGCCTATCACCCCCCGCCCCCCGGGACCCCGATGCCTCACCCGGGGCACCCAGTCCTTCTGGTCCACATCCCCCAAGCAGCGATCCAGACAGCTGGGGGTCAGCACCAGCATTCACCTCCCCACCCCCCGGATCCCGATGCCTCACCCGGTGCACCCAGTCCTTCTGGTCCACGTCCCCCAAGCAGCGATCCAGACAGCTGGGGGTCAACACCAGCAGGAAGTTCCGAGCGTTCCGGACACTGTTCAACAGGTTGTCGTCAAACTTCCCGGCGCGAAGCTTCTCGATGTCCAGAAAAACAGTGAGCCCGCGAAGCTGGAGGTGTACCTTTAACAGACTGGAGAGACACCAAAACAACGTTAGCACCCTCGAGCTATAAGTGCACCTTTAGCACTGAATAAACTCCAGTCACGTTAGAACCATTGAGCTGTAGGTGCACCTTTAAAAATGGAGCAACCACAGAATAACGTCAGAACCCTCAAGCTGTATGTGCACCTTTAACACTGGGAAGACGCCAGAGTAACGTTAAAACCCTGGAGCTGTAGGTACACATTTAACACCGGATAAACG
The DNA here is from genome assembly GCA_964019135.1 of Arenicola marina. NCBI lineage: Eukaryota > Metazoa > Annelida > Polychaeta > Arenicolidae > Arenicola > Arenicola marina. Next base: position 3,522,936 of record OZ025258.1, on the reverse strand, counting down.
TCAGAGTGACGCTAGGAGCTGTATGTGCACCTTTAACACTGACGACTCTAGAGTAACGTGAGAACTCACCTCGCTAACTGAGATCCACTTGACCGTCTATAACTAATGAAGACATCTATTGACTTCTCGTATGGGGAGTCGAACCCCTCACCCAGCGGCGAGCAGGCCAGGCTCAGCATGCCTGGGCAAGACCAGAGCAGGTTTGGTACAAGGAACAAAGAGAAGGATTGTATGTATTTTATAAGAAATAACAAGGATTTTAGGAAGGTTTTTATGTATCTATAAGAAACAAGGTGGGGGGGGGGGGTGGGATTTAGGTATTTTACAATAAAAATGAACAGGGATTGTTAACATTAATAAAATAACGTCGCCCTCGAGCGTAGGAGAGTCTGGAACGAGATTTTCGTACGATAGTTCGATTCGAGAGTATAGTACGAGAGTAGGTGCGAGAGTATAGTACGAGAGTAGGTGCGAGAGTATAGTACGAGAGTAGGTGCGAGAGTATAGTACGAGAGTAGGTGCGAGAGTATAGTACGAGAGTAGGTGCGAGAGTATAGTACGAGAGTTTGGTTCGAGAGTATATGTAGTCGTATATGTACGAGAGTTTGGTAGGGGAGTATGGTAGGGGAGTACGTTTCGAGAGTTTGGTAGGAGAGTATAGTACGAGACTTGGTGCGAGAGTGCGTGGGGAGGGGACTCACGCTTGGCGCCCTCTATGATCTTCATGCGGTGGATGCCGTTGTCGATGCCGCAGTCCTTCAGCAGGTGGTCGTCACTGAGCCAGCGCAGGATGCGGCGGTCAGCGCCGCTCTTCAACATGCTGTACGCGTACTGACAGAACTCACACGAGATCTCCCGCAGCCAATCACACAGCCGGCTCGGGTCACATGACTGGTAGTCCGCGTGGATCTTTAACCTCTTTAACTCCCGTAGAAATCTGTGGCATATCGAATGTAAATCTGGGCATTACGGATAAACTGTAAGATGTCAACGTGGTGAAGTCGAGACGATGTTATTTACACTTGAGCAAAAACTGTGAATATACAAACAACTTATATTAACATAAAGCAGATGTTGGTGTTTTAAGCCACTTTTGTGTACATGAGCAATAATAGGCTGGGGTCACCAGCTGCACGCGCAATGACATGGCCTTGGATCCCATGAAACATGCCCGCCAGGGAGCTGTCACAACTCGAACGCCTCAACCCGATTATCCCCTGAGCTAGGACGACTCCACCTTCGCGAGGCGGCTCCTATGACAGCGACCTGCCAGGCCTTAATAAAGGAATTATCCCCTGAGCTAGAACGACTCCACCTTCGTGAGGCGGCTCCTATGACAGCAACCTGCCAGGCCTTAATAAAGGAATTATCCCCTGAGCTAGAACGACTCCACCTTCGTGAATGGAATGTTGGTGTCTTAGGCCACTTTTGTGCACATACAGGCTAAATTGGGCCAAGGAACCTCCCGAGACGATGAAGGATGAAGGAATGAAACATGCCCCAGATTAGGTGCCCGAGCCCGGATTCGAACCCAGGACCTATTGATCTGCGGTCTAGTGCGCTAACCACTACACCAGGGAGGCCCCCTCCACCTTCGTGAGGCGGCTCCTATGACAGCGACCTGCCAGGCCTTCATAAAGGAATTATCCCCTGAGCTAGAACGACTCCACCTTCGTGAGGCGGCTCCTATGACAGCGACCTGCCAGGTCTTAATAAAGGAATTATCCCCTGAGCTAGAACGACTCCACCTTCGTGAGGCGGCTCCTATGACAGCGACCTGCCAGGTCTTAATAAAGGAATTATCCCCTGAGCTAGAACGACTCCACCTTCGTGAGGCGGCTCCTATGACAGCGACCTGCCAGGTCTTAATAAAGGAATTATCCCCTGAGCTAGAACGACTCCACCTTCGTGAGGCAGCTCCTATGACAGCGACCTGCCAGGTCTTAATAAAGGAATTATCCCCTGAGCTAGAACGACTCCACCTTCGTGAGGCGGCTCCTATGACAGCGACCTGCCAGGCCTTAATAAAGGAATTATCCCCTGAGCTAGAACGACTCCACCTTCGTAAGGCGGCTCCTATGACAGCGACCTGCCAGGCCTTAATAAAGGAATTATCCCCTGAGCTAGAACGACTCCACCTTCGTGAGGCGGCTCCTATGACAGCAACCTGCCAGGCCTTAATAAAGGAATTATCCTCTGAGCTAGAACGACTCCACCTTCGTGAGGCGGCTCCTATGACAGCGACCTGCCAGGCCTTAATAAAGGAATTATCCCCTGAGCTAGAACGACTCCATCTTCGTGAGGCGGCCCCTATGACAGCGACCTGCCAGGCCTTAATAAAGGAATTATCCCCTGAGCTAGAACGACTCCACCTTCGTGAGGCGGCTCCTATGACAGCGACCTGCCAGGCCTTAATAAAGGAATTATCCCCGGAGCTAGAACGACTCCACCTTCGTGAGGCGGCTCCTATGACAGCGACCTGCCAGGCCTTAATAAAGGAATTATCCCCTGAGCTAGAACGACTCCACCTTCGTGAGGCAGCTCCTATGACAGCAACCTGCCAGGCCTTAATAAAGGAATTATCCTCTGAGCTAGAACGACTCCACCTTCGTGAGGCGGCTCCTATGACAGCAACCTGCCAGGCCTTAATAAAGGAATTATCCTCTGAGCTAGAACGACTCCACCTTCGTGAGACAGCTCCTATGACAGCAACCTGCCAGGCCTTAATAAAGGAATTATCCTCTGAGCTAGAACGACTCCACCTTCGTGAGGCGGCTCCTATGACAGCAACCTGCCAGGCCTTAATAAAGGAATTATCCCCTGAGCTAGAACGACTCCACCTTCGTGAGGCGGCTCCTATGACAGCGACCTGCCAGGCCTTAATAAAGGAATTATCCCCTGAGCTAGAACGACTCCACCTTCGTGAGGCGGCTCATATGACAGCGACCTGCCAGGCCTTAATAAAGGAATTATCCCCTGAGCTAGGACGACTCCACCTTCGTGAGGCGGCTCCTATGACAGCGACCTGCCAGGCCTTAATACAGGAATTATCCCCTGAGCTAGAACGACTCCACCTTCGTGAGGCGGCTCCTATGACAGCGACCTGCCAGGCCTTAATAAAGGAATTCAGCATCTTGGAACACTAAGAAAGTCTGATTGCAACTGGAGAGTCGTGTCGCACATTAAATACCGACACGATTATCTGCAGCCGTATGATGTGATCTTGACTTACCTTGTCGTGTCGCATCTTTAATACCGACACGACTCCCTGCCGCTCTCCACTGGAACTGTGTGTTATGTGACCTTCACTTACCTTTGTCTCGTGATGCCGTTGGTCATGTTGAGGTCACATCGAAGGTGATCTTCCGCCAAGGTCAACAGAAGGTCGCCGTCCACTTGACATTCAGCAAACACGTTGCCATAGTCACCGAAACCCGTCTGAAAGAATGACAAAGATGTGTTACATACACCCAGATAGGACAATGCGACTTTTGGTGAGAATTGATTAAACTGTATTTTATTTCAGTCTCGCTAGGTCTGATGCGCTTTGTCTGGGGGCGGTCAAACCGAGTCAGAACCAGAAGGGCAAGGAGACATGATGAACTAACCACATGGGTCATATCCACAGGCACAGTAAATCAGTGGAGGGGGGAGGCCGGGGGGGGGGGGGGGTAGGGGGCCCCACAACGCATACTAAAGACACAAGGTGTCCAACTCCCGCTCGAAGTGAGCGACAGACACCCGCTTCAACCCCCAATATCGCACCTTTACCGCGTTTGACGGGCCCCGTAAATGCCTAAGTCCGATTTCTAAGTAATTTATTTATTTCATCAAAAAGTAAATGAGACATGTACTGCCGTCTAGCCGCGACAAATAAAGAATTATGCAACGACAACAACCAACTCCGGAACACAGTGGACAAATGGCATTTGACCGTAGATTATAGAACCAACGGACGAAGTATCAAAGTTTGGCTTTGGAGTAGCTAGCACTCCCAACCTGCAGGATATTATATTTGTATCTAGACGTGATTGATGAACCAGACATCGTCTCTCTTACACTCTTAACCAGACACATCGCCCTTAATTCACATGCGAGAAAGAAAAGAGTGTCACTGCATATATAAAGTCTTAATTGGCACCAAGTACAACAGTCATAGCTATACTGTGGCCTGTAATATCGTAACTTGTTCAATGTAAAGGCTTTTATTAATTTAGAGACATTTTAGTTTTTAGATAAATTGTTGGATTTTTTCAAAAGCGTGGACTTTGACCTGCTCCGGTTCGAAATAACATGTTGGTGTTCTATGCCGCCTTTGTGCACATAAAGACAATTGCCACGTTGCTCCTATTTTAATAACAGGGGCAGCAATTGTGGTCGAACGTAAAACAAAAAAAGTCTAAATCTATTAAAATCTCAACATAAGAGAACAATTTAAACAACCATCGGAAACCTTTCACCATTGTGGTTACATCAGGCAGAGGCGATGGGAGGAACGAGCGCCCTCTGCAGGAAGAGAGTGATCCAACATAGGCGACTGACTTCCGGTATTTAGGTCAGGAATGCCTCGACCCCCCACCACCACCCACCTCTACCCTATGCCTCTATAGATCTATAGGACCTACCCCGCCGTCCCTCCCTTCACCCGCTCTCCAATATAGCCAATCTTGGCTGAGGTCAGTGTGAAGATACCTTCCTTGATATGAGGCGCCACAGAGCCATGTACGACAAGTGTTTGCGTTTTCCCAACACGCCAGCATTGTTTGGGTTCCGCGCACGGTAACCATGGCCACAGATTGCTTTCGGTGCAACTAGGCCGATATGTATTTTTCTGTCTCTTCTCTGTTCCGCTGTTTGATATATATACTCGGTGCAGCGCCGTCTAGCGGCCGGAGACGTGGCGTGACCGCCAGGGCGAGCCACTGTATCAGGAAGTCTCAACCAGTACAGGGATACCAGATATGGTACTGGGGTGTTGCTGCTTCAGGCGGAGGGGGGGGGGGGGGAGGGTAGCCATGTCGCTTGTCGATTTTAAGAAAAAGGTCCATGTCGCGTGTCGATTTTAAGAAAAGGTCCATGTCGCGTGTCGATTTTAAGAAAAGGTCCATGTCGCGTGTCGCTAAGTCTTATGTCGCATGTCGATTCTAAGACAACCCAAATGTCGCGTTGTCGATTTTAAAAATCCCCGTGTCGCCGTGTCGAAAAAGCCCCTCTGGGGCCCTAGTCTACGGCCAGCGGCTGTAGGGTACCGAGACAGAGACTGAAAGGAGCACTCATCAGTCTACTGCGAGACCCAACATTGTCAGAAAGACGGTCCGGAACTATAGCATTTGAAGAGTAGGCACATCCCATGGCAGGCGTCTGTTAAAGCAGCCTACTTACATGCGCCATCTTAGATTTTTACATTTTAGAATCAAGACTAAAAGTATCTCAAAATTATGATGCACATATTATCTATCTCTTTGAGTCTGTAAAACAACCATTTCAACATAAAACTACGCGGTTTATTTATATCGCGCGCGGACGTCCTAGCGAGCCGCGGTCGACATCACACAGAATACCGAACGGGCCTCAATACCTGCGAAATCATGAGCAAAACTTCGGAATTTCCGCCGCGAAGAACTTTTCCGAAGTTTTCCGCTTTTATTGATGACCTTACGGAACAGTAAATAGGCGCGCAGGAATATAAAGCCGGCCACCAACTTCTGCTCCGGTACAAAACTCCGCTTGTCTCCGGGTAGCCCACAGGCTTTCAGGATTTAAATCAAGGCAGGATATATTTATTGACATGGAGACGAGGTTGGTAATACAAAAAATTACGGAATATTTTGCTTTAAATGAGGTAAAGTACGTCACGTAGAGACCCGGGCGTAGAGACTGTGAACCAAATGTGACCGGCGCAGGTGGTTCTCTCCGAACAGCCCATCCTGATCGGTGAAGGCTGTTGCTTCTCCAGTCCTGTTGGCACTCACTCCGCGCGACCATCACACGCCTCTGATGTAGTATTGTAACCTTCCAGTTGTGAGGGCTTCCATACGCCGACAGGACATCAAAGTCAAGAGACGTCGATATTTTATAACCGGGTTAATGGTGGAGCGCGCCTAGCAAGCCCACATAACTCATCAACAACTTGACTCCTGCCTCTACCGCCCGACCAACTTGATACATACACAGAGCTCCCCTACTTCAACCACTTCCTCCACGTAAGCGTTCGCAGTTAGATCATTATGTTAAAAATGACCTCCCCCACAATCCAGTCCGTATTCACCTGTTGCAGTTGAACACAAAGTTGTCACTGACAATCCAGTATGGCCAATGCTGTGACAGACAACGCCCACCCCGCCCGCGCACCCCACCTTGCCGCTGAGGGGAACTGAATCTCAGGACCTATCTACCGCAAGTCAAGCAGGCTATCACTCGGCCCAGAGACCACGCCCCCCCCCCCACCCCTTCTCTCTCGCACAAACTTCTAAGGCAATTCCATGGTCGTGCGTACGCAACAAATATTGGTTACTTGCTCTCAACTGGCAATCATGAAACAATTAGTGAGCGATAATCAACGAGATACATCGATGTCCAAGTCAAGGTCGGTGTCTTCTCCTAACCCGAGAACACACACGATCTCACGATCACACGATCACACGATCTCACGATCACACGATCTCACGATCTCACGATCACACGATCTCCCGATCACACGATCTCCCGATCACACGATCTCCCGATCACACGATCTCCCGATCACACGATCTCACGATCTCACGATCTCACGATCTCACGATCACACGATCTCACGATCACACGATCACACTATCTCACGATGAGATCTCACGATCACACGATCTCACGATCACACGATCTCACGATCACACGATCTCACGATCCCCCGATCTCACGATCACACTATCTCACGATGAGATCTCACGATCCCCCGATCACACGATCTCCCGATCACACGATCACACGATCTCCCGATCTCCCGATGTCACGATCACACGATCTCACGATCACACGATCTCACGATCACACGATCTCACGATCACACGATCTCACGATCTCACGATCTCACGATCACACAATCACACGATCACACGATCTCACGATCTCACGATCACACGATCTCGTTTAAACGGTTACGATCGCACACCATTTTCATTTATCCCTCCTTCATCCTCTCGGGGCGTTCCCTTGGCCCTGTTTAGCCCTTATGTGTACAGCAGCGGCCTAAACCAACAATTAGTTTCAAACATTGATCGTTTCGCGCCGATATCACACGTCATATAGCTTAAAGTGTCGTTGGTGGCATAGCGAGACACAGCACACGATTTCTTAAATGTGGCATTTCGATATTCCAAAAACGTATTAGCTGAGTGGATATTATTCTCCTTGGGCAGAAAAACACTCACTTGATTCAGCGTTAGGAACGTTTGCGTAGCACTAAGAAGAGACTATAAATAGGCCAGTGGCTAAAAATAACGACAAAGCCAGAAGGCCCACAGGTGAGAGGGTCGCCGTGGCAACCGGGCAACGGTGGTAATAAAAGGGGCGGGACGGATCATGAGAAGGTCAAGGCCACAGCGGAGTAGGAGGTTTCATTCCGACAAAAACACCATTGTAGGTGGCGCTAGTAGTTCGGGTGATCCTATGGCAAGCAAATGTCTATGGGAGACCGGCAAGCTCCAGAGGGACTGCAAAGGGACTCCAGTGGGACTGCATGACTACAGGGGGACTGCAGAGGCACTACAGGACTGCAGTGGGTGTGCAGAGGGAGTGCATGGGAACTGTAGAGGGACTGCAGGAGTGCAGAAGGACTGCAGGAGTGCACAGGGACTACAGGGGGACAGCAGAACTGCAGAGAGAGTGCAAAGGGACTGCAGGTGGACTGCAGGACTTCAGGGGAACTGCAGAGGCACGGCATAGGGACAGCAGGATTGCAGGGGGGTTGTAGAGGCACTGCAGGACTACAAAGGGGCTACATGGCTGCAGAGGGACTGCGGGACTGCCGAGGGACTGCAGGTCTGCAAAGGGACTACAGAGGCACTGCAGGACTAGGTAGAGACTGAACATGGTCTACATGACTGCAGAGGGACTACAGGACTACAGAGGGACTGCAGATGGACTACAGGACTACAGATGGACTACAGGACTGCAGATGGACTGATGTTCCAGCTTTATTGGATGGAGTTGGCACCATCGTCATGGGACAAGGTATAAACACATTAACATTAGAAGGCCTAAGCTTCCAGGATGGCTTATGAATTCTGCCTTTGCACGTCTTTGTGTCCGAACACTCGAATGGAGGGGTCTTTCTCTGAGCTCCAAATCTCAGAGCCCTTGGCCCAGGGCCCAGAACCAAGGGCCCAGGGCCCAGGGCTTAGGGGCTCAGCTAGTTCTGCTGTGCCAGGCACATACAAAAAAAATCCAGGAAGAAAAATGACTTTAGCCTCATTTCTTGAAACGATGCGACTCTTGGACGGGGGACGCCTTACGCTGCCCAGGGCTCTTTAGCCCTCCCATCCCCGGCCACGATGGGCTGCCGCTGGAGGAGGTGGGTGGAGAGAGGAGATGGGGGGGGGGTCCCTCAAGGGTTACCTCAGCCCCACTCCCCCTATCCGCCCTGGCCTGCCGCTGACAGTGAATTACGCCTCCGCCCGTCAATGCGATTAATGCATTACCTTAATGCACTGCTATCTGGTCGCGCCTCGACGAGGAGGGCTCCACAACACAGGCGTCCGACCACCTGAGTGCTCCACCCCCCACCCACCTCCCCCACTGTAAGCCACTTCGCGGAGCATCCGCGAGCCCCCCCCCCTCTCACTACCATCAGGCCTCCGCTCCCGCCCCCACACACTTTTCCTGTTTTCCACGGGTTTTACCCTGAAACTTGTCTCGTGAGGGCGAACCACTCTTCATAGCTGTCGTAACAAGATGGGCGCGAAGTGCACCGTCGGAGGTGTAGATGGGGGGGCGGGGGGGGGGATTTACAGGTAGGGTGAGGGGTAGGTCTATTGCAGGTGGGGTGAGGGGGGTGTATTACACGGGGGGTAGAGGGGTGGGGGTGCTACAGGTAGGGTGAGGGGTGGGTGTATTACAGGTGGGGTGGGGGTACTACAGGTGGGGTGAGGGGTGGGTTTACTAGAGTGGGGTGAGGGGTGGGTGTATTACAGGTGGGTGAAGGGTGGGTGTATTACAGGTGGGTGTGGGGTGGGTGTATTACAGGTGGGGTAAGGGGTGGGTGTATTACAGGTGGGGTGAGGGGTGGGTGTATTACAGGTGGGATGTGGGGTGGGTGTATTACAGATGGGGTGAGGGGTGGGTGTATTACAGGTGGGGTGAGGGGTGGGTGTATTACAGGTGGGGTGAGGGGTGGGTGTATTACAGGTGGGATGAGGGGTGGATGTAATACAGGTGGGGGGAGGGGTGGGTTTATTACAGGTGGGGTGAGGGGTGGGTGTATTACAGGTGGGGTGAGGGGTGGGTGTATTACAGGTGGGGTGTGGGGTGGGTGTATTACAGGTGGGGTGAGGGGTGGGTGTATTACAGGTGGGTGAGGGGTGGGTATATTACAGGCGGGTGAGGGGTGGGTTTATTACAGGTGGGGTGAGGGGTGGGTGTATTACAGGTGGGGTGAGGGGGGTGTATTACAGGTGGGGTGAGGGGTCGGTGTATTACAGGTGGGGTGAGGGGTGGGTTTATTACAGGTGGGGTGAGGAGTGGGTGTTTTACAGGTAGGGTGAAGGTGGGTGTATTACAGGTGGGGTGAGGGGTGGGTGTATTACAGGTGGGGTGAGGGGTGGGTGTATTACAGGTGAGGTGAGGGGGGTGTATTACAGGCGGGGTGAGGGGTGGGTGTATTACAGGTGGGGTGTGGGGTGGGTGCATTACAGGTGGGGTGAGGGGTGGGTGTATTACAGGTGGGGTGAGGGGGGTGTATTACAGGCGGGGTGAGGGGTGGGTGTATTACAGGTGGGGTGAAGGGTGGGTGTATTACAGGTGGGGTGAGGGGTGGGTGTATTACAGGTGGGGTGAGGGGTGGGTGTATTACAGGTGGGGTGAGGGGTGGGTGTATTACAGGTGGGGTAAGGGGTGGGTGTATTACAGGTGGGGTCAGGGGCGGGTGTATTACAGGTGGGGTGAGGGGTGGGTGTATTACAGGTGGGGTGAGGGGTGGGTGTATTACAGGTGCGGTGAGGGTTGCGGTATTACAGGTGGGGTGAGGGGTGGGTGTATTACAGGTGGGGTGAGGGGTGGGTGTATTACAGGTGGGGTGAGGGGTGGGTGTATTACAGATGGGGTGAGGGGCGGGTGTATTACAGGCGGGGTGAGGGGTGGGTGTATTTCAGGTGGGGTGAGGGGTGGGTGTATTACAGGTGGGGTGAGGGGTGGGTGTATTACAGGTGGGGTGAGGGGTGGGTGTATTACAGGTGGGGTGAGGGGGGTGCATTACAGGTGGGGTGAGGGGTGAGGTGTGGGTGTATTACAGGTGGGGTCAGGGGCGGGTGTATTACAGGTGGGGTGAGGGGTGGGTGTATTACAGGTGGGGTGAGGGGTGGGTGTATTACAGGTGGGGTGAGGGGTGGGTGTATTACAGGTGGGGTGTGGGGTGGGTGTATTACAGGTGGGTGAGGGGTGGGTGTATTACAGGTGGGTGAGGGGTGGGTGTATTACAGGTGGGGTGAGGGGTGGGTGTATTACAGGTGCGGTGAGGGTTGCGGTATTACAGGTGGGGTGAGGGGTGGGTGTATTACAGGTGGGGTGAGGGGTGGGTGTATTACAGGTGGGGTGAGGGGTGGGTGTATTACAGATGGGGTGAGGCGCGGGTGTATTACAGGCGGGGTGAGGGGTGGGTGTATTTCAGGTGGGTGAGGGGTGGGTGTATTACAGGTGGGGTGAGGGGTGGGTGTATTACAGGTGGGGTGAGGGGTGGGTGTATTACAGGTGGGGTGAGGGGGGTGCATTACAGGTGGGGTGAGGGGTGAGGTGTGGGTGTATTACAGGTGGGGTAAGGGGTGGGTGTATTACAGGTGGGGTGAGGGGTGGGTGTATTACAGGTGGGGTAAGGGGTGGATGTATTACAGGTGGGGTGAGGGGTGAGTGTATTACAGGTGGGGTAAGGGGTGGGTGTATTACAGGTGGGGTGAGGGGTGGGTGTGTTACAGGTGGGGTGAGGGGTGGGTGTATTACAGGTGGGGTGAGGGGTGGGTGTATTACAGGTGGGGTGAGGGGTGGGTGTATTACAGGTGGGGTGTGGGGAGTACTACAGGAGGGCTGAGTATTACAGGTGGGGTGAGGGGTGGGTGTATTACAGGTGGGGTGAGGGGTAGGTTTATTACAGTTGGGGTGAGGGGTGGGTGTATTACAGTTAAGGCGAGGATTGAGCGATAATACGCAGTATGAGCGGTGAGCGATAATAAATGCAGTATGAGCGGTGGGCGATAACAAATGCAGTATGAGCGGTGGGCGATAATACGTGAATTCGCCAGACGTGCCCCAAACCCCCACACAGGGCCCATTTCTTTGGTACCCCGGGTGTATCCCTACGGTGGACCGAATACGCACATTACGCATCGGTTCACCGCCCGACACTTCTTTCACCAGGGTATGGATGCGCGCGCATGCATTCGGTATGCCGATGTGCCCCGTTCTAAACAGCACGGGGCATTCGGGAGAAGATGTGTGCACTTCATTGGAATAGGCATATCCCTATATGAAGTTCACTGTCACGTGTTGCGGGCCCAGGGCGGGATACCGAACCTGGCCCAAAGAAATGCGCCCACAGTGGCAAAGTTTAGAACTGTGTGTGTTACCATGGTTACAACCGCAGAAGCTGAATGCCGCTCCTCGCCTATCATATCTGCCATCAGCTCACTCTCCCATCAACCGGGAGGGAGCACAACGCCGACACGAGAGAATAAACCTACTCAGGTTGTAAAATAATTCAAGTTAATCAAGCGCGTCTGTGCCACAAGAAGCGCCTCTAGTTGTCATCCTGGGCCCGCAGGTCATGCATGGAGCAGTCTGCTCACTGGGGGTCTGGCGCCAGGAATCACAAGTCGGCAATCAGAACCGAGTCGGGGCAGAACCAGAGGCCACGGGGAGAGAACTGAAAGAACTGTGAGGCGGAAAAAAATTGGCCTATGAGATAAAGAGACCGTTTCCTTTAAGGGGGACGGAGGGTCGACGTTTTTTTTGGGGGGGGGGTGGGCAGTATTGCCGAGTCTGAGGCAGAGGAATCGGGAGGGGGGTCGAATGGGGGGGGGGGGCAGATGAGGTAAGCTGACGAGGCAGCGAAAAGGGGCAAAAACAGGGTCTTGGGAATATGGGGCATAAGCGCATAGTAACGCTCTATAGTAACGCCTTATAGTAACGCTCTATAGTAACGCTCCATAGTAACGCTTCATAGTAACGCTATATAGTAACGATCCATAGTAACGCTTCATAGTAACCTTCCATAGTAACGCGCCATAGTAACATCCCTTCATACACGACTTCGCAATTATACGTCACCTTGGAAACAATGTGACTGGCGCAAAGAATTCTGGGAAATATTTTAGTGTTATCTTGATTATTTCTATGGAGATAAATACCATATTTCCAAGGTATTGGCAAGGCATGTATAAAATTACATCCACATTACATAATTTTTCTAGGATTTACGAAGTCGTCTATAGTAACGCTCTAGTAACGCTCCATATTAACGCCCCATAGTAACGCTTCATAGTAACGCTCTATAGTAACGCTCCATAGTAACGCTTCATAGTAACGCTCCATAGTAACGCTTTATAGTAACGTTCCATAGTAACCTTCCATAGTAAAGTCCATAGTAACGTCCCATAGTAAACGCTCCATAATAACGCTCATTTTTTTAACCAATTCTGATCATATCGCGTCAATAAGAGAAGGAAGCGAAGAGTGGAGCCATGTCCCCGATGTAACCCCCTACTCTTTGCGACAAAGGCCATGGGATCTTTATCCTGCGACCACACAGACATGGCCACAGCGGGGCGCAAACCATCGATCCACGTGCCGTTAGGCTCTCAGGTGGCCAGCTGAAGGCAATGCCAGCGCTCTAACACACTGAGCTATCGGGGCGGCCCTACACGCGTTATGAACCAATGATAGATCTCTTCTCATACATTCATGGCGAGTTACCCGTATGCAGGAATGCCGTGAATCCGGGCATCCACGGCTCCTTGTGTGCCTAACGACAGGCACGCCAGCCGCCCCCCCCCCCCCCCCACGCACCTGCCGCCACCCGCCACCCGCCACCCAGAACAACTGTTAATAACAAATCATCCACAATGGGACGGGAAGACCTCAATGCTGGGGGGTTCACCATGGAGATAAGTCAGAGTAGCGGAACATGAACTATGATTCCACCCGGTCACTGCATGGGTCTCTCCCGCATTGATTAGCTGTTACCCAGGTAACACGGACCAGGTGTAACCACACAGACACCCACAGAGAGCCTCGCTGACACTGTCCGGACCGCGCGGGCTAACCAGGACTCTCACCCAGCCTGGATAACTCGGCAGGGAGAGATCAAGTTTTTGCCACATGCCCCAGAGCAACGCTCTCTGCTCTTGGGTTTCCACCTATTGTTTACCAAGCTCCTGTTCGGCGGGCGCCACACTAAACCCGCCACAGATCACTGATCTGTTTCCGCCATCTCACCAGGCCTTATTGAATGAAGTCACGTGACCCCTCCAGCGTCTGTCAGTGAACTGTTTAGACAGGACGGAGAAACCGCATAGACCGATACTTACACTTCGAAACTTGCCTGTAGACAGTAACTGAAGGTGTTTTTAATTCTCCACTCGTGCATTGTTGTGTCAAGAGAGTTGAGACATAACTAAAGCTAAAAATAACATTTGTTTACAAAAGGCTCTGTATCTACTCGATTTGTCTGGCAGTAAATGTACATTTTAGGTGAGTAGTTACATCGATCGTGTATCACACCACCCCCGCCAGGCGATCAATGCTCCATTGTGACGTCACTCCATTGTGACGTCACTCCGTTGAGTTGTTTTTCCCAAACGGCGTCACCCAAATTGGGCAATGCAGTGATGTATGGCGGGAAGAAACAAACACGTCCTTCTTTTTAGGTTGGTAACAAAACCCTGGATCTATGCCAAACCGAAAAAAGACAAACCCTGAGGCAGCACCTATGTGTGCACCATGACTGTGGAAACCTCCCTTACCGTTCCTGCAAGGATGGTACAGCAACAAACAAGTGTGTTGGACAAATGTTGGTCCCTCTTCCATGCAAGAACCCACGAAATGTGTTGTAGTAAACGTTAGGCGTGAATTATGCGTGAGCTATGCTGAAACATGGAAGAGCGATCCAAATGTTCAACGGAAAATCAATCCGAGCATTGCCTCAAACCCCTACTCTCATCCCCCCATCTCTGAGACTCACGGGGCATGACACGTCTCCTACCCCCCCCCCCCGTCCCTCCTCGTCTATGGACGTCACCCCCATCCCCCCACATCATCAGCGCAATCCCCACCCACTCTCCTTCCATTGCGGGCATATCCACTAAATAATTAACTCTAATTTGGAAATAACAGCCCACTCTAAATAGTGTAAAATATTGATAAATAGAGGTTAATTATTTTGCATCGATATTTACGGGTTATCCCCACGTATTTCAGAAGAATCGTCGTCCAGAGTTGAATATTATGATGCGGGACTATTGTCGCTGGTCGATCGCGGTCCATCGTGCTCCGCAACTGAACCCTGCGTTAACTGTTTCTGTTCCAAGGCAGATGGCGCTGCGTGTCCTGTGCCACCCTTCCACAATGCGCATCCCGCCGGCAGGCCGCCCGGTATACTCAACCTCTTGCCGGCATACCGGTCGGGCTACCCCGAATGTCATTGACATGTTCACACCGGTCATATCCGGTTCATTTAGGGGCAATGGAACCAGACCAGATGGTCACTTTTCAATCAGCCGCCATCTTCTCTCGAATGTCCCGTGCTGCTTTAAACGGCACATCGGCATACCGAATGGATGAGCGCAAACCCGACCCGGGTGAAAGAAGTGTCGGGGGGTATAACGATGCGTAATGTGCGTTGGGATACCGCAGGGATATACCGAGGTTACCACAGACATGCGCCCACTCACTCACTGGGGTTTGGCCGTGGTCACTCACAACTGCCCCACCAAAAGGCACACAAGTGTGTCTCCGGTGGAACCAACCAACGGGACTACACATGACTTCACACATGTAACATCGTTTACCTTAAAGTGTTATTACAAATATACACACTAGTGTACAACAGCTAGAATGGTATGTTGCTAAACCTTATTTTCGTCAGAATGGCGTATGTTATGTCAGAATGAGTGACGTGTGCTTCGCAATCAAACCACTGAGACCGCAGCCTGTTTGCCTTGTACATGGAGGGATCATCATACACATCCAGCGAAGCCAGAACACCAGCGAGATTAGACAAGGTGTCAGTCAAGTTAAACAAACATGTATTCCGATACAAAACTGCTGCATGAGCAGCTTTGACATATAGTCGAGTGTAGCGTGGACTATCACGATCAGCTCGCTTCTCGTAGTGGTTATTAGAAATGACTCTGTTTCGCTTGCAAACCGTTCCATGTTCTGTATTGTTACGTGTGCTAAATGCACTATTGTAGGCCTGGTACTACTAATAATAACATTAATACAAATACACAGGTAATATCAGTATAAGCTTTCCAGCCGCCGACCAGAGATCCTGCAAGAGTTAGCCACCATCGCAATAAGAAGACAGAGTCCACAGATGTCCACCCACCCCCATCAACCCCCATCTTTCCACTTCCGGCTATCGATTGCTCTCCACATGCCCCTATTATCGCTCTCTTGGGTGCCTCTGCTCCGCTCTGGCGTCATAAACGGCCCTCTAATCTCCGCATCCCGGTAAGCGTCTCTTCCCTTTGGTGTTTATTTGTTTCCCTGGGAGGATCGCTACTGCACGCCACTCTATCCCATCAACCCTCCCCTCCCCCCAACAATCCCCGGACCGCTGGGTACAAGGGACGGATCATGGGTGTGTGGGTGGGGGCGAGGGCGCCGACCCCAGACACCCCGCCCCCACCCACCACCCTGCCCTACCCCCGGTAATGACGTCAGCAAACCAAACCGCTAGGAACAGCAGAATCCAGAATTTATTACACGTACAGGTGAGCTCAGAATGCGCAGGACAGGATACCACCCTCTGCCACTGGGGCGGGGGCTGCGTAAAACGATTTTTACACTGATTGCTTATACAGTAAAATCGATAAACCAAGGACTCCTGAAGGACCAAGAACTCCTGAAAGACCAAGGACTCCTGAAGGACCAAGGACTTCTAAAGGACCAAGGACTCCTAAAGGACCAAGGACTCCCGAAGGACCAAGAACTCCCTAAGGACCAAGAACTCCCGAAGGAATAAGGACTCCTAAAGGACCAATGACTCCCGAAGGACCACCCGAAGGACCAAGGACTCCCGAAGGACCAAGGACTCCCGAAGGACCAAGGACTCCCGAAGGACCAAGGACTCCTGAAGGACCAAGAACTCCTGAAGGACCAAGGACTTCTAAAGGACCAAGGACTCCTAAAGGACCAAGGACTCCCGAAGGACCAAGAACCCCCGAAGGACCAAGAACTTCCGAAGGAATAAGGACTCCTAAAGGACCAATGACTCCCGAAGGACCAAGGACTCCCGAAGGACCAAGGACTCCCGAAGGACCAAGGACTCCCGAAGGACCAAGGACTCCTGAAGGACCAAGAACTCTCGAAGGACCAAGGAGTCCCGAAGGACCAAGGACTCCTGAAGGACCAAGGACTCCTGAAGGACCAAGGACTCCCGAAGGACCAAGGACTCCCGAAGGACCAAGGACTCCTGAAGGACCAAGAACTCCCGAAGGACCAAGGACTCCCGAAGGACCAAGGACTCCCAAAGGACCAAGGACTCCTGAAGGACCAAGGACTCCCGAAGGACCAAGAACTCCCGAAGGACCAAGAACTCCCGAAGGACCAAGGACTCCGGAAGTACCAAGGACTCCCGAAGAACCAAGGACTCCCGAAGGACCAAGGACTCCTGAAGGACCAAGAACTCCCGAAGGACCAAGAACTCCCGAAGGACCAAGAACTCCCGAAGGACCAATGACTCCCGAAGGACCAAGAACTCCCGAAGGACCAAGGACTCCCGAAGGACCAAGAACCCCCGAAGGACCAAGAACTCCCGAACGACTAAGGACTCCTAAAGGACCAAGAACTCCCGAAGGACCAAGAACTCCCGAAGGACCAAGAACTCCCGAAGGACTAAGGACTCCTAAAGGACCAAGAACTCCCGAAGGACCAAGGACTCCCGAAGGACCAAGGACTCCTGAAAGACCAAGGACCCCTGAAGGACCAAGGACTCCCGAAGGACCAATAACCCCTGAAGGACCAAGGACTCCAAAAGGACCAAGGACTCCTAAAGGACCAAGGACTCCTAAAGGACCAAGAACTCCCGAAGGACCAAGGACTCCTGAAGGACCAAGAACTCCCGAAGGACCAAGGACTCCCGAAGGAATAAGGACTCCCGAAGGACCAAGGACCCCTGAAGGACCAAGGACTCCCGAAGGACTAAGAACTCCCGAAGAACCAAGAACTCCCGAAGAACCAAGAACTCCCGAAGGACCAAGGACTCCTGAAGGACCAAGAACTCCTGAAGGACCAAGAACTCCCGAAGGACCAAGAACTCCCGAAGGACCAAGGACTCCTGAAGGACCAAGGACCCCTGAAGGACCAAGGACTCCCGAAGGACCAAGGACCCCTGAAGGACCAAGGACCCCTAAAGGACCAAGGACTCCTAAAGGACCAAGAACTCCCGAAGGACCAAGAACTCCCGAAGGACCAAGAACTCCCGAAGGACCAAGAACTCCCGAAGGACCAAGGACTCCCGAAGGACCAAGGACTCCTGAAGGACCAAGGACTCCTGAAGGACCAAGGACTCCTAAAGGACCAAGAACTCCCGAAGGACTAAGAACTCCCGAAGGACTAAGAACTCCCGAAGGACTAAGAACTCCCGAAGGACCAAGGACTCCCGAAGGACCAAGGACTCCTGAAGGACCAAGGACTCCTAAAGGACCAAGGACTCCTAAAGGACCAAGGACTCCCGAAGGACCAAGAACTCCCGAAGGACCAAGAACTCCCGAAGGACTAAGAACTCCCGAAGGACTAAGAACTCCCGAAGGACTAAGAACTCCCGAAGGACCAAGGACTCCCGAAGGACCAAGGACTCCTGAAGGACCAAGGACTCCTAAAGGACCAAGGACTCCTAAAGGACCAAGGACTCCCGAAGGACCAAGAACTCCCGAAGGACCAAGAACTCCCGAAGGACCAAGGACTCCCGAAGGACCAAGGACTCCTGAAGGACCAAGGACTCCTAAAGGACCAAGAACTCCCGAAGGACCAAGAACTCCCGAAGGACTAAGAACTCCCGAAGGACTAAGAACTCCCGAAGGACCAAGGACTCCTGAAGGACCAAGGACTCCCGAAGGACCAAGGACTCCTGAAGGACCAAGGACTCCTAAAGGACCAAGGACTCCTAAAGGACCAAGGACTCCTAAAGGACCAAGGACTCCCGAAGGACCAAGAACTCCCGAAGGACCAAGAACTCCCGAAGGACCAAGAACTCCTGAAGGTCCAAGGACTCCCGAAGGACCAAGGACCCCTGAAGGACCAAGGACTCCTGAAGGACCAAAGACCCCGGAAGGACCAAAGACTCCTGAAGGACCAAAGACCCCGGAAGGACCAAAGACCCCGGAAGGAAAAAGAACTCCTGAAGGACCAAGCCCCCCCCCCCCCACCCCCCCCTACCGACTGCTCTCTATACCGGTCACCTGTCTACATCGG
The DNA here is from genome assembly GCA_964019135.1 of Arenicola marina. Lineage (NCBI taxonomy): Eukaryota > Metazoa > Annelida > Polychaeta > Arenicolidae > Arenicola > Arenicola marina. The sequence continues at coordinate 3,504,060 of OZ025258.1, read as the reverse complement.
TAGCCTGTATACACCGGCCACTAAACCGGTCAAAGAAACGATATAATGTAGGGACGCCCTCTAACAAACAATTGTCTCATTAACCATGTATAGCACACCATGGCCGCGTAATGCGGGAGGGGGAGGGGCGGCCTGGGGGTGAACAAAGCTGCACCTTGACCACGTGGCCCCACGGCCACTGTATTGTACGCCACTCGCTGGAGCCGGCGAGCGACACGAGCTCCAGATCATTTCCTGGCAGACCGCCACCACGCCCTTTCACGTGACGTCACCCCCCCACCCCCCCCCCCCCCCCCACCACTCGGGCCGCTGATGGGCTGACCAGCAGGGCACTCCACGGCCCCGTGCACGATCCCTCCGCTTGCTGCACGGAGCGCATCCAAAACGGAGTTCAGATCAGTGCGGTCAGAGGGAACCGAGGTACAATGGAGCGTGTTTTTATGACCCCCCAGGTCACCCCCCATCTCCCTCCCCCCACCAAACCATGCCACCCCCCCGCCCTTCTCGCGTGGGCAGGCGGCCTTGCAGCGTCCATGGCGCCCTCTAGCGGCGGCGCAGGGTGAACAGGAATAATCGAAAATAGCTCGCAATCAGTTTCCGTCGTAAGTGACGGAATAGAGCCAGACAATCTCTGGTGGATATAGCGAGGCAGGGTGGCAGTATCTGGGTCACGACGGGAGTGAGGGGGTGTAACTCGGTTGCAGGGGGTGGGGGGGGGGTGAAGTGCGTCTGGTAAGAGCTCGGTGAAACTGGTTTCGAAGCACAAACAACACGTGGTCCAAAATACAACATGGAGCGGGGATAAAGGGGCGGCGAGGACCTGTGTGCAGGGGTAGCTCCCCCAGCCGGCGCCACCCTTCTCGCGCCGCGGGGCTGCAGCACTGGGTCAGTTAATGCACCCAGACGGGCGGAAGTAGTGAATTAACACGTGGTGTGCGTCATGTCCCACAATGCACTCCACATCCGGGCACTGGGCGACGTCTCGTGGCTGCTTAGAGCTAGTAATTAATGTCTGTGTTACGTGGGGCGGCCACTAATTCAGCACACAACTATAATCCTGTGTGCGGTGGGTCCGTGAGACTCGACACAGGTCCTCCGGTCACTGACGTCACTTATACGTCATGGTTAGTCACCTACGACGTCATACACACATAATAATGACGTCACGGCTGGTATAACCTACAAGGTACACATACTATCATGACATGACCGCTGCTATAACCTACAAGGTACACATACTATGATGACGTCACCGCTGGTATAACCTACAAGGCACACATAATATGATGACGTCACCGCTGGTATAACCTACGAAGTACACATATTATGATGACGCCCTTACCTGCTGCACCCAGTGCTTCACGTCCTGTGTGGTCCAGAGCGGGACTTGGGACGAGAGTTTGTAGGGGACCTCCTCGCCGATGATCTGCAGGGCTTGGCGGGCGAACTTGGAGGCGAGGATGTTGGTGCTGGAGGCCAGTCTCTTCAGCGGCTCGATGGCTTCAATCTCCCGGAACAGCTATAGGGGGTGTGGGGGGGGGGCAATCCAATCAGATGTAATTAAATGAGAAACACAAACATATAAACCTGCAAACCTGGCATCATACAGCATAGGACCTAACTCAGCGTAGCTATAAATTAAGTCATAAATATTAATTTGTGCTTAGCTTGATATGAACTTGATAGGACATTTTATATCTCTTGGGTGATGTGTTTGGTGAGGAAAGATGATTTGTCTTCGTGACAGTTTAATCGTTTAAATTAACACGTTATGAGAGTGATATATAAATATATAGATATATTTTATATATACTTGTCCGATATGTGTAGGTTAACAGTAGTCTGACGAAGGACACGCTCATACTACATAATCGCTCACCTAAGATATATTTAATATGTCTCCTGCACACGTGTTTTAATGGGATATGTGCTATCAGGGAATCTATAGTCTACCAGGGACGACGAGAACCTGGTTCAGAGGGTGGGCTGCATACCGGGGATGTCTGTGGTTGCCAGGGCCCCCGCGGTGGCTGAGCGGTACGGAGCGGCGTCCCACCCCTCGCTGGCCTCAGCATCACCCTCGGTGTGCCAGTACCCCCATCCCCTCATCCACCCCCCCTCATCCATCCCCCCAGCACACACCCCCGTGCCCCATTCTACCAGTCTTCCACCCATGGAGCTACATGGAGCCAGGTTAGCGTTATACCTAATAAAGGCCAAGTTACCAACAAGGGATGCGGGGATTGGGGTTTTAGGCCACATCTGTGCACATATAGGCTACACCGGGGCACGAGGAACTAAGCGGTGGCAACAGACCAACAGGTTGGGCCCCCCCCCCGCCCCCCCCCCCTGTGTCTGGGGCAGTGTCATCCTGTCATCACATTATCCCAGTCTCCCTCCCATCTCAGCCCATTCCGTGCACAATAATGGCCTAAGACAGTAATCACCTATTAGTTTAACAGACAATTTAAGTTGTTGTCCCGTGATGGAGTCCCATTGTACATGTGAAGGGTTAGCTATACCATGGGCTGGATCCTCTTACTATATTGGGGGTTGTTATTGTTGTGCGGCAAGCGGCGGCGCATACCAGCCAGAGCCACGACCCACGGCATCTGCTCACTGCTTCAGACTCCCCCCCCCCCCTATCTCCTGCCCCCAGCCACTGCCCACCCAGCCCCTGGCGCATCTCTCCCGTGGGGGGCGGTACATCAAGGCATCCATCGCCATTGCCGTCACAGCAGGACATGCCAAGTACTTGAAAGCTATGATTTCGGCACTACTTTCAGAAAGTGGTTCAGCATACTGTATAACGAATGTTCAAGCTGTGTGATAAACAATGGCCACTTTTCGAAGTTCTTCTCACTTGGTAGAGGCTGTAGACAAGGCGACCCCCTGTCGCCGTATATATTCATTCTGGCTATCGAACCTCTAGCCATGCGCATTAAGCAAGACGCACAAATAAAGGGTATTAAGGTAAATAAAAACGAGTACAAAATCGGACAATACGCGGACGATACTTTTATGTTTTTAGATGGGTCAGAGGTTTCGTTAAGAAGAACATTCTATGTGTTGCATGAGTTTAAAGTGTGCTCAGGCCTGGCAGTAAATGTCGAGAAAACCAAAGTAATAAGACTGGGTAAACAGATCCAGACCCACCATAGAATCTGCCCAGACATGCCCCTGACCTGGGTTGAAGAATTTAAGTTACTTGGAATCACATTCACGGTTGATATGAAAGACATGGTTAACCGAAACTATAATGGGAAAATGGTAGCATTCCAGAGTGTATTAAATGTGTACAGTAAGCGTAAACTTTCACTTCGAGGAAAAGTGACAGTAGTTAAAACAATGGCTATTCCTAAACTGATAGATGTTATGTCGGCTCTACCGTCGCCGCAGCCAAGTTTTATCGAACAGGTTACCAAAATTATACGATCATTTATATGGAATTCAGGCTCACCTAAGATTGCCTATAATAAAATGGTTCAGACAGAAGAAAATGGTGGAATTAACTTAACCCACATTCCATTTTTGTTGCACGCGCTAAAGATTTCGTGGGTGAAAAGACTTGGTCACGTCAGAAGGCGCTTGGCAAGACCTGTTCTCTACCACCATATGTAATGAGAAGTCACTGTGTTGGCAACTGGATCCAATATCTTTGAAGTGCTTTATGACGCTGTCGAACCCTTTTTGGCGTGATGTATTTAAAGCGTGGTACCGGTTTAGATCGATCGGGGACAGTACAGATGTCCGAACATATCCACTTTGGAACACGCAGTTTCTAAGTCACTCTAACCTTGTTACTAGGAAAGCAGAATTTATTAACGCAGGGGTCATATTCTATAACGATGTTATTGATGATATGGGTCGTGTTTTAGGATGGCAAGACTTCAAACAGGCTTTTGGAATCAAGCTAAATTTTGCCGATTTCTACAGTTTAACCCATTCACTACCAAGAAGCTGGAGAGTTGAGAGTTTGGAAAAGGCGTCTAAATTACAAGAGGTAGGGTGTACTGAACTACAGGCTGTGTTAACATCAAAGCGGGTATGCAATATTGTGTATCAACGCTTGATCCTTGAATTGTGTCCGGTGAGAAATAATGAAACAAAGTGGGAAACCTCGCTAGGAAAAAAATTTACTCCTGAAGAATGGAGAGGTTTTTATACTGTTGCGAAGACAAGTACAGTTGATGAACGGCTCAGGAGCTTCCAATATAAGCTTCTCCAACGATGTTTGTCCACCAATACTTACCTAAAAAAATGTAATCTAGCAGAAGACGAGAGTTGTACGTTTTGTAATAGTGCCGTCGAAACACTTGAACATTTATTCTTTCATTGTCCATATGTGAAGCAACTGTGGCACTCACTTGCGATTTGGTTTGAGGCGCAATCTGGTTTCCGCATATGGCAGTTACTATCGTTAACCACGGTAATGTTTGGTGTAAGCAAGTCTACAAAACACCGTCTGTTACACCATATTATAATCATTGTCAAAAGCTGTATATTCTCGTGCAAGTGTAAGGAAACAAAACCTAGGGTACAAAATGCTTTAAGAATTATAAGATACTATTATAATATAGAAAAATGCGTCATTCAGCAGAAACCGTCTTACAGCAAACAGATATTTAATGATAAGTGGAAATGTCTCTTTCATTAACCATTGTTCCTTATGGGGATAGATCCTCTCCCGGTAGCGTGTGTTTGTCTGCCTCGTATATAAAATGTTTATGTATCAACGTATCGATGTCACTTCTCACGATTGTAACGCATGCCATGCCATATTGTCACAATAAATGAAAATTAAATAAAAAAAAATAAATAAAAAAAAAAAAGGACATGCCATGCCTCCTCAACGGTGCCACCCTGACCACCAGCTGAGAGCCGGGACCGCTCCCAGACTCCACGACTCCAGGACTGATTACAGTCAAATAGTCCGGCGCGAACAGTTAATTTGTTTACGGACAGAGCTATGCATACCGTCTGTCGGTCCGGAGGCTAGGTTGTCATGTCACCCCCCCCCCCACATTCCTACACATCACTCCCCAAACTTATTAGTTCACATATTAGCTAACCCTCACAGCCACTAACTTGTATGATGTATCTAACAATAGTTTAGCTAAATAGAAGCTTTTTAATATACAGCAAAAGTGGTTTCATTAGTGGGGTGGTCTCATTATCGAAACTTCCCCCTTAACAACTGTTAGTGTTATTATCACTGAGCTTATCACTGACGACGCCACCACAATGGGGCGTAAGATGCAGGGGGGGGGGCGGTGGATGGCGGTTATGTAGTACGAAAACAAGTACAGTCGCTGACGTCCTTTTATACGCATTCTGGTATTGAACTGTAAACACCTTCAGCAGCAAGCCAGAATCAAGTCAGGTATAAATGAATGAAGCCCAACGGCTCGGCCAGTTTACAAGCAGTTAATTACTATTGCCATGCCTGTTGAAAGTGTAAATACTTTTAAAGCAATTTTAATTTAAGTTAAATGAAATCATCTAAGAGGAATCTATTTTTTAATTGAAATACATAATTTTCAAGCCATATTTAATTCGAGTGAAAATTTAATTTTGAAGCAATCTTAATTGTAGTTGAAACAAATATTTGTAAAACAATCTAAATTCAGTGAAATTAGGATTCGTGGCAATATGCATTTCGTTCCTGCTTTTTGATAATAGTCACTCTTGTGTTAACGATAGCAATAACCATCAAAAGGCAGGAACGATTATAAACGCATTCACCGAGCCAGCAATAACAGGTCTCACATAAAATACGAATGCTACGAGCTGTAAAATGCCACAGTCCTCCACTTAGCAAAACTTCCATCCCGTGAGTTATGATTAATGCGAACTAAATGTAATGAAGCCAGGAGTTGTTGGCCAGGAGACACAAACTACTAAGCGCTAGCTATGGATTCATAAGGGCAGTTGTATATATGAAAAGCGCTACACATATTCTGTTGACAACTATTAGGAAGAGTTTTTGATAACCATCTCCATATACTCGTTGACAATTGCTTCCGAATAATTGTTACAACTGTTTAGGATACTTGTTGGCACTTGTCGACAACCGTTTAAGAGACTGGTAGACAACTGTTTAAGAATATTAACTGTTTACTTAAGAAGACTTGTCAACAACTGTTTAATTAAGAAGACTTGTCAACAACTGTTTTTAAGAAGACTTGTCAACAACTGTTTTTGAGAAGAGTTGTCGAGAACTGTTTAATTAAGAAGAATTGTTGACAACTTGTTATACTCTTCGAACATTAGCGGACAGCTTGGCAAGGACACCGCTAACAGCCAGGGACTTCAACAAGGGATATTACAATGCACACATCACATCGACAAAGCTGTGCTGACAACACATCTTGGGAGGAGCAAACTAATACTTTGGACATTGCTATTAAATGAGGGTTTCAGCCAGTGACTTCGTCGTTGAGGTTCAAGCATGGGTAGAGTTACGGGGGTAGAGTTACGGGGGTAGTGTTACGGGGGTAGAGTTACGGGGGTAGAGTTACGGGGGTAGAGTTACGGGGGTAGAGTTACGGGGGTAGAGTTACGGGGGTAGAGTTACGGGGGTAGAGTTACGGGGGTAGAGTTACGGGGGTAGAGTTACGGGGGTAGAGTTACGGGGGTAGAGTTACGGGGGTAGAGTTACGGGGGTAGAGTTACGGGGGTAGAGTTACGGGGGTAGAGTTACGGGGGTAGAGTTACGGGGGTAGAGTTACGGGGGGAGAGTTACGGGGGTAGAGTTACGGGGGTAGAGTTACGGGGGTAGAGTTACGGGGGTAGAGTTACGGGGGTAGAGTTACGGGGGGAGAGTTACGGGGGTAGAGTTACGGGGGTAGAGTTACGGGGGTAGAGTTACGGGGGTAGAGTTACGGGGGGAGAGTTACGGGGGTAGAGTTACGGGGGTAGAGTTACGGGGGTAGAGTTACCGGGGGTAGAGTTACGGGGGTAGAGTTACGGGGGTAGAGTTACGGGGGTAGAGTTACGGGGGTAGAGTTACGGGGGTAGAGTTACGGGGGTAGAGTTACGGGGGGAGAGTTACGGGGGTAGAGTTACGGGGGTAGAGTTACGGGGGTAGAGTTACGGGGGTAGAGTTACGGGGGGAGAGTTACGGGGGTAGAGTTACGGGGGTAGAGTTACGGGGGTAGAGTTACGGGGGTAGAGTTACGGGGGTAGAGTTACGGGGGTAGAGTTACGGGGGTAGAGTTACGGGGGTAGAGTTACGGGGGTAGAGTTACGGGGGGAGAGTTACGGGGGTAGAGTTACGGGGGTAGAGTTACGGGGGTAGAGTTACGGGGGTAGAGTTACGGGGGTAGAGTTACGGGGGGAGAGTTACGGGGGTAGAGTTACGGGGGTAGAGTTACGGGGGTAGAGTTACGGGGGTAGAGTTACGGGGGGAGAGTTACGGGGGTAGAGTTACGGGGGTAGAGTTACGGGGGTAGAGTTACCGGGGGTAGAGTTACGGGGGTAGAGTTACGGGGGTAGAGTTACGGGGGTAGAGTTACGGGGGTAGAGTTACGGGGGTAGAGTTACGGGGGGAGAGTTACGGGGGTAGAGTTACGGGGGTAGAGTTACGGGGGTAGAGTTACGGGGGTAGAGTTACGGGGGGAGAGTTACGGGGGTAGAGTTACGGGGGTAGAGTTACGGGGGTAGAGTTACGGGGGTAGAGTTACGGGGGTAGAGTTACGGGGGTAGAGTTACGGGGGTAGAGTTACGGGGGTAGAGTTACGGGGGTAGAGTTACGGGGGTAGAGTTACGGGGGGAGAGTTACGGGGGTAGAGTTACGGGGGTAGAGTTACGGGGGTAGAGTTACGGGGGGTAGTGTTACGGGGGGGGAGTTACGGGGGTAGAGTTACGGGGGTAGAGTTACGGGGGTAGTGTTACGGGGGGGGAGTTACGGGGGTAGAGTTACGGGGGTAGAGTTACGGGGGTAGAGTTACGGGGGTAGAGTTACGGGGGTAGAGTTACGGGGGTAGAGTTACGGGGGTAGAGTTACGGGGGTAGAGTTACGGGGGTAGAGTTACGGGGGTAGAGTTACGGGGGTAGAGTTACGGGGGGAGAGTTACGGGGGGAGAGTTACGGGGGTAGAGTTACCGGGGGAGAGTTACGGGGGTAGAGTTACGGGGGTAGTGTTACGGGGGTAGAGTTACGGGGGTAGTGTTACGGGGGTAGAGTTACGGGGGTAGAGTTACGGGGGGAGAGTTACGGGGGTAGAGTTACCGGGGTAGAGTTACGGGGGTAGAGTTACGGGGGTAGAGTTACGGGGGTAGAGTTACGGGGGTAGAGTTACGGGGGTAGAGTTACGGGGGTAGAGTTACGGGGGTAGAGTTACGGGGGTAGTGTTACGGGGGGGGAGTTACGGGGGTAGAGTTACCGGGGGAGAGTTACGGGGGAGCATGGCAGCCATGAAGAAAATGAAGAAAAGCACCAAACCCAGACGTTGAAGGTGCGGAATACGTACTACCTCGAGCTTTCCCTGCTGTGCTTTAATGCCGGCCTCCATGGCGAAGTGGAAGGCGGCGAGGGACTGGGCCTCGGCCCGGTCGCTGCCCAGCAGCGGCACCAGCCTCTTCAGCCAGTCCTTCGACTGGCCGTGGACGTGCGACTTGTCGCTGTTGGCGAAGGCGACGGGGTCGTGTGTCTTGATGAAGGGCTCGACGAGCTCGAGGGTGCCGGAGCGGGCCACTGCCGACTCCAGCTCCTTGTTGGCGCTCAGAGTCGTGATGGCGAGGAAGGCGAAGTAGCGGATGCTGTCGTCGTTGGAGAAGGCGAGCGGGAAGAGCCACTCGGGCGCCTTCTGCGCTATCATCTCCTGCTGGTTGTCCTCGCCGCCGTAGATGGCCAGGTTGGCCAGCGCCTCGGCGCAGTGCCGCAGGATGGACGTGTCGCACGTCCGGCACGAGTACAGGATCGTATCCAGACCGCCGAACCCGATCACCCGAGTGCACGTGTCCTCGGAGTGTTTAAAGAGGCTCTCCAGGATACCCGTCATCGATTTCGTCATCTTGGGGTCGTCCTTCGAGCGCTTCGCCAGGTTGACAATGATATCCAGACCCCGCTGGGCGACGTACTCCCGATTGCCGACCGTCATGGATTGCTCGAGGACCTTGGCGGACCCCAGCTGGAGGTCGTGCGTGCCCTTGTCGCAGTTCTGGATCAGGACCTCCAGGCCGCCGTCCGTCCGGAGCACGTCGCACAGCCCGTAGGCGAGGTCGCGGCCGATGCTGGGCGTGGCCCAGGCCTGCTCGATCATGCCCAGCATGTTCTTCAGGGCGTGGCACTGCTCGTGGTGCGAGTTGGTGCGCAGCATCTTGATGTTCTCCTGCAAGAGGGGCACGGCGTTGGCCAGCACCAGTGTCAGGTTCGGCTTCCCCTGGTTCACCGTGAACGTGAACTTGGCGTGCGACGCGGTCGCCGAGGGCGACGGCGTGTTCTGCGCGCTGCCGTTGCTATGGTGAGGCTTGGGCGGCGAGCCCAGCCCGCCCGGAAACTCCAACTCCTGCGTGTACTCTACGCTGCGCAGACTCGGCACGTGCGACGTCTCCGAGGACATGCGCTTGACGACACGTGCCTGGATGGAGACGCTGGGGCTGGAGCTGCCGCTAGAGGTCGTCTTCATCTCTTCCTTCTGGTGAATGGTCTGTAGCGAGATCTTGAACTTGCTGGCCTGCTGGCCGACCTGCACATTGTCGTCGGCCTGGGAGAGGTCCCAGTACACACGCGAGTGTTCCGACACCTTCCCGGTGGCCACCTCGCCATAGTCCACGGAGCTGGACTTCTGGCGCCGAAAGTTCTTGGGGTCGAGTTCCAGGGCGGACTGCGAGCGCTCCCAGGGCTTGCTGGGGTTGGGCATGACCGGGTCCTTCTTGCCCAGCGCGCTCTCTGAGGGGATCCGCTGGAACGACCCATTCTCGTCCGGGGGACAGAGGGCGCCGCCGGCGCACGGACCGGCCGACGTCCCCGCCGCCGACCCCCCTGCCGCCGCCCCTCCGCCCCCCGCCGCCTCCTGCTGCGCGCTCATGGCCAGATCCATGGGGGTGGGGGCGTGGGCGGGCGTCGTGCCGGTGGGGTACGTCCTCCTCAGGCTGAATGGAGGGAGGGGGGGGGGTGGGGGCAGGTGTTGGGGGTGGACCGTTACGCCACGGTGGTGAGAGCAGGGGCGGGCCGAGAAGTTACCAGGTCGCGATAGATAAAGAGGAGGTGGTGGAGGAGGGTGGGGGTGGCGGGTGGGCCGCTGAGGTGGACATAAAGTCTAAGAGGCCCAATCACCGCTCGCTATCCGCGGTCGTCGCCGCCTCCACCAGTTATCGCTCGGGTGAAGTGGTCTGGTGAGGAGAGGTCTGACAGAGGTCTAACAGGTCTGCCAGAGCCCCAGCCACCGAGGGAGGGCGTCCGCCAGTGGAGTAGGGCCCGCCTACCCCCGCCGATACCCAGCCTCGACCCACAGCGCACATCGACTTCACCTGAAACAACACAAAGCAATAGCTCACATAAAACTCACCAACACTCGCAGCAAACCTTAGAGTAACGCGACATATAACTGAGCTTCAAGTTGACAATGAGGAGCTTGGCGAGTGTGGAGTAGCGTTCATTCTCACACAACACTGGCGAGGTGTCGAGTGTCTGTACCCGTAGGTAGCACGCGCCCCGTAGTAGTTTGTGACGTCACTGAGACTGGTGACGTCACAGCGGCTAATAAAGGTAACAACCGCGTCCTGGTCAAAGTTTGTTGTGATAGAATATGACGTTAATGTCATCACTTTAACCATCAATTGAATATTTGAATATCTTTATTTGTACCTTTCGGGTCACGGGCCCTTGGTACATATATACAATTATAACATTGTCGCGCTAGTTATTACAACTAATTTGTTGCGCGGTACCAATATGCCACTAAATAATTTCGTAATGTAATATTCTGTGTGCGCAGGGGTGAGATAAATGTTTCGCTTGTAAGGTCACTAATGCTGCCGAGCTCAAATACAACTCACTATTGCGCTATATCAGCATTAAAGGTCCCTTCCAGAACCAAATCACTAAAATAACCATCATCAGTTAAGATTTACACTTTTTGATCCTTTATAGCTCTGACTGTTGTGCTATTTCTCATACCAAACAGGGTATGAAATGCACTAAAACGAGGCACTTTCAACGAGTTGCCCCTGCTGTACAAGTCACTATGAACTTATAACTACTGTTCCTTTGTTAACTTCTGACGCCAGCCCCGGCGGCAAGATATTGTACCAGGCGATGAGTCCACGCACTCAATAATACCCCTCCCCCCCCCCCGCCAACTCTGCCCCGCTCCGTCGCTCCCTCCCCCACCACAGCTGTTCTGCGCAGGTATCACTGAAGGCTGGAGCAGCCAGCGCTGTTTCCGCCAAGATTGGGGGGAGGGGGGGGGGGGGTGAAAACTGGCTGAATGAAAATATTCCGGTTGCAACATATCAGATCTGGGTTTAACGGATTGACCTGCTGGGGAGCCGAGTGGGGGGGGGCTGGAATCCAAGGGGTGGGCAGACTCGTTTTTGCAGAACCGGAAGGGAGGGGTGGGGGTGGGGGTGAGTATGAGGGCGTGGGCGGGGGTGAGGGTGGACGGATCAGGTGCTCGACCCGGCAGATAAATCATGGCTTTGTCGGAAAGCGCAGTGCATAAAATTCATCGTCTGGAAGAGTCGGTCCATTCCTCATGAACCTTCTGGTCGTTTAGCGTTATTAGAGCATATATCAGCAACACGGACCACGAGATAGGGGTGGGTCTCAGCCCGAGATGGGGGGGGGGCGCCGTACAGTGAAACCATGATGCGTTAAACACCACCTTTGACGCTGGTTTGCCAGAAGATGCTCAGTTTACTTTACGGATGAGAGCCGCTGGCTACGTACTGCTGAGGGAACCCCAACTAAAGGAATCCATGAATGTGTGTTTTATGCCATCTTTGTACACGCATGGACTAAACAAGGTTCTCAAGGACCCAATGGGATGAACGTAATGTGGCTGTTACAATGTGAAGCACTCCGCAGATTGAGATGCGTGTACGGGAGATGATCGAACCCAGACCTCTCAGTCTGATACTCCGCCGAATGCCCCCCCCCCCACCGCTAAACACATCCACCCCTGCTGACTTATAGCGGCCGGCCCGATAGCTCAGTGAGCTAGAGCGCTCGCATTGAGTGTCCTGGTCACATGAGAGCCTAACGGCACGTGGATCGATGGTTCGAGCTCCGCTGTGGCCATGTCTGTGTGGTCGCAGGATAAAAATCCCATGTCTTTCTTCGTAAAGAGTAGGGGGTTACCCCCGGGACATGGCTCCACTCTCTTTTCCTTCTCCCATTGACGCGATATGACCAAAAGCGGTTAAAGCGTCCTGAATATACAACCAACCTGACATAGATGACGCGTACCTTCGCTACACACGTTAAGGAGACGATACACGATATGATGGAGCAGGTACACTATACAAGTGATGGAGAGAGTACAGTATACAGATGATGGAGAGAGTACATTATACAGATGACGGAGAGGGTGCTCTTTATGAGGGAGTAGGGGTACCCTAGATGCGGGAGAGGTAAGGGGATTATTCTGGTGAAGATAAGACTGCCAAGTAAAACTATTGTTTGCACTCACAATGCAGTGTGGCATGTCATGGTGCGAGAGGCGAAAGATCAGGTCGGGGAGAGCGAGGGGAGGTGAGGGGAAGGGTGTTGAGAAGCTAAACAAACGTTTTGCTTTCTCCATATGACCTGGGCATTGTCTGTGATGCGGTGCCGCTCCGCATTGTCTGTGCAGGGGGGGTGGGGGGGGGGGGGGCGCTCCATGCCAGATACCAGACACACGTGGTTAGCACGTGGTCGGCTCGAGAACCCGCGCCTAACCTGCCTGTGTGTTTATATACAGCACAGACACCGTGGCAACTTCAACCATAGCCACAGTCAGGCATCACACCATCATCTGTCCCAATGGGTCGCGTGCAGTGGAGTGACCCAAGTGGGTTTTACATACCCTTCATTGGGCTTCTACACTCTTACGGTATTACTGCATTACAATTGCAGGACTACAGCAAAGGTGTGTATGGGAAGACATTTGTCCGAGGCATTTAAGCTTTAAGTTAGCCGGCTCCCGCACTCGTATCTAAAATATTACGAAGCGCAATTAAAAACAAATTAGTTGAAATTTATCCACACAAAGCTTCGTTTTAGTGCATTTCATACCCTGTTTGGTATGAAAAATGGCACAACAGTCATAGAACTACATTGGAAAGGATCGAAAACAACCTGTATTAGCCACTGACGGTCTGGGAGTTAACAAGGCGGGATAAGTGGGACACTGTCCTCTGCCCTAGGCATTGTGTATTATAGTACGCCTCGGATCCCGCCCCGGATCCGCGCACTCCAGTGAGGGCGCCGCGGGGGGTGCTCGCCGGTCAGCACGGCCGGGGGCTCACCAAAAGGTCCGCGCGCTCTCGGCCAATCAGCGCCGACGCCAGCGAGCGGGGGATTGCCTCGCCAGTCAGCGGGAAACTGCCTCGCGACTCAGCGGGGGACTGCCTCACCAGCCAGCACGGGGCGCACAAAGACGTCCGCGCGCCTCTCGGCCAATCAGCGCCGATGCCAGCGAGCGGGGGACTGCCTCGCGAGTCAGCGGGAGACTGCCTCGCGGGCAGTGAATAAAAGCAGGGGACGAGGCTCGGGGAAGGGGAAAAGGAAACACACTGATGCAGGATGTAGATTGATGTACAGTGTTACGATGAAATAAACGATTATATTGCGTTGCTCATGTCAGGTATATGTCGATATTAGGCGACGCGACACCCCCCCCCCCTCCCCCTCCCGTATTGTAGGGCTCTCATCCTCACCCAGTTTTTGCCCTTTCTCCGCATACTGGGTACATACCATACAGACAGGTGTAGTCGAGGAGGAAGGTGTGGGAGGAGGGAGGGGAGGGGGCGGGGGCATCCGATGGCAACACCTGAGCCGTTTAGGATGATTAATGACCAGATATAGAACGAGGCAACTTACGCTAATTGAAGACTAAATCTTCAAAGAAATATATCTGGGCAAAAGGTTAACCCCCTCCACCTCCCCCCTCCTGCCCGGAAGTAACTATTAACAGGCCCTACCCCTCTGGTGGGAAGGGGGGCGGGGGGGTTCCTGGATGCCCTGTGATGCCTGAGAGAGTGGACATTTCTGATGAAAAAGATAGAACTGATATTTCAAAACTTGCGACTGGGGCCACCGTTAAACAACTCGCCATAGCACCATATCAAGTGAAGCGACCGAATGCAAAAAAGGGAGAACTTTCGTCAAACTGTGTATTGCTGACACAATTGGCGGAAGCAGACTTCAGACAGCTGAATGGTGTAGGGTAACACGGTGTTTTTCATACCAGACAGCAGTTGCATCATTTCATTCACATTTCACATACATCCCGGCCATGCTATGACCCAGAACGACTGGGAATCTATGAGGAATAAGGTGGGTTTTTTCTCTCCAAATACATTGTATAGACTTTATGTATTATATCATTTGTATTATAAGGTTCACATGAATGATGTTTCTCCTGGACAGCTCCACAACCTAATCCTAATCGGAATCCCATTTTCAACTCTGGGTCCGCTTCAACATGTTGGTGACAACCGGTCTATCTCGTAGAATGCTGGCCGGTAGATTGGTTGGCGTTTCAGGATGCACTCATGGGTTTAACCGTGCCAAGCAACCAGACCATGATATCAAAGGGTAAAACGGTCCCAGACCCAGACGCAATGCTGACACCTATCTATACCCACTTTATAAGATCGTCCGCCGCTGCTACAAACCATTCTCGTGAAATAATTATACGCGATGCTGCATACCTTTTGACAAGATCAGACTTACAAACATCTGGGTGGCATGTGAGACATAACATCGCATCTAATAACGGCTGTTGATGAAGGCAGACATGTGGCCAGCTATACCAGCTTCGCTGCCGGTTCCTATTACATCGCTTTTTGCAGGAGTCTCGTAAGAGAAAAATAACCATTGACGCTCAGATGTCTTAGAAGGGAAGAGCTTAAATATAGAGCAGTTTTGTAATAATATCTTTTATAAAACCTAAAAGGGGAGGGTGCGTCCATGTATATAGCCGTGGGGCCTGTAAAACCACGGCCAACGTCAGGGCCCTTGACGCTCAGATGTCTTGGAAGGGAAGAGCTTAAATATAGAGCAGTTTTGTAATAATATCTTTTATAAAACCTAAAAGTTGTTGTTGGGGAAGACATTTGTCCGAGGCATTTAAGCTTTAAGTTAGCCGGCTCCCGCACTCGTATCTAAAATATTACGAAGCGCAATTAAAAACAAATTAGTTGAAATTTATCCACACAAAGTTTCGTTTTAGTGCATTTCATACCCTGTTTGGTATGAAAAATGGCACAACAGTCATAGAACTACATTGGAAAGGATCGAAAACAACCTGTATTAGCCACTGACGGTCTGGGAGTTAACAAGGCGGGATAAGTGGGACACTGTCCTCTGCCCTAAGCATTGTGTCTCCACAAAAGGCCTGGACGTTGAGGCCCCTATGGCCGTGTCTGTGCAAACCCCGGGTGTCTGCCACAACCATTGACTCGGGAACCCCGCCACAGCCACTGGCGTATGAATATATCGATTGTACCCCAGGTCATAATGATTTATCTAGAGCGAGGGGGAAGTGGGGAGGTCCTGGGTGATAAAGTCCTGGTCACATTGAGGGCGAGGTTCACACGATGGCGGCGCTGCGAAATGAGACAGCGGTCTAGCCTGGTTCCGCGGCCCCAACCACGCTCGCCTCAGCGGCGGCACCAGCTTAACAGCCCAACATCCAGCACTACATCAGCTGTATATCGAGGGTGTCCCGGGCTATCGTACACGGGGAGACCTGGGACGAGATTCATAACAATGGCAACATTTATCGCAACGAAAAATGCCCTTTCGCCAGGTTCGTATAGTGGCGGTCCAGAAATCGTATCTGACATCATTTTCGCACTTTCTCACTTCTGAAAATCCACTTCATGTGCGAGTATTTCTAATTTTGGAATGGGATACTGAGATACACAATTGATGAGGACGAGTCACGTATCCCCGGTTGATACTTGGCCAGCCCCCCCCCCTCTCCAATTGTCGCAAGCTTTCAGGGAGGTAACATAGGGTAATAAAAAGGCCCGTATAGAGCTACGTAACAAATAGTATATTTGAATAGATAGCCTAAGAATAAGAGACGGAGACACAACGACAGCCGGGGTTGACGGGGGACTGGGTGGGCGGGATATCATTCTCGAAACCAGTTAAGTTTTATCCACTGGTGCCCCCTGCCGCCGCCTCCGCACACCACTACCCAGGTAGACTGTGGAGAATACAATCCTACACAGCCCTATTACGCCAAAAAACGGAACTGGCGACACTTCAGATGCCGTTAGAAAAACACAACGACTTACAAGCAATAACCCGGGACAAATTACGCAGTAAATATCAAATACAGCGCACTAAAGATAGGGTTTAAGGTTCCATAGATAGCTGGCCGTAACCACCAGACCCTGCGGCTCTGTGGCGGGGGTGTACTGGGGGTACCCACTCACCCAGCCAGTGCAGGGGTGACAGGGGTGTATCGCTCTCAACTTTGACCCCAAGATCTTTATTTCATTACGCAGCCACTTGTAAGTTTAAATCTGAAATAAACAACTAGTCAAAAATTTGGTGGGTAGATTCTTTTTAGGGGGATGAGTTACGGCCATCGCGGTACAAGCTAAAACACGGACTTCTTTATGACGGAGCGGGAAACATTAGTGTCCCCGCCCTCGCACAGGGGAAGCCACCGGGCACCTGACGTGCATTTCCTGTCGACAACTGGCGCTATGTGGCGCTGGCGTGCAGACCGCGACAGGTCGTTTCCGCTGATTATCACGGAGGGGCGGAGACTAGAGACCACGGGGCCACGAGACCACGGGACCACGAGACCACGAGACCACGAGACCACGGGACCACGGGACCACGAGACCACGGGACCACGAGACCACGGGACCACGGGACCACGAGACCACGGGACCACGAGACCAGGGGACCACGGGACCACGTGACCACAAGCCCACGGGACCACGGGACAACGAGACCACGGGACCACGAGACCATGCAGAGAAGCAAAAAGGGGAACTGCGTTGCTCATTTCAGGTATATGTCGATATTAAGCGACGCGATCCCCCCCCCCTCCCCCTCCCGTATGGTAGGGCTCTCACCCTCAGCCAGTTTTGCCCTTGCTCCGCATACTGGGTACATACCATACAGACAGGTGTAGTCGAGGAGGAAGGTGTGGGAGGAGGGAGGGGAGGGGGCGGGGGCATCCGATGGCAACACCTGAGCCGTTTAGGATGATTAATGACCAGATATAGAACGAGGCAACTTACGCTAATTGAAGACTAAATCTTCAAAGAAATATATCTGGGCCAAAGGTTAACCCCCCCCCCCTCCTCCCTCCTGTCCGAAAGTAACTATTAACAGGCCCTACTCTTCTGGTTGGGAGGGGTGGGGGTCCCTGGATGCCCTGTGATGCCTGAGAGAGTGGACAATTCTGATGAAAAAGATAGAACTGATATTTTAAAACTTGCGACTGGGGCCACCGTTAAACAACTCGCCATAGCACCATATCAAGTGAAGCGACCGAATGCAAAAAAGGGCAAAACTTTCGTCAAACTGTGTATTGCTGACACAATTGGCGGAAGCAGACTTCAGACAGCTGAATGGTGTAGGGTAACACGGTGTTTTTCATACCAGACAGCAGTTGCATCATTTCATTCACATTTCACATACATCCCAGCCATGCTATGACCCAGAACGACTGGGAATCTATGAGGAATGAGGTGGGTTTTTTCTCTCCAAATACATTGTATAGTCTTTATGTATTATATCATTTGTATTATAAGGTTCACATGAATGATATTTCTCCTGGACAGCTCCACAACCTAATCCTAATCGGAATCCCATTTTCAACTCTGGGTCCGCTTCAACATGTTGGTGACAACCGGTCTATCTCGTAGAATGCTGGCCGGTAGATTGGTTGGCGTTTCAGGATGCACTCATGGGTTTAACCGTGCCAAGCAACCAGACCATGATATCAAAGGGTAAAACGGTCCCAGACCCAGACGCAATGCTGACACCTATCTATACCCACTTTATAAGATCGTCCGCCGCTGCTACAAACCATTCTCGTGAAATAATTATACGCGATGCTGCATACCTTTTGACAAGATCAGACTTACAAACATCTGGGTGGCATGTGAGACATAACATCGCATCTAATAACGGCTGTTGATGAAGGCAGACATGTGGCCAGCTATACCACCAACTTCGCTGCCGGTTCCTATTACATCGCTTTTTGCAGGAGTCTCGTAAGAGAAAAATAACCATTGACGCTCAGATGTCTTGGAAGGGAAGAACTTAAATATAGAGCAGTTTTGTAATAATATCTTTTATAAAACCTAAAAGGGGAGGGTGCGTCCTTGTATATAGCCGTGGGGCCTGTAAAACCACGGCCAACGTCAGGGCAACAGATGCTTTGGCGGGGGGACGCAATGCGTGCCGGGTACCAAAAACCATCACGGCGTCCACGTGATCACGGCGAGATATGAATGTTACACGACGAGAACACAGGAACCAGGAACCAATTATCATGTGAAAGTACAGAACAATGTTTTAGTACAAGTCTTGACACAAACCCCTCACGGTGAAACTTACCCCTCCCCTGTGCCAACACCCCCCCCCCCACACCGACCACCACCATTGCCCCACCCTGCCATACTGTCAACTAGCCTCCACCCCTCACAAGCCGCGATACCCTACATCCTACAGCTGTTCACGTGGTACTGTGATATCTCGGCCCAGGCCCGGTGGATGAAAGACACCAAGCGCCTCGGGCCAAATGGGAAGTTCCCTTTGGCCTAACGTGTAAGGTCTTCGCTCGGGATGCGGAAGGTCGCCGGTTCGAAACCCGCCTCTGCGGGTAGAACTTTCGGCGTCCATTCGGGCCTGGGACCAGAAATACTACATTTGGTGCCGATGGAGACGAGCCTGGGTTGTCGGAACCACCCGGAGCCACATCAGCTATTCTGAAGCACTGGGTGACATGTCGGATACATGTAGATCACTTCGGTGACGCAGTCCGGCATCACTCCCCAACTGTGAGGTAGAGGCATGGTGGCGGTCACTGCGAGGTCGCAGTCGATTGGGGAAAGGGTGGAGTGTGATATCTCGGCCCAGGCCCGGTGGATGAAAGACACCAAGCGCATCGGGCCAAATGGGAAGTTCCCTTTGGCCTAACGCGTAAGGTGTTCGCTCGGGATGCGAAGGGTCGCCGGTTCGAAACCCGCCAGGCGGGTAGAACTTTCGGCGTCCATTCGGGCCTGGGACCAGAAATACTACATTTGGTGCCGATGGAGATGGAGACAAGCCTGGGTTGTCGGAACCACCCGGAGCCACAGGATATGGCCAGCGTCCGGTTTGACGGCGTGGCGCATGGTGGCGGTCACTGCGAGGTCGCAGTCGATTGGGGAAAGGGTGGAGTGTGATATCTCGGCCCAGGCCCGGTGGATGAAAGACACCAAGCGCCTCGGGCCAAATGGGAAGTTCCCTTTGGCCTAACGCGTAAGGTGTTCGCTCGGGATGCGAAAGGTCCCCGGTTCGAAACCCGCCTCTGCGGGTAGAACTTTCGGCGTCCATTCGGGCCTGGGACCAGAAATACTACAGTACGATCCAGTTTCTAGCGTACTTCCTCGTGGCTGCCAGTAGTGTGAACACGACCATTGCTTGAAACGGTCGTTCTTTCATGTTACGCCCAGTAGCTCAGTGGGCTAGAGCGCTCGCCTTGAGAGATCTGGCCACCTGAGAGCCTAACGGCACGTGGATGGATGGTTCGAGTCCCGCTGTGGCCATGTATGTGTTCCTTCTCCCATTGACGCGATATGACCCAAAGTGTTCTAAATATACAACCATGTTAAGGCGAGCCATTGTTTCACCATAGATCACGTAGTACTCACACTTACTAATTACTCCCATAGTAACACATTTCTTGGGATGTAACAGGGAATATAGACCCTTTAAACAGACGTCAGGTCAGAAACAGGTCGTCAAGCCTTGACAAGCGGTCTGGAAGGGGGATCCAGTGTTCAGTGCCGCGACGACGTTCCGTGTCGCCTTTTCAAAAATCTGTGACGCTTTTTCAGATCTTCAGTGTTGGAATATGGGGGTCAATGTAGAATAATCGACTTTTTAAATATGCCTGTGTCGAGCGTCGCCATTTACCCCTTCGAGACCCCCATGACAATGAATGACGGGTGAGGTCATTAGTCCTCGTACCAGCCGCACAACAACACAGCCAATTAATTAGGAGTGCATTACCCGTAAGGCTTGTGTCAGGCTCATACCCCTGTCCGATCATCATCTGCGCTGAACAACATCTAGTAATAGATCCCTCACATACAGTGCACCAGCTGCAAGGAGGGGGGGGGGCAGCAGGCATGGGTGGAGGGGGGGCGGCAGGCATGAGTGGAGGGGGGGGGGGCGGCAGGCATGGGTGGAGGGGGGGGCGGCAGGCATGGGTGGAGGGGGGGGGATTGGTTGGTTATTCAGGACGCTTTAACCACTTTTGGTCATACCGCGTCAATGGGAGAAGGAAGGGAGAGTGGAGCCATGTCTCCGGGGGTAATCCCCTGCTCTTTACGAAGAAAGATATGGGATCTTTATCCCGCGACCACACAGACATGGCCACAGCGGGGCTCGAACCACCAACCCACGCGCCGTTAGGCCCTCATGTGACCAGAGCACTGAATGCGAGCGCTCTAGCCCACTGAGCTGTCGCGCCGGCCCCGGTGGAGGGGGGGGGGGGCGGCATGGGTGGAGGGGGAGGGGGGGTCCACCCTACGGAACACCATCTTTCAGAATGCCGCCCTACCGACCGCCCCCCCCCCCGCCCATGGAGCACCCATCAGTTACCATAGTAACAGGTACCAGCCTCTCCTATTATATTATGCAGGTTTACGACTTGACCAGACATGACAGAACTTATAATTATACACTTGGGAGTGATACCAAGGGATCGCCCTGTACGTCCATGGCAGATGACAGTACAGGTCTGAGGATATTTCTTTATCTGAGGATCTGATGTAACTACGTATACTTCAGTATGTATCAGCATGGGACCCAGTATCTGTCCCAGGAATATTTGTATTATCATCCAATAAAGTTCTATGAACTATATCTTGATATAAATATATAGTAAGTCAATATATAGAGCAGTCTATATCCAGATACATGTATACGTCTATCTAGATAAGTTTATATATAGCCTATATAATATATAAGTCTATATCTAGAGAATTTTTTTTATTTAGAGATAGGCCCCCCCTGTGCCTAAAGTGTGGGATACGGGTGGGGGGGGGGGGGTAGGTACCGGATCCGGTCACAGATACTGAAGTTTACGCAAAACATGCTCTCACCGCCAAGTTATTGACAAACATACGACCGACAAGAAGTCGCATCTCATGACGTCATACCAGTGTCTATATCTGTTCATCACGTCACTGCTTGCACCACAACGTCAGGTTACTGTCATGCTGACGTCATACCAGTGTCTACATCTGTTCATCACGTCACTGCTTGCACCACAACGTCAGGTTACTGCCATGCTGACGTCATACCAGTGTCTATATCTGTTCTTCACGTCACTGCTTGCACCACAACGTCAGGTTACTGTCATGCTGGCGTCATACCAGTGTCTACATCTGTTCATCACGTCACTGCTTGCAGCACAACGTCAGATTACTGCCATGCTGACGTCATACCAGTGTCTACATCTGTTCTTCACGTCACTGCTTGCACCACAACGTCAGGTTACTGTCATGCTGACGTCATACCAGTGTCTACATCTGTTCTTCACGTCACTGCTTGCACCACAACGTCAGGTTACTGTCATGCTGACGTCATACCAGTGTCTACATCTGTTCATCACGTCACTGCTTGCACCACAACGTCAGATTAGTGCCATGCTGACGTCATACCAGTGTCTACATCTGTTCATCACGTCACTGCTTGCACCACAACGTCAGATTAGTGCCATGCTGACGTCATACCAGTGTCTACATCTGTTCTTCACGTCACTGCTTGCACCACAACGTCAGGTTACTGCCATGCTGACGTCATACCAGTGTCTACATCTGTTCTTCACGTCACTGCTTGCACCACAACGTCAGATTACTGCCATGCTGACGTCATACCAGTGTTTACATCTGTTCTTCACGTCACTGTATGCACCACAACGTCAGATTACTGCCATGCTGACGTCATACCAGTGTCTACATCTGTTCTTCACGTCACTGCTTGCACCACAACGTCAGGTTACTGCCATGCTGACGTCATACCAGTGTCTACATCTGTTCTTCACGTCACTGCTTGCACCACAACGTCAGGTTACTGCCATGCTGACGTCATACCAGTGTCTACATCTGTTCTTCACGTCACTGCTTGCAGCACAACGTCAGGTTACTGCCATGCTGACGTCATACCAGTGTCTACATCTGTTCTTCACGTCACTGCTTGCACCACAACGTCAGGTTACTGCCATGCTGACGTCATACCAGTGTCTACATCTGTTCTTCACGTCACTGCTTGCACCACAACGTCAGGTTACTGCCATGCTGACGTCATACCAGTGTCTACATCTGTTCTTCACGTCACTGCTTGCACCACAACGTCAGGTTACTGCCATGCTGACGTCATACCAGTGTCTACATCTGTTCTTCACGTCACTGCTTGCACCACAACGTCAGGTTACTGCCATGCTGACGTCATACCAGTGTCTACATCTGTTCTTCACGTCACTGCTTGCACCACAACGTCAGGTTACTGTCATGCTGACGTCATACCAGTGTCTACATCTGTTCATCACGTCACTGCTTGCACCACAACGTCAGATTAGTGCCATGCTGACGTCATACCAGTGTCTACATCTGTTCTTCACGTCACTGCTTGCACCACAACGTCAGGTTACTGCCATGCTGACGTCATACCAGTGTCTACATATGTTCTTCACGTCACTGCTTGCACCACAACGTCAGATTACTGCCATGCTGACGTCATACCAGTGTTTATATCTCTTCTTCACGTCACTGCTTGCACCACAACGTCAGATTACTGTCATGCTGACGTCATACCAGTGTCTATATCTGTTCTTCACGTCACTGCTTGCACCACAACGCCAGGTTACTGGTATGCTATGCTCCGTGCAAGCAGGGCGACGAATAAAAGCGGAAAGTCGACCGTTAACCGCCGTAAGGTACCACAGGGAGCGGCCATTAGGGATGACTGCCGCGGGCTACATGGCTATCCCATACAATGGTCCGTTCACAAAGCCCAACACATGTATGTCATCAGCCACATTGTCAGCGCTTTGAACTGATACTAATGCTTTCAAATACAACAGCAGGCATGTTGAGTACTCACCGCCTCCTCTTCATACAAGAACAATCGTCCTACAGAACACTATGTTACGGGGGCCGGCCCGGTAGCTCAGTGGGTTAGAGCGTTCGCCTTCAGTGCTCTGGCCACCTGAGAGCCTAACGGCACGTGGATCGATGGTTCGCGCACCGCTGTGGCCATGTCTGTGTGGTCGCAGGATAAAGATCCCATCCTTATTCGCAAGAGTAGGGGAATACGCCGGGGACATGGCTCCACTCTCCCTCCCTTATCCCATTGACGCGATATGACCAAAACGTGGTTAAAGCGTCCTGAATAACCAACCACCAACCAACCCCTATGTTACAGAACGCCACCATAAAAAACATGCCATACACCGCCCGGTAGCCTATACAACACGTGAGAGAAAGAACCCCTATGTCACGTGACCTGTCTGGAGTATCCAGAGGTCGTTATCAGAGGTAGACAACAAAGATGGACCATCCTATCTTACTTTGATGCGTAATCCATTGATTTCTTTGTACCTTTTTTGTATTGCGCATAGAGAGTACTAAGCAGAATTTCATTAGTAATATACTAATACCAAATTTGATTTGATTTGCAATACTTCTGTTTGGACTACCTAAGCAACATGTCTGTTGAGGTTCGCTACCCCTAAGCAAGGTGCTCTATTCCACTATTTAAACGCATTTTATTTGTTGGGAGACAGCGAAAAGGTCTCAACATAACTCGGTGGACGAAACATGCAGGGATTGTCTTCCTGTTGAGGAGAACATTGCATTACTCTAATCCTCTTAATAATAATTGGCTGAATGCATGGCACAATATGGATTTTGATGTGGCTATATATAACATGGCCGCAGTGATAACAACAACATTTCCGGTGCAACAGGAGGAGAGAACAGACCGCAGCTGTTTTCAGCGCCGAACATTAAGTGCCTGCAGGAATGGTATATGTAGAGATACTATTACCACTCCGCCATAGACCACGTCTTTCTGCAGGTTCCGTGTTCACGGAGGAGCCTCGCCCGAATGCGCAGCCGGTCAGCTGTAACTTACACGCAGGAAGCGCCCACCTGGCTATCACAAGGCTCATCAATAATGTATGGTTCACATGAACCCAACGCAAGCGAAACAAAAAATGGTGCGTCAGTCTCGACTGATCACAGAGTGTCAGTGTGGACCAATCAGAGGGTGTGTCAGTATGGACTAATCACAGAGGGTGACAGCGAGGACCAATCAGAGGGTGCGTCACTGTGGTCCAATCAGAGGATGCGTCACTGTGGACCAATCAGAGGGTGTGTCAGTGTGGACCAATTTTAGGGTGTGTTAGAGTGGACCAATCAGAGGGTGTGTCAATGTGGACCAATCAGAGGGTGTGTCAGTGTTGACCAATCACAGGGTGTGTCACTGTGGACTAATCAGAGGGTGTGTCAGTGTTGACCAATCACAGGGTGTGTCACTGTGGACCAATCAGAGGGTGTGTCAGTGTAGACCAATTTTAGGGTGTGTTAAAGTGGACCAATCAGAGGGTATGTCACTGTAGACCAGTCACAGGGTGTGTCAGTGTGGACCGATCAGAGGGTATGTCACTGTAGACCAATCACAGGGTGTGTCAGTGTGGACCAATCACAGGGTGTGTCAGTGTGGACCAATCACAGTGTGTCAGCGTGGACTAATCAGAGAGGATATCACTATGAGCCAATGAGTCTATATGGACCAATCAGAGGGGGTGACCGTAATGACCAATCAGCAGGGGTATCAGTGTGGATCTTGACCAAGCTCACCGCACGGTGGCGCCACGCAGCTAGTTTTTACCGCTGATGTCGGCCGGGGGCAAATTTCAAGAATCTTGAAAAACGGTCAAATCAGCTGTAATTTCTTGCAACATTATAGTTTTCAAGAATAAAACATAAAAATAACGAGCTTTGTATATTTAATACAGCAAAAAACATCTTGTACCCTTTGAAAAAGTTATAATTGTGGCAGAACTCTTTTTTTCATCACCTGATTTCATGTGTTATTATGCTTAGGCTGGGTCCCAGCACTAATTTGTACAAATGCGCGACGCATTTTCCTATCAATTTGCGCAGCGCCGCCCTGGCGAGCGAGTGTGAAAATGCATTGAGGTCGTGGGCGACAACAGAGATATAATGAAGCCCTAGCGGTGTGAGTCGAAGGCAGAGAGTGGATCCTGACGGTGTGTCCCGATAACATTTACAACTGACAAGACAGTCCGACCACGTGGCCAGTGTGCGGCGTGGTGCACACTATGATCCCCAATCTTAACTACACCATGGTTCCTTCCTCACTAGCCGTGTTTTCCGTTAGATAACCCGCGATACATGGAATCATTATACCGGATGACGAACCTTTCCAGACTTGCACAATAATGTGTAGTCAGTAACCAATACTCCGGCGCAACTCAAAACGAGGCGTTAATCAGCGCAATCCATCCCGATAACCTAACCTCCCTGGGCGGACACAGGACCCCAGCGCCCCCTGCCGGGAGGAATGTCGGTGGCGTCTGGATAGGTACGCTGCTCGTTCATCTGGATCGGGATCCGCGGGATTCGGAAAGCGCGCTCCGGACAGCATTCCAAATCGCTTCCGGTCCGCGTCATTCCGGGATGAGGTATGGTCGCCACTCTATCACTGCGTCTATAACTAGGGGTACCTCCCCCGCCCCCACAGCTCTCGAGTAACTAAGGGTAACTGCGTCTATCGGTAACAAAGGGTGCCTGCGTCTATCGGTAAGTAAAGGTAACAGCGTCTATCCGTAACTGAGCGTAACTGCGTCTATCCGTAACTAAGGGTAACTGCGTCTATCGGTACCTAACAGTAACTGCGTCTATCGGTACCTAACAGTAACTGCGTCTATCCGTAACTAAGGGTAACTGCGTCTATCCGTAACTAAGGGTAACCGCATCTATCCGTAACTAAGGGTAACTGTGTCTATCCGTAACTAATAGTAACTGCGTTTATCCGTAACTAAAGGTAACTGCGTCTATCGGTAACTAAGGGTAACTTGGTAACAGCATTCCAAATCGCTTCCGGTCCGCGTCATTCCGGGATGAGGTATGGTCGCCACTCTATCACTGCGTCTATAACTAGGGGTACCTCCCCCCACCCCCCACACCTCCCGAGTAACTATGGGTAACTGCGTCTATCGGTAACAAAGGGTGACTGCGACTATCGGTAAGTAAAGGTAACAGCGTCTATCCGTAACTGAGCGTAACTGCGTCTATTCGGAACTAAGTGTAACTGCGTCTATCGGTAACTAACAGTAACTGCGTCTATCCGTAACTAAGGGTAACTGCGTCTATCCGTAACTAAGGGTAACGGCGTCTATCCGTAACTAAGCGTAACTGCGTCTATCCGTAACTAAGGGTAACTGCGTCTATCGGTACCTAACAGTAACTGCGTCTATCAGTAACTAAGGGTAACTGCGTCTATCCGTAACTAAGGGTAACCGCGTCTATCCGTAACTAAGGGTAACTGTGTCTATCCGTAACTAATGGTAACTGCGTTTATCCGTAACTAAAGGTAACTGCGTCTATCGGTAACTAAGGGTAACCTGGTCTACAGATAACTAAGGGTAACTGCGTCTATCGATAACTAAGGGTAACTTCGTCTATCAGTAACTAAGGGTAACTGCGTCTATCGATAACCAAGGGTAACTGCAGCTATCGATAACTAAGGGTAACTACGTCGATCGGACACTAAGGGTAACGGCGTCTATCGATAAATAAGGGTAACTGCGTCTATTGGTAAGTATTGGTAACTAAGGGTAACTGCGTCTATCGATAACTAAGGGTAACTGCGTCTATTGGCAACTAAGGGTAACTGCGTCGAAAGGTAACTAAGGGTAACTGCGCCTGGCGGTAAACAAGGGTAATCGAGTCAATTGGTTACTGATGCGAACCGTATTTATTCGTAACTTATGGTAACCATGTCTATTCGTAACTAAGGGAAGCAATATCTATCAGTAACAAAGGGAAACCATGCAGTAACTATGTCTATCGGTCAAACGGTTTATTAAAACTGGAAGCTGTGTCTATAAGGTTCCTTCCACCACAGACTGTGGTTATCTACAACTCTATGAGTCATACTAAATGACCTTTATTTATCAGCATTAAGGAGTTCACCCATGGACCTGTCGTGTTCCATCACGCTACGGCACTGCGCTGGCGTTGTTTGCCCTGACACTTTCCTTGCCATCAGACCACGTTGCGGGCAATGTGACCTTGACCTCTGGCGCTTATCGTATTGGACCTCAGTGTAATTGCCGTTTCCTTGACCTTAAGGTTGCCCTCAGCCTGCCGCGGTAGCAAATGCGTCCACGTGACAACAGTGAAGCCATCGGTGCTTTAAATTAGATCACCAGTCGATTAGGCGCCTTCGTCACAAGGTTTGTGGCGTGGCTCTGTTCTCCCACAAAATTCCGTTACTTAGCGGCCTCATGCCGCGGTTAGAATTAGGGGGGGGGCCTCTCAGTGCAGGCCAAGGCGTTCATCAACACATCGCACATCAGGTGCTAAGTTTACATGACCTTAATCTCCAGCTCTCTATCATCAAGGGGCAGAAATCTTAGTCGCTTAGTGCCTCCATTAGCCATTTCTTTTGAGTGCAAAAATATCCCCGTTTGAATAGTGCGACTTTAAACAAAATCATGGTTCGGCGTACCCGGCTCGTGTAAGAACGCTGGTTTGAGACGAGTGAGGCGAGAGAAAGGCTAACCACAAGTGAACTAAGTAAATACAACAGCACAGGCTTGTGATACGGCATCACGCAATGAGCTGTGGGTTTGATTATCGGCATATAGGAAGTGTAGATAAATGAGACGATACAGAAAGAGAGACCGAATACAATGAGACGATAGAGAAAACGGGACAGAATACAAGGACCAAACGTAAAGAGTGGCCGAATACAGACACGATGTAACAAGAGGGACACAATACAAGGCCACATGACACAATACAAGGCCACATGACACAATACAAGGAACGTGATAGTTACAATAACCACTCACACAAACGACACAAAGGGCAGGAAGGACAGATAGAACCAGACGGACAATCCACACAACCCCGTCGACTGGCTATCCATATCGACTATCCAGGCACTGGTTTCATATTTCTCACCAGCAGTGAAGAGACACGTGCAAAGCCCAAAACACTTATAAATATACATAGCTGTAACGAGAGCCTCACCAGAGTGGGCCACGGTGCGAGTACTCTTCACAAGCCTGCACAGATCACTCTTTGTAAGTCTGTACACATGACTCTTTACGAGCCTGTACACCTAACTCTTCACGAATCTGTACCCATCGTTTTTTACAAGCCTGTACACATCACAATTGGCAAGTCTGTGCACATGATTCTTCAAAGGTCTGTCCACATCACTCATCATGATCCTGTACATATCACTATTTACAGGTCTGTGCACATCACTCTTCACAAGTCCCTGTACATCACTCTTAGCAAGCATGTACACATCATTCTTCACAAACATGTACACATCACTCTTTGCAAATCTGCAATCTCACTCTTCACAAGCCTGTAACCTCACTCTTCACAAGTATGTGCAACTCACTCTTCACAAGCATGTATACATCACTCTTCATAAGCCTGTACACATCACTCTTCATAAGTCTGTACACATCACTCTTTACAAGCCTGTACACATGACTCTTTACAAGTCTGTACACATCACTCTTTACAAGCATGTACACATCACTTTTAACAAGCATGTACACATTTCTCTTCATAAGCATGTATACATTGCTCTTCCCAAGCCTGTACATATCACTCTTAATGAGCATGTACACATCACTCTTCGCAATTCAGTAGTCATCAGTTTGACAGTGATATACACAGGTTTCTGTACCAGTAATCTTCAAAAATGTGTACTCATCAGCCTGATATGAGTGTACAAGATTTTCTGCACAAGCACTCTATGCAGGCATACTCAGCTGAATAGAGGGGTACATATCGTTCTGTACAAGTACTCTTTATGTACCAGTATAGTTGGTCCAACACCATTTACAAGCACTCATATAAAAGTGTACTGCCCAGGGTTAGAATGGTACCAATATATACAAGCACAACAGTGTAAATGCTTAAAGTGATATCATGTACAAAAAAACCACACCTATCCATGTAGGCCCTCAGGCTATATTCAGCATGGTGAGAGGTGTATGTGTGCAGTCCTGAGTCATACTGGACCAGAATACATGTAGTGGCATATATAGAGAACAGAGCAGCCAGTTGCCTTTGAGGTTGTTGTCCTGAGTTTGCTTTGCCCTGGAGGCATATACCAATACTAAAGCAGAATGAGAAATGGGATATTTTTTTAGACACTGATCAGCTGATAGGGTGCCACACAAGAACAGAGTAACATCAACTTTAAAGTTCTCTGACATAAAATCTCATTCAGATAACATGTTGATCAATTCGATATATTAGAGTAATATTACAACAGATGAAATATGAGTATGCCAGAAATGCATTGAGATCTGACTATAGACCCCAATTTCAGAACATTCATAAACATTATTTTATTAGCCATGAAATAATACCATAGGCGCAATAGTAGGCCTTATTATTTTTCATTCCATACAAATATATATAATATATAAATATAAAATATAATAATATCAGTTATGTTACGTACTGTTATATTATTATAGTATTGACATATAGAACCTAAGGAGTAATATATTGATATGGTAATTATCTGGAAGGTAGTATTTGAGATTTATTGAAATGACTAGATCTATATAAATATACTATATCATAAAGATTATAATCTTAATTTATATCTAGTTCTGTGTCATTAAACCATCATCGATGAAATTATAGTTTGAATCTTCATTGATCTATCAATGCAATTGACTTGTTAAGGATAGATAATGTTACATTTATATAATCCATCTACACTTAGAAATGTACAGATTTAACTTTGACTTTTAGTTTGGCATCCTAGACTTTGAGAATAATGGCTCAGCCATTACAAAACTGTAGAATATGGCTTCATGTTTACTGACATCAATCCACTGCAGAAGGTCACACGACAGAGTTGGTATAAACGAACCTTGCATGAATGGTTCCTACTTAACATACATGCCATAATGTAGAAATCAATAGTCTGCTCCATCTCTGCACAGAAAGGTCCCAGATCAGATTTCTCGCAAGTCACAAGTCAAACGCTGGATTAATTCGACATGGAACAATATTAATGCCAAGATAATAAATTTTCATACACTTACCTGCAAATATATCCACCGAAACAGGCTTGTAATCCCCAAAACGAAATGCACGTGAGGTGGACACTGTATATTGGGTGCCCTTGTCAAACTCTCAAGCAGCAGCAGCAGCCGTCTGCAGGCTCCCGGGTGAGTCTAAGATGAGGAGGGGAGTCAGGATCCGGGCCCGTCTATAGTGTTACACACAGTCACTGTCAGGTATCAACTTGCTAAAATTGCCTGCGCAGTCTTCACGAAAATTCATGATCAGAACGTTTACTGTTGAACACGTGAGTGTATGTCTGTCGAATGCTTCCACCTGGTTGATAATTTTACCATGTTTACATTACATACAATCTACACACCCCTTCTTTGCATATCAGATAATGGTTTCACCCCGATACCTCATAGGGAATTTAGCTTTGCACGTTACTGGGGCGACTGGTTTTGTGGATCCGGTATAATCTTCGTGGAAAGCCTCAGAACATTCTATGAAGTTTGCACTTGCGCGTCTTACCATCAATTCAGTTCTCGACTCATCAAGTATCGATACTGGCGTTTGCATTCGCTATGGGGTATGTGCGTGTGTGCCGGGTGTGGTGATCTTTTTATTAAACTACAATTAACTGTGAGAGTAATTATCAGAATA
This sequence comes from Arenicola marina, assembly GCA_964019135.1. Classification (NCBI taxonomy): domain Eukaryota; kingdom Metazoa; phylum Annelida; class Polychaeta; family Arenicolidae; genus Arenicola; species Arenicola marina. Next base: position 3,472,687 of record OZ025258.1, on the reverse strand, counting down.
TATCTGACTATATTACTATATATGACTCGATCGGAAACTGTAATGTGCGGTGTAACACAATAAGTTGATGAAGGCAGAGACACGATGGTAGGCGTCAGACCATCGGCTGAGGTAGAGACACGATGGTTGGGGTCCGACCATCGGCGTATAGGTAGACACGGTGGTTGGCGTCGGATCATCGGCTTAGGTAGACACGGTGGTTGGCGTCAGACCATCGGCTTAGGTAGAGACACAATGGTTGGCGTCAGACCATCGGCTTAGGTAGAGACACAATGGTTGGGAGGGGGGTGGGGTACTTAATGCATTACTGTGGGTGTGGGGGGGGGGGTACTTAATACAGTAATTACTGTGGGCGGGGGGGTGTCGGCGGTAAAGCCGCCCCCCCCCCCACCAAAATCCGCTCGGAAGGGATATTTTTTCGCGGCAACCAGCTCTTTGAACCTTTTGCACACTTTCACAGCCCCCCCCCCCCCCCACCCACCGGGTCGCAAGTTTGCAAATATCCGCTCTATAGGGGTATCTTTTTTTTTCATCATAAATGTTCGCTCTGTCAGGCATCAAGGCATCAAGGGACGCCCGCAACCCCTCCACCAGATTCGTATGACCGATAACAGTGCCCCCCCCCCCCCCCCCACCGCCGGGGCGTCAGACCATCGCTTTAATTATAGGGCTGGACGATGGTTTCTTGGCTTCAGACCTTCGGTTGAATTAAACTCAAGATAGACATGAGACTAAATTCACTACTGAAATAGTAACACTAAAGCAGATCAAACAATGCGTCCAGTACGGAAACATCATTACTCAGGGAGAAGATGCTACATATATAGTGACTATAATGGAAAAAAATCACGCCAAATGCGAAAGGCTCCGATAGCCCCTGTCTAAATGTAGCGTCGGTGCAAACTTTCTTTGTTAAACCTTACAGGTAATGTCATGGCGCAGGGAAAGTTCAAGCAGAAAGTTAAGCTCCCTAAGGGAGTGAAAGAAAGGAGATCCAACAACCGAAAAGTGTTAGGCCCCAAGAAAGGAGGTAAGATATTTAATATTGGGTTTAAGACGTCATCGTAGAGTCTATGCGGCAATCAGCTGGAGTAATTACCATATTATCGCCCATAGACATATTGCGAAATCCACGACGTTGATGTTGGTTTGTTTTGTAACCAGATCACCATCAGTATCACACTGGCACACATACGGCGCTCACAGGGCCAGGTACAAAAGACTAAAGTAGCTGCCGAAGTGTTTTTAGATCGATACAAAGGACCAATGTGTGATGGTATTTTGGCGCAAGTGCCCCCAGGCTAGTCCTATATTAGCCCTGAAAAACCCAGGCCTCGCTACCGCTCGGCCAGGGTCCTGAAGTGCAGCCTGCAAATCCTCAGCGATTTGAAACCCCTCCACTTTAATCTGACTAGTGTCACTTTGTGGGTGAATACCACGTCCAATCCTTCTTATATTTGAATTCTACATACCTTAAACTATCTATTTACGCATAGTTTGTTTCATTGAAGAACTGTTGATGTCCACAATACCAGCGAGATTCCGCATTTCATTTGTAACATGCGCGCAGCCATTCGAAGTGACAAGCGGCAACTTTGTCAACAGATGGCGCTACAGGGCGGAAGCGGCAAATTCCCCGGTTTTACCGGTTTACCTCGTACAATTTTACTGAGCGCTAGCGCTCGATCCTAAGGTTTTCGCGCATATCTACAAGAAAATAAAATGGGTGTCTTCTGGATGTGGAAATCGCGATATAACGAAGACACAAAGGTTGCACAGTATAATGCAAGGCTTCATTCAATCTTAGTGTCATCATTATGTCGAGATTTCCATATCCAGAAGACACCCATTTTATTTTCTTGTAGATATGCGCGAAAACCTTGGGATCGAGCGCGAGCGCCCAGTAAATTGTACGAGGTAAACCGGTAAAACCGGGGAATTTGCCGCTTCCGCCCTGTAGCGCCATCTGTTGACAAAGTTGCCGCTTGTCACTTCGAATGGCTGCGCGCATGTTACAAATGAAATGCGGAATATCGCCGGTATTGTGGACATCAACAGTTCTTCAACGAAACAAACTATACGTAAATAAATAGTTTAAGGTATGTAGAATTCAAATATAATAAGGATTGGACGTGGTATTCACCCACAAAGTGACACTAGTCAGATTAAAGTGGGGGGGTTTCAAATCGCTGAGGATTTGCAGGCTGCACTTCAGGACCCTGGCCGAGCGGTAGCGAGGCCTGGGTTCTTCAGGGCTAGTCCTATATTAGCCCTGTTTGATGGCGTTAATGGTTAAGGCAGACTGATAGGCCGTCCTTACCGCCAAGGCGTAGGTCGCAATATTCAGTCTTAAAAATGGTGAGATATCCACTTCACAAGTTACTGGAGGTTTTGACACCAAACACTCACCTATAATTTTTAATTGTTTAAGTTCAGGAGCATTATCCTCAAGGAGTGTCTGATTGAAATAGGTTTGATGCAACTAACACTAGCTAAACTCATTCATTTTGTCCACTAACAAGTTTTCCTGGCTAGCGTTGCCGTCTTCTTGTGTTGTCTTGTCCCACAAGACTGCTAGATGTCGCTAGTTCCTTCCGGTCAATGCCCTCTAGCGAACTGGCTGCGCATTTATCAAAGACCTGGTTCCCATTCTATTTTATCAACAGTGACACGTGTCTACTCACCTGTTTTCTGTAGACCTGACAGAAAAACATGTGTCACTGTTGATAAACAGAAAGAGTGTTGGAACCAGGTATTTGGGAAATGCACAGCCAGTTCGCCAGAGGGTGTTGACTGCAAAAAACGAGCGACATCTAGCAGTTCTCGTGAGACGACACAACACAAGACAACAAAACTTGTCAGCAAAACTTGTTAGCGGACAAAATCAAATAATTGAGCGAGTATTAGTGGCAGGAAACATATTTCTGTCAGATACTCCTGGAAGATAATGTTCTGGAACCTAAAAAAGTAAGAATTAAAGGTGAGTGTTTTGTATAGAAACCTCCAGCAACTTGTAAAGTGGGCCTCTCACTGTGTTTGGGACCAAACATGGGGGCCTACGGTGTGGCTGTTACGGACATAGAATGATATAAAATCCATAACAAGCCATCTGATGGGGCTAGTCCTATATAAGACAGTTATTGCTCTGCACAACAGTCTCATATCCGCAGGAAGGCAATGTGGGTGGATGATTTGTTTTTGTGGGAGACTAAGTGTTCCTAATGGTACAATCCATCAAACCATTGTTATTTTGTACTATGATACCTAAACTTCATATTTACTGCAAAACCCATATACATATAGACTAACAAAGTGATCGCATTACTTTCAAGTCAGTTGAGATGAGACTTTCTTGTCATTTATCGCACCATTTCATATTTGGTCCATCTTCACCAGCAGCTTTCGCCAGGTGACATTTCGCTTATTGTGTGTCAATGGCTGGGTGTATATAGCGCCACCAAGCGAATGGCGTTGTTTTGATGACATGCGCGCATGTGCAGTTTCTCCACTGGGTAGGCAAGATGGCGGACAGAACAGAGCAGTCTGCTGGCTTGAGAAAACAATAAAGGTTATCATTTGTAATAATGAAGACTTGAACCAAAATAATAAAGTGAACTATTCCTATACTTCAAAAAGTTCTTGCCATCAACACCGCTTCTTGCCATGCATGTTGGTGCATTGCCATTCAGGATTTGATGGTTAGGATATGTAGCATTGTTTCGTGAAGCTAACAACGTCACATGGGGCTACCCCCAGGCAAGCCCGCTTCTCTATCATTCTGACATCAGAAAAGTTGTATGCTCCAACATTTGTTTGCGAAGATATAACTGAAACAACCTAGTGTTGACACACTTTCTTGATGTCAAAAGATAGAACAAGGTACCGGTATATGGAATACATAAACATTATGATTGTACTTGCACATATTGTAATATGTCAACTTGGGCATACACTTCGAATTACGCCCTCATTGACTGCAGGATGTTTTGACAGAGTTGATTCCTTACTAATGTCTAAGGATTTTAATATTGACACTGTTGTGCCCCTAGAGAAGCGGCTTGCCTGGGGGCACTTGCACCAAGATAGTATTATGATATTATGAGAAATCAATTATCATCAGCTCAAAAGATATCTACCAAAAGGTACCTACCAAAATAAACTTTATGCCACTCACAGACTCTCACTCCTGTTTAAAAATATCACTGGTTCTAGGACTCCATGAAATGGCCGTGTGTTTCGGTAGATATCTTTTGTGCTGATAATTTCGCGAGCAATAGTCTGTTCCGTGGATAGTAGGCAATGTTACAGGACAACTTATACCAGTAGTACCCAATGGTCTCAACTCCTGCATCATTTCCCCCCCTGATAGAAGATCCAAATTACCAGCTGGTACACAAGAAAACATAATCTTTAGACTCACACTGTTCGAACAGTTCTCAACAAGGCTTAACTAAATTATGTCACGGTTTTCTTTCAATATTAAGTGTGGATGCAGTTAGGTATTCCGAGTACATTCTCTATTGTATGCATCTTTGCAGCCAGACACATCGCGCCAAAGAAGACGAGACATGTGGAGGCTGCCCAGGTTGCTAAGGTAATGTCTATGTGGTCATTCCTGCTCATAAAACAGATTCTGTATAATGTAGTCACAAACTTGCAGTACCAGAATATTGGTGCTTATGCATCTGAGGAGATTTTGATAGAAATGCAATTGTTAGCATACATTTTTTTCTGGGTATATTTTTACTTTTCTTGTAGACAAGGTGACTATTGTACCGGAATGAGAGATGTTTAAAGGGATTGACTGATGACAGATATCCCTGACATCACTGTTCTAGATACAAAACATTTTTTTCAACATTAGTTGCCTCTCTCTGCATCTCATTGTGTTCGTAACTGTCAATATATGCTTCTAACAGGCGAGCCATGGGGTCGTATTCATTAACCACACTTCCATGCATAAGCTGTGTGTGATATATGCATACTGCCCCTGTCCCACAACCATAGCAAAGTTAACAAATATCGCAAGTTTGTTTTTTGGCAAAATGTTACTTGCTTACTTGATAACAGTATAGGAAACCAATATGCATAAGTTTGCCATATGTGTTAAATTGATAATAATAATAATTGACCTTGACCTTCAGAACATCACAAAGTTGATCAACAAACGGATTGAACATGACGTCACGATGCATGCGAGCAGTAACGAAGTGACCAACTTCAAGTTACTCGCATCAAAGGAGGAGGCGAGTGGGTCCAAAAAGAAGGAGTAACTCCCCCCAGTGAACACTGGAGGAAGCTAGTGGGTCTGAAAAGAAGGATTAACTCCCCCTAGCGGCCACTGAAGGAGGCGAGTGGGTCCAAACATGACTGAGCGCCTCACGTGGGTTGTGGGACACCTGGCGACACATGAACTGACAGTGATAGACGGGCTCGGGGCAGTGCCACATGCAATACCCGCAGTGAATGGGCGACATGTCAGCCCACGTATTATCGCTCAATGCGCGGTGAAAATGATGCTCGATTCCTGATATCTGCTCCAATAAAAGATAAAATCTATTCTCCTTGCTTTGGTTTCAATTTCTGTTATGTGGTTTTCAATATGTAGAATGAAGTAGCGAAGGACAGTTATTTGTTACAGTATGTGGCGAGAAGCGTCCTGCCTGGTGAAAGGGTGTATATTTTACCCGGTCAGAAAAATCTGTTTATACCATTGCCAGGACATTCGATTGTACTTTGTATTTCGGTTGTTAACGTATTTAAGGTATCACTCTCATAATGCAACCTTAACTTGTTGTCACTCCATAAATCATGTCTGTGTTTTTTATTGACGAACGTAATTACATTAACTGGCGCATGTTGTGTTCGTGGCTTCTTCCTAACCGGCATTTGATGATCGCGCGTTGTAAAATGTACCCTTGATCTTTACTGGTATAGGAAATACCCTATAAGTACTAGTTAAAGAACCAGCTATCGCCAAAATAAAGCACGAGACGCGATAGCGTATATATATATATATGTGGCACCGTTAGTAGGATTAGCATGACCAATGTCATACGGTCCCCCGTTCATAAGCGGCACCGGATATATATGCCATCGAAAACTCGATTTTCCGTATATTTTGTGCTTTCTGGTCTAATGCCGCCCCCCCCCCCCCCCGCCTGGAACTTAACGGTGACATTTCATTGTCTTGAAATATATTTGCAAGTTCTGACAAGATCAATCCAGCTTGCTCGGCTCAGCTCAGCTCGATTGATTGCACCGTGACACTTAGCGGAGTCAATATTAACTGTTCATTATCGAGATAATGCACAGTTTTTCTGTTCTTTATTTTTCGGCTCATTCTTCCAGATAATGAACACTTTAGACAAAGGAGTGACGTCACACAATTTTTAAAAAATAGATTAAAGAGATCTTAATATTTAATAATAATAATATTTAACAAATATAATATATAACAAACAAAATCACCTTACCCTAGCAATTTACCAGGCACTTCGTAGGATACACGATATCTTCGTCATTCTTAATATCTCTCAAATACAATTTCATGATTTTAGAAACACATTTCTTATTCCGCACGTTTTTTTGGGCAACAGAATGAGTGACGAAAATCCAGTGTTGGTTTGGCGCTGGTTGATGCAAATGTTATACGCGCCCATTCAAGTTGTTCAAGTGTTGTTAACTCTATTAAGCCTATTTATTGTCCCCATGATATAACCATATAAGACTTACAACGACACGCAAAAATATATTAAAAAATAAAGTTTATCCTTTTTTTCATTAGCGTTGTCGAAACGAACCATGTAGGGGCTTATTGCAGTCTATGAGTACCACAGTTAACACCCACAGATAGTTTAGTTCGTTGCTCCACGGCTGATACACTTTGTTGTTGGAATGCATCCCTTTTATAAGCATATGATTATACTCATTCTGTGTTTCCTTCGTGTTCGTTGAATGCTCCATTGTTAATAGCGTACACCGCGCGCCGCTTTGAGTGTTTACGGTAGCGCGGCATCACATCGACACGTGCCGCGTGTCTATTTCTTGTCTGGAGTCGCAGACGTATTGACCACGGATCAAAAAGGAAGTATCCAACGCCGGCGCCTGACACCATGGCAACGATAAACCAGACGTTCATTGTCATGACAACCAGCATGAGACAGTAGGCCAGCGTGTTCTGTAGCACGTGCAGAATAGTCTGTAGGAGATGGGCGAAAGAAGACACAACACATCTGAAAAGATAAATGTGACACCTTTGACTTTGTTATAGAGCGTTTGATGGGAATGTGAACCAAGAGTCTGGTACATGTTGCACGGATATCATGTCCTCTTTTGTTTCAGCATATGAAAAGTATGGATAAAGGACAACGCTATACTTAACGTCGGTGTCAAAAGGCCAACCATAAGCACTAGCGCAATTGATCGACAACGACAATAAATACAATGGTGATATAATGGCGAGGATTTATGTAATATTGCGACGAATAACAAACTATTGTTTGACAAAGCACCTCTTCCTACCGTTGTAAACTCCATGTAATCACCTGGAGTGGCTGCCGAAAGCTTTCGAGGAAACTTATAGGGCTATACAGTTCTCGCGATCGGGCCGCGAGACTTCAGTTTTGGGGACAAACAAACACACGTGCTCCATGTTGAAGTATAGGCAGCTATAAGTCAATTTCTTTCCAAGTCTATTCTAAAGACTATAAGTACCATTTCACTAGACATGGCTATGAGAGATATACGTTGAAATATTTGGAGGCGATGAAGCGCAGAACTTTGGGAATATACAAGGAAAAATCCGTCTTCAAAACACTCGAAAGCTAAAAATAACGTTCTAAATTTAGCCCTGCACCCGGGCTTTCGCAAGTTCACCAAACAGCGAGTGACGTCACAGAGTTTCGCGTGCCTCCGCGGTAACAAAAATGGCGAGAGCAAGTCATCGACTTAACCATTCCGCTGTCAAAATGTGCAGTGCATGGAGTAACAGCACACGGATGCGTCATTAAACCACATGGTAAAGATAAAACAAAACCAGTTGGATGTTTTCGTATAACTTTTGGATCACGAAAAGACCAAGTTTCTTCATTTCTGTAAGTTTTCTGTTTGAAGCTTTGCGCCAACGTTGTCACCGGGGAGAATCCGTGTGACGTCATAATGCCTCGTTTTCGTAGGAAATGCAAAAAAACGTTAGTCGTATTGTCCCGTCGTAACAAATATTCGTCATTGTGATGGCGCAAACGAATAAAAAATATCTCGTCTATCCGTTTTGTGAAGCTATATTTCTTAAGTATTCTGAATCATATCGCTAGGCCTTCCGCAATGGACCCACCCCTCGGCGCCTGGCTTTTGCGCAGGTAGTCTGGTTCCCGGTCTCTCTCTTTGCGTAACATACACGTCACGCCTACGTCACAGATAGTCAGGATACCAGTGTGCTCAGAGCTTCTAAACTCGTTCCGAACACGTGCTTCGTTTGTTTGTCCCCAAAATGAGTAAACCGGAAGTCTAAGCGAACGAGACTTTATAGCCCTATAGCGGGGACAGGCCGGAATGAAGCTTCTGCAACCACTCGAAACTCCATTTAAGACACTCACTTAATAGTGTACCGTTAACGCCTTTAAGGGTTATGATTGAAATAGAGGTCTATAGCCTTCTGTCTATGGACCTTCCCACCCCGGGGGTGGGGGGGGGGGGGTGGAGTACACCCACCTGCCTGCTGGGAGTCTGCCTTCACAATGGGTTGCTGGATCAGTCTTGTTCCAGATCCACAGCCGCAGAGGCCGAAATCCCTCCAGGAGTATTCCGGACATCATCAAGCCGATCCAGGCGAAGGCCAGATCTGAGGTGACACATGGCCTACATGTAATGGGGGAGGGGGGGGGGAGCAAGGGGGGGGGGGGGGTCGTGTTCCTATATCGCGAAGAATTGAAAGACACGGCCAGTACATAATATAACTTGGCGATTTCCGGATTAACGGTTATTTAATATTAAAATTCTCATTTCACCATTATTGAAATTCCCTGATGACGACGGTCGGCTAATAGCTTACCTCATTCCCAGTTCGCGAAGAATTATTTTCTTCATTCCCACTTCACGAAGAAATAAAAAGCTCATTCCCGAGAAACGGAAATACCCCTTGCTCCCGCCCGCCCCTACCCCCAAGTAAATCTGAGACGTTTATGAGGGCAACAGAGAAAGGACCAAAGCAACAAACCACGGGCAAATACAACAACATACCGGTTAGGAGAACAAAACTGTTGCTACATAGCGGCTTAGAAGTACGATGTAAAATGGCAAGGCCCGGGTATATGTACTTAACATCTACCAATCGCCTAGACTATGCTTCAGCGCTCAGACGTGGAAGCTGATGAATTCTATTAGAGATCGCATAGTACCTTACATAATCTCTGACTGTATGCCAATATATAGAGTAACGGGGCGGGAGGGGCGTGATCTTGGGGGTACGGCCCAGACTCACCTTGCCAAGAGACTGTCGTCCATTGTTGAATAAACAACGTGGAGTTTGTGGTCAGATAAAGGTACGCCTGTGGCGTCATGACTTTTGTGACGTTATGAATATCTGTGACGTCATGGGGATCTGGGACATCCGTGGCATCCAAATCCTACCACCAGCGAAGCATGATCAAGTTGTATTTATAAAATATAATAATAATTGCAGTTGTCTACCCTGACTATTAACCCTGCCCACCCCTGCTTCATATATTTGGCCAGATACTACCCCTACCCTACTCAGCGCTCAATTCTAGATGACAAATGCCAATGTCATACTGGGAGAAGTATATTTCTGTATTGATGGGATCTGGTGGAAGTTGGGGGCGGGGGACGCTTTTCAAAATCGTGGTTCTGCCTTAATTTATCCTGTGAAATCATCCTCATCAGATGACACCGTTTGTAACATTGCGGAACGAAAACAGTACGCCTTTAATTTATGTACCATCAATTATTTACAAGTAATTAACACGTGTTATGATAAAGCCAACCCATGACGTACACACGGTATATTACCTTTGGCTCCGACCGACCCCCTGGACGCCGTCTGACCTGTGAGCGCTGCACCGTCCCGGATCTCCGGGCACAGCTCTGGGCCGCCAGTCCCCCCAGGACACGCGGAGAACAACGACACGCCGATCCAGGTGACCGCGGGGGATTATTCACGTTGTAGGAGGCCACGGTCCGCCGCTTAAAGGGTCTATCGCTGGGACCTTGTCTGCAGCTCAGTATATGGCACGGCTATATAGGCGTATTGGCTGTAGCTTTGCATACATCTATGGTTGTCTGTAACTCCGTATAGGCTGTATAATAGCTCTGTCGATCCTGAGGTAAACGGGTCGCCGCCCAAGGGGGTGGGGTATCTGAAACGGGATCCGAGGAAGACTGGACCTGGGGGTAAGCGGGGGGGGGGGGGGGGTGGCACGCAAGCTCATTGTGTGACCGCCGCAAAAGTAATGAGTATGTGTGAAACCGTACCGGGGTATAGAGGAAGCAGGGTGGGGTGGGGGTGGAGGTCGGTGGGTAGTGCCGCGGGACAGCCATCTCTCACTACGACATGCAGGGTTTTTATATGGTATGTTTATCTTCGCCACAGGCTCAAAATACTCTTTATATTGCAAAACTTGCGTCATTAAGTGCCCTTTTTTACCTTGGTATTTCTGCTCGTACTCCGATATGGTACAGTTGTAACATGACCTTGAGACTTACCTCACCTCCTTCACGTCATGTTTGTAATGTAAACATCTATTCGGGATGATAATTCGTTTCCGCCGAATCCAAGGCATCTAGGCATCTAACCAAATAAATCCTGTGAATATGATAAATGAAAAAGAGAGCCTGGATAAGAACTTCTCCAAAAAAAAAATACCTTGAGCTAAAAAAAATTAAGAAAATAATTATGACTGCTCGATGCCCGCTGACCCGCGTGTAGAGGCCATCAGGCCAGAGACACCATTCACTCGACGCCACCCCTCCCACCCACACACTTCCACCGTAGAGGAACGTCCCCACAAAGCCACGATGTTTATAGCACGGAGCGAGAGTAAATGCTTCTGTGATCTTTGATAGGCGATAACTTGTGGTGGTCAATGTTACTGCTCATTTTTTATTTTGCAGATAGCATAAAATAACAATTCTGATTGCGTTTCTTGCTTATGTTGTGCCTGTTCACATCACTCCAGCAGTAACTTGCGAACGATCAAAGCATGAATTTCATCTTCCATCCGTTATGACTTTGTGTCTGTTATGACCTTGTGTCCGTTATGACATTGTGTCTATATATGACCTTGTATCCGTTAAGACTTTGTGTCCGTTACTGTCACATAATGTCACTGTCATCTGACCCCGTAAAAGACCGACCACCGATTATCGGTAAGTATTCCTTGACCTTTAACCCTAGCCTCCCTTACGTCACTATTTGTGATGCGCGGTAGACATGTTTGTTTGACTTGATTGTGCCGGCCTTATCATTACGCAATCAAACATCAAACCTAACAGACGTCTTCAATCACTACAGTGATGCCCTTATGATCGTCGCCTGATATGTATCTTTATTGCGATATTTCAAGAAATGCAAAGTAAAACATATACAGCTTAAACTAATCTACTAAATAACTAGTATTTTGAATAAGGTAATCACAAAAGGCTGCTTCTAAGATGTTAACAGTAGAAGACGTGGAACATACAAAATGTCCTGCCACACTGCTATAATCATGTCAGTAGTTGTAACATTTGGTGGCCTAATTAGAATAATATTTATCTCTTCTTGTCAACAGAATAATACCATCCTTGAAGCGTGCGATGGCTCAGTGGACTACAAACAACTGAAGTAGTACACCTAGCCTCTAGTGTTCAATCAGCTATCAACCCAAAATGTTGGGCCATACTGAGCATTGCACGTGTTACAACTTTGCTAAATCTCACTTTCAGTCTTCTCATTTCAGCATCAGTGATGCCTAAAATTTCTGAAATTGGCAAAATTATCGGTACAAGTAATAATTTTAATACAGTTAAGACCAGGTGATCGCCGACGGGTTCGCAATCGCCAATATATTTAATTATTTAGTAGAATATAATCCTGAAACCCGTTAAAGAAATAAGCATTATCAAAACGTTCAATTGTCACATAATTCCCAATGCCAGATCAGCTGGAATACAAAAGCAATGTTACTGGTCAATAAACAGATGTATTTAAAAATAAACATTATTCATATTTGTATGGTCATTGACTGAACGTCAACAGGCGTGTATTCTCCTAGACCCCCCTCCCTCCCCCCCCCCCCTCCTACCCGCTATGCAGGACACTTGACGCTCGAGTACCCAATGTGCGGCTGCTGGACATCATAACGTGCTTATATATCAGTCGCCACGCCCACCCGGAGAAACAAGTCACGCGTACATGTGTTCAAATCCTTCAAGCGGATAAAATGGGTGCTTTTGGGCAATTCTGTAAGAATATTAATATATATATGAAATTCTTACCAAACAAGTTTGAAGCTTTCGTTATGTTGGTTAGAATCAAAAATAAAAACATAAAATCTCCTATGTTTGGCCTTCCGTTTTAAGTTTTCATATGGATTGCTCTTTCTGCCCATCGTCAAAAAGCCACCATAAGGAGCCAACCAATGGTCCACGTCACGTGACTGAAGAACATGAAGAATCTGACCAATCGGATGGCTATGTGGACGCAGCAAACAAGTTAACGTCATGACAACGTCTTTTGGGGGGTTTGGTTTTGGTTGAGATAACGTGAAAATGTATGGTTTTTTTTACGTTGCCCGAACGTTTTCAGATAACGTCCGACATTCAATCCAGTATTGAAATTGTGCCTTCTGTGAGAAACAACTGCGTATATGATGAATTAATCAGAAGTATGATTGCCAGACACAATCAATCACATATTGTTTTCATGATGTCTAATTTTTCAGGTAACGTTGTCCTAACGTTGGGAAAACGCTCGACTTGTCACAATTTTGTATTTATAACAACTGCTACACGCAGCCAAATTTTATTAGTCACTACACAAGGCAAAGGATTTATTTTTATGGGATAAAGGCTAGAAATAGTACTTCAATGTTTGCGACGAACGTTGTAACAACGTTGTCCTAATGTTAACTTTGAGATGGCGTGATTACAACCAAAAACCAACGTGTGCGAACGTTGTGTGTTAGCTGGGGAGATGCCTTTCCACTTCAAGTCAATATAACATAATATAATGCAGGGCGAAGGAAGTTTGAAGGCACGTATATTTTATACCCTTCAATGAAACAGTGAAGGCCGCTCCATATGCCCGTGTTTGTATATGCTCGCATTAGCGTACAATGCAATGTAGGCCTACATGTCTGAGTCGGAACCACATTTTGACGGATCGTCCTACTCTTAATCAGATTATGATAAGTGCACCGACTGACCTGCACTATAATTTAGCCAATGATAGAGCGATATGATATACATAGATATATATCTATATCCGGTAATGGTTTTACATGCTGACGAGAGAAAGGCCCTAGGTTACGAGATTTGGTCTCGGAAGGGACGCAAGTGTCACTCGATTTCAGAGAGTTCGGACCATATGGTTTTCATTATTTATTTCATAATTACTCTCATCAAGGCAGAAAATGGTGGCCTCATCTTTTATTGCTCATAATTCTGTTTCATGCCCTGTGCTAGTTCATGCCTTCCTGCCATCATCACATTAATGTTAAGTGCTGACGTGTGTAGGGGACTTATGTGTCTTCGGGTCTTATCTGTGGCGTGACATTGCGTGCAATGAACCAAACACCTAACTCCTAGCCCCTAACTTCTACCCCGATCCATGCCCCCTAATCCCTAATCATAATCTGGCGAGTGCAGCGGCGATCAGGGACAGATATGGCCCATGTATACATACGACCCACACATACACTGTCTGCACGACTCCACACAGGATACGGAGTTGTACTGCGGCCTCATATCCTCCGCTTATGTTTTGAGTCGATCCAGACAGTGAATGGTTCCAGGCCAGGGTTCCAGGCTGCCTCTAATGGCCAGTAGTTAAGCTGAGCCCTGGGCGGAGGAGGATCGAGGAGGGACAACGATCTACGTACAGATGGTCATTGTGCCGTAATTGCTGACATTCTTAGCATGGTTTCGTCCTTGGCAACCATTTCATGTAGATTTCCATGGTAACGTCACTGGCCTGATAGGGTAAACCGTAATCTGCGACACTTACCAACTGGTCACCCCTAAGTGCGCAGAGGGCCGGGGTGTGGGTGATTACGGGGGGGGGGGGCGGGGGCAAGACACCGCTGAAAGAAACAATATCAACCTGAGCTTAATTGGAGTCAATGCCAATAGTGCTATATTAACAGCGTGATTATCACTGTCATATATTCCACTGACATATGGACCATGATATACCGACATATTGAGTATTTTATTGGCAGTTATATGCAAGCAATCGTATTTTGACACTTCACATTGTTATAAGTATACAGTGCGCTCCGCTTAATTGCAACTTCTTTGTCAGCAAGAGAGTTGCACTTAACCGGTTGTTAACATGGCAACGTGTAGGAAACGACGTTTGGATTTGAGATTGGTTGCGATATAGCGGAAGTTGCGATTAACCGAAGTGTGATTAAGTGGCGCGCACTGTATATATGTGTTCGTAGATGGTAAGTAAGATTTTGGCAGGGCCATGGTATATTGACATGCGTATATCGACATGAGTTTATTGACATCGACAAGGTTCCATGCACCAAGTCAGCAGTACCACGGCTGCAATGTGTTTTACCACCAGATGGCGCCTCCGTGTCAGTGGACGCCTCCCGCAGCGCCCTCTGGGGAATGTCATCTCTCGCCAGAGGGCGTGTCGGCTGCATTTCGCTAAAAGCGCGCAAAACATGGAGGAAAACGCTAACCTGGCGTCCTTGTACGATTATCTTGCCTGGCCTGCGTAATTGCGATGTCGTGTCATGCTCATTGTGACAATTTGAAGGAAGTCTGTTGGTTGTACCGCAAAACTACGGCGAGTTGTAAGCCAATGGAAATGCCCGATTCTTGAAATCCAGTCTGCGAGGATTCTAGCTGGACCCTGCGCCGCTGTTACAAATAGTCATGGCTTATACATGTGTGTATGTGTATATCCTGCGGGTAAGGGGAGGAGGGGGGGGGGGGGGCGGCGGACGCTGTAGCGCACCCCCATGTCAGACGCATAACATATTGCCTGCAACATTTCGCTCCAAATTGGTGGGGACCGTGGATCTTGTATCTTCGTCGATCCCAATGTTTTCAAGTCCTGAGTGGCATGTGAGCAGCATGCCGGCCCCAACAGTGTCCGTGCGTGCAATATGTGACATGTTCCTGGAGTACATAAAATAGACCTCAGTGAACCCTAGTTATTGGAAGCCGTCCCGTCCCGTCCGTCCCGGACAACTAATTAACATACATCAGCCTCACTCAATCCATCATACATTGGATGCTAAAGAATCGATGGGTTCGCGATAATCGATGTCCCAGGCCCGCCCCCAGGACAATTAATTAGAATTTGAAGTACATCGCCGCGCTCAGCTCATCAACACTATGTTATGGGTTGCTCCTCTAGCCTTGTCATGTGCCCCCCCCCCCCCACTACACCCGGTATCAGAAAGACGTCCAGCTACTTAGGGTATGCATCACAAGTAAACAAACATATATTACATAGACAACAGCAGAAGCCGAAGCTTATATGCTAACGTAAAAAATAAAACTTCACAACTGGATCTATACAGACACAAGTAGAAACAAAAAAATAACGTGAAAGGGCCACAGTAGTAGGCTGTTTACCTCAAGGAATAATGGATATAAATATAAAGTTTCGACTAATTTACTACTAATGAGGACATAATTGTTCTCTTGAATAAGTGAAGGGATGAGTTAATTCTAACTTACCATACCATTTATTAAAGACAGTAATAGCCGAATATCTTATAGATTTGCGGAAATGATCAGTTTTAGCCTTTGGGATATGTAGTAGCTTCGCTCCTCTAGTATTATGACTGTGTATGCTAGACCTCGTAACAAATAACGATTGAATAGGTTCCAGTAATATACCCTGGTATTGCTTAAACATTTAAAAAAAACCACTATATTCATACAATTTCGTCAAAGGTAAAATATTAATTTCTTTAAACAGATTTTCCGTGTGAGAATACTTGTTAACACCTGTAATTATACATAGGTGCACCTGTCGGGACGATGAAGGATTAATGGACACATGCCCCCGATCAGGTGCCCGGACCCTGTTCGAACCCACGACCTATTGATCTGCGTCAAACACACGGAAAAAACATGTCAAAAAACAATGGTGGGAAAATTTGATAATTTCTGCTTATTATAGCTAATATAGCTAATGAATTATAGATTGTATAATGTTCAGGCTTGTTCATCTCATGGGTTACTCCTGTTTTGCTCATGGCTTAAATTATTTGACGTGGTTTATATTTCCAATTGCGGTCATAGTACAGAGCGCCCCCTAGCGACTGAACGAGCTTCATCGCTACATAGTACAGAGCGCCTCCTAACAACTGAACGAGCTTCATCACTCCATAGTACAGAGCGCCCCCTAGCGACTGAACGAGTTTTATCACCCCATAGTACAGAGCGCCCCCTAAAAACTGAACGAGCTTCATCACTCCATAGTACAGAGCGCCCCCTAGCGACTGAACGAGCTTTATCACCCCATAGTACAGAGCGCCCCCTAGCGACTGAACGAGCTTCATCACTCTATAGTACAGAGCGCCCCCTAGCGACTGAACGAGCTTGATCACTCCATAGTACAGAGCGCCCCCTAGCGACTGAACGAGCTTCATCACTCTATAGTACAGAGGGCCCCCTAGCGACTGAACGAGCTTCATCACTCAAATTTCAATTCTGATCACCCTCTGCTTCGACACACTCCGCTAGGGACTGCGTTATGTCTCTGTCGTCTACATTCCCACTCTCACCCCGCAGGGCGGCCGGCGCGGCGCAAAATCGATAGCAAAAAATTGTGCCGTGAACCTTCATTAGTACGCCAGGGACCCAGATAATGCTTTCAAATACACGGTATTCAAAGTGATGCACTCCTGACACACTCTTGGTAAGTAGGCCCTACGCAAAGCTACTGTCGTTTTCACGTTTAATTGCTGTAAATGATTAATTTGGGATTTACATTTTCTTAAAGTGGAAAGGAAATTTTTTGCCCCCGACAGACGTCAGGAACGGAGGAATGGAGCGCCACCTAGCGAATGGGAGCTTAATTTTGATCTGACAGAGACATGTCTGTTAATTGATTCTCAGGTTTTCGGCGTGACCGTGAGCTCTGTAGGCCAGTCACGACTGCCGGGGAGGGCGGCGGGGGTGGGGAGAAGAATTATGTATCACCGTCGCTCCCACACACAAGCAGCTACCAGCGATTAATCATGTTAGACCTGATTGCATCAGAAAGCGCCGGCGTGAAGCGTGGTCCCACTCTTCTCTCGGCGTTATGCCAGGGGGGGAAACAACCTGTGACTGGATACGGGGAGTGCTGTCTACTTCACAGACGGGCGACCACACCCTCCCGACAGTCGTCCCTGCCATCTCCAGGCCAAGGCCAGCCGAGCAGACCCCCAACAGCCCACCTCCCCTCCTGCCGCCCAGGGCCGCCAAGGTATGTCCCCCCCCCCCCTTGCCTATCCTCCCTTCCCATGGCACCCCGTCTGATCAGTCTATTTTATCGGGATTTAGCTCACGGTGGCCCCACCCCTCCCCACCCCGTCCCACTGCTTCGCCCCCTCACAACGTAATCCACCATTGACATGTAGGTCACATATCCCCCTCCCCCACCCCCAGGCGGCCCCACCCCACCCACTTTCTTTCGATCCCTGTCGGCCACTCCCACCAGAGGGCACGCGTGACCGGTCACGTGACTGTCGGGACACCTCGACCGCCCCAGCAGGGACGCAATCAGCGTCCACCGCTGTCTGTCACCTAGGGCAACGGGGTGTGAAGATTCCGCCCTCGGGTTGTCTTGGTGATATGAGCGGAGCGGACGTCTGCTGAGTGGCCGTGCTTGGCGGGAGGCTGTCACGTGACGTAGTGGATGACGTCACGCCGTGTCACCCGACTTCCGGTTATTGTCTGGCGGCCTGAGAGCTCGGCCCGCCGTCGCCGCCATCATAGTCACGGGGGGTTTAATCGCTCTCCGGGATTATCGGCTTGATGGGAGGTTATGAAACCAACCGTCTCCGGGGCCGACGGGGCTTTTAGCGGTTGCCATGGATACGTCGAGGACAATAGATCGTTACCAGTCACTGCCAGATGGTATTAGACATGACGAGGTGATAGCCGTAGACTGCCGATACCGAGCGGCGTGTTCAGGATACTTGTGACGAGGGCAGAGGGGGATGGGGTCTTCACATTGGGTGGAGCGAGCTTTCCGATAAACTGGCTCCGGTGAGAACCCTGGATGTGGTGGTGGGTTGGGGGAAGGAGGGCAAGGATCCGCTAGTGGCAGCCGAACAAACATTTATATATAAAATATATATTGTTTATGCATAATCATAGTCAGAGTCTTGCGTGTAAGATTGCGTGATATATTTTTAATATCAATCACACGCATTCCTATTTTCGAACTTACACAATTTGCTTAATATTTAAGAAGAGCTAATAAAGCGCAGATAAAACCTCTTTCATCGCCCACATACGGCATTGGCGCATAAGATTCAGTCTTAAAGTCTGAAAAAAAATGTAGACTTGTGGCCAGGTAGTTCACTGAACTCCCGGGAGAGGGCGTTCCACTTACGTTCTTTCTCTCCCACGTAAAATAAAAATTTAAAATTGTCCTAGATATGCAAAAATTGAAAATGATTGTCCGAATAAGCATTCTTGTTATTGTCATAAGTTTGACATCAGATGCGACGTTTATGACACTCATGGTACCGACCAATTGAGGCACATTTTGATAAATTTAGGGTCATCTTCTTGTTTAATCGTGTATCTGAATCGATCGAGATCAAAGTTGTGAATTTTGAATCTCGTTAGACAAAATGCCTTCTCTGGGGTCGTCAATTACCGTCATTTGTCGTCCGCTGCTAAGTATACTGTCAGTCTTCTGGGGTAGAACAAATATAAGAAACGAGCGCCCTCTGCGGGGAGAGGCTAGGTCACTTGATACATGGCGGCTATAGCCCGGGGAGCTTTGCATGTGAGTCAACCTCCTGATTCATCTTGAACGGGATATTAATCACGCGTGAGTTCGCTTTCTCGGAAATGACTTACATTTCATATTTTCATCATTTCTGTTGAACAATTGTTATTACATCACTGTTAAAACGTTAACAGCTATTACGCCAGTGACGTAAATTCGTCGTTATAGACATGCAAGGAACGTTTTTTATTAGAGGAACAAGGGCCTCGCCTATATCTGTCCGTCGACTTGTCAGTCATTATAACCTGACCGTCATCACACAACTCCGTCAGTTATTACAGCTCTACCGTCATCGCACACCTCCGTCAGTCATTACAGCTCTACCGTCATCACACACTTCCGTCGGTCATTACACCTCTACCGTCATCACAGATCTCCGTCAGTCATTACAGCTCTACCGTCATCACACACCTCCGTCAGTCATTACAGCTCTACCGTCATCGCACACCTCCGTCAGTCATTACAGCTCTACCGTCATCGCACACCTCCGTCAGTCATTACAGCTCTACCGTCATCACACACCTCCGTCAGTCATTACAGCTCTACCGTCATCGCACACCTCCGTCAGTCATTACAGCTCTACCGTCATCACACACCTCCGTCAGCCAAAGTCCCATCATTGCGAATCGTGGAGACCGACGTTCTCAAGTTGCAGTCCCCTGTCAACCCCCCCTACTACCCCCAACAGGGCCAAGGTCCCAAGGTAACGAAGCCCCGCATCTTTACGCCAGGGACTTACTGCTTCCCGCCCTGGTGACCAACCCCCTTTCCGACCCGAACCCCACCCGCCCACCCGCCCACCCGCCCCCTACTCGGCGCTCCTACTCGCAACCTAATGCTAAATCTGGCTAGCCAGTGGAAGGGAAAGTCATCAGCTGCTCACCTTACATCTGTTATTCCGTCTCTGCTGGTTAACACCTGATCCACAATGAGCCCTCCTTAGGCTCTCCCTCCCCCCACCGCCCACCCCATCTACCCACACACTACCCTGGTCCCCCTCCCCCCACCGCCCACCCCATCTACCCACACACTACCCTGGTCCCCCTCCCCCCACCGCCCACCCCATCTACACACACACTACCCTGGTCCCCCTCCCCCCACCGCCCACCCCATCTACCCACACACTACCCTGGTCCCCCTCCCCCCACCGCCCACCCCATCTACCCACTCACTACCCTGGTCCCTCTCCCCCCACCGCCCACCCCATCTACCCACACACTACCCTGGTCCCCCTCCCCACACCGCCCAACCCATCTACCCACACACTACCCTGGTCCCCCTCCCCCCACCGCCCACCCCATCTACCCACACACTAGCCTGGTCCCCCTCCCCCCACCGCCCACCCCATCTACCCAAACACTACCCTGGTCCCCCTCCCCCCACCGCCCACCCCATCTACCCACACACTACCCTGGTCCCCCTCCCCCCACCGCCCACCCCATCTACCCACACACTACCCTGGTCCCCCTTCCCCCACCGCCCACCCCATCTACACACACACTACCCTGGTCCCCCTCCCCCTACCGCCCACCCCATCTACCCACACACTACCCTGGTCACCCTCCCCCCACCGCCCACCCCATCTACCCACACACTACCCTGGTCCCCCTCCCCCCACCGCCCACCCCATCTACCCACACACTACCCTGGTCCCCCTCCCCCCACCGCCCACCCCATCTACCCACACACTTCCCTGGTCGACCTTCCCCCACCGCCCACCCCATCTACACACACTACCCTGGTCCCCCTCTCCTCACCGCCCAACCCATCTACCCACACACTACCCTGGTCCCCCTCCCCCCACCGCCAACCCCATCTACCCACACACTACCCTGGTCCCCCTCCCCCCACCGCCCACCCCATCTACCCACACACTACCCTGGTCCCCCTCCCCCCACCGCCCACCCCATCTACACACACACTACCCTGGTCCCCCTCCCCCCACCGCCCACCCCATCTACCCACACACTACCCTGGTCCCCCTCCCCCCACCGCCCACCCCATCTACCCAAACATTACCCTGGTCCCCCTCCCCCCACCGCCCACCCCATCTACCCACACACTACCCTGGTCCCCCTCCCCCCACCGCCCACCCCATCTACCCACACACTACCCTGGTTCCCCTTCCCCCACCGCCCACCCCATCTACCCACACACTACCCTGGTCCCCCTCCCCCCACAAGCCTGGTCCCATCATGCATCGCGTGATATGTAAAGCGAGAAGTTGCTACCGAAAAAAGGTTAACAACGTAAGAAACTGAATAAATTATGCGTAAATAGTCAAGGCTTAGTAGAATCTTGAAAATCCTCCAGACACAGTAGTTTCAGAGTCAGTATGAGGCCGCTGCAGTATTTTCATATTGTTATGAATTCATAGCTGAACCCAACCATCACAAGTTGAATTATTTACAGCTTTAGACACTTTGAGATAAACAAAGCCTTTGTACGTGGAATATGACCATGGGGGACTATTTTTAGAAGATTAGCGTCCGTGAACTCAAGTAAACAGGGAATAAAGAACTGAAACAAAAATGGCCTCCCACGCTCTAAACTTGTAATAATTATGGGATGACTTGTCAAGAGGCATCCTTGTCTTGCCATTACAATTCCGTGTCTGATGTAAATCAATTTGTCTTGACAAGTCGGTGATGTAGTGAAAGGGGCTTCTATCACCTGTTAAAGCAATATATTCCGTAATGTTTTGTATTACCAACCTCTTCCCCATGTCAAATAAGTATATTCTGTCTTAAATTTAAATCCTGAAAGCCTGTGGGCTATCCGGAGAGAAGCAATTTGGTCACCGGAGCAGAAGTTGGTGGCCGGCTTTATATCCCTGCGCGCCCGTTCGCTCTTCGGTATTTTGTGTGATGTCGACCGCGGCTCGCTATCACGTCCGCGCGCGATATATGTGAACCGTGCAGTTTTATGTTGAAATTGGTGTTTTACAGACTTTCAGAGATATGAAAGATATATGCATCATCATTCTGAGATACTTTTAGTCTTGATTCTGAAATGTAAAAAATCTAAGATGGCGCATGTAGGTATATTGCTTTAAACTACATCTGTATTGTTATATTTATCATTGCATTAGATACATTAGATGTTATGTGTGAAACTTTCATTTCAGCATGGTGTGCGGAATTTCTGACATTATCAAAAAGCATACGTTTAATCATATTATTGAGTTCTGTAACTACCAGTTATTGTTTAGTGTTTTACTGCAACATAAGATTTCATTTATGCGAAGGATTTGGGCTGCATCCCTGATATATATCAACAGAACTGGTGGCTAGTGGGTCATTCTCCATCCTATAGCACACCCGGCCATGTGTGAGTACGGTTAGAGGTGTCCTGGTGGTGATGGTGATGGTGGGGGGGGGGTGTCCAGGAAGGGGGGGGGGGGGGAGGGATCTGCCAGGATGTGGGGACCGTCTCACTTTCCCTCTCCAACTTAGAAGGACCCGGATGTTAATGTAAGAGCCTCGGCGTGCAGAAGACCATCCGCCGCCTGCGCCAATTCCATTTGGTTTAATCAAGTGAGGCGCCCGGGGAAATGTTTCATTGCTTCCCCCGCCGACTCGACAGATAGCCACGCGGACCCCGCTGGTTTCCCTCACCGACCTCAGAGCGGGGATGAGCGGCGTAATGCCTTGATTGGGCGGTGAGAGGAGGAAGGGGGGTGGCGGGGAGGGGGAGGGGGCGCACAGTACAAGGTGAAGGTCAGCGGTGAGGGAAGACCGTGGGGCGCGTTAACACTGCTGGGGTTAGACCTAAAAACGGATAAACACTCCTTTCGGGAGTCCCGTTAAATCCCAGAGATATGAAGGTTACACACCAATTGGTCGCACCCCCATTAAAAGTAATGGAAAACCGGTAATGTTCAACCCATTAGGCCCGAGGAACACGGGAAACCGTGTTTGTGTATTACTGCTATGGGAGTTTCTAGAGTAATCTACTTTAATGGTGCAACAAGCAAAGCACAGACGTCCTTGTTTTAGCTTATAACCTACAACATTATAACCCCCCACCCCCTCCCCCACGACACTTAGAAGGACCGGATGTTGTAGAAAGACCCAACAAAACAGACAACCCTCCCCCACGAATATGCAACTAATATAACAATAATGTTTTATGGTGTTTAAAAGACACCATAAACTTTTCTACGCACCACTTATTGGTGTGCAACCTGAAATTTCCGGTCACTAAGATTAATGAGCTGACGCCATATTTTTTTTCCTTCGATCCATTTATTCGATCAGTCGCAAGGTGACTAAACTGTATACAACACTGCGCCAAACAGGCTCATTCCACAGCCAACGAATATTATAGAAAAAAAAAACATCATATCAGGTGACATCATATTATATATAAGGTAACAATATGCAGTTCTCAGCCAACAGTACATCATGTTTTAATTGCAGCGACTACGAATGCGTCAACAAGTATAAAATAGACTGAATAGGCCGCGTCCCGAACAATGGCCATTGTGACGTCACTTGACAACGGCCTAGCTTTGTACAGCACCGGATGCATTTCAACGAGACAATCACGTAAGTGCGTCATGATACGTGGGCGGCATGGTTACCATTCAGGTCTTCAGGTTTACAACTTACTAGGCATCTGTAATGCCGTAGTGGCAGATTATTTACATACAGACACTTGAGTATACAGGGAAACACCTTGTCATAGCGACCGCGCGTTGTCAAGACATTCTCCACTGTCGCTTTTCTTCGCAAGGTGGCTACGTTTACACTCCAGGTGTCGTAATCCAAGGCGTAAGGTGTTATATTTCCCTATTGCATTATTTGTAGAGGGAGATAATTCCATTGAATACACTCAAATTTCACCATTTATGTAACCAATATTTAACCATGATTAAGGATAATTTGGAAACGTCTTCAAAAAGTTATTATTAACCAGTGGCGGGACTCGACAACACTGCTTGGTGCCCTGTATTACCTGGATCACTGGTCACAGCCTGTTTCACATATCACACTCATTTCATGATATCCCACAAGTCAAGTTTCTATATTTCGCCAATTAGTCTTAAGGCGCTCGTCGCTTTATCCAGATGACAGCGAAAGTCGGGATTACCTTACCCCGGTGCGGACTAGAATACGGAACACATACTCCCTTTGATGAATATCATATACACGACCGCCGTGAAACGATTTATAAGGCTATATGTTGACCTCCACCAGTTTGTATTTATTGGAGAGCGTGTTGGAGTGTTTGCTCTGAGAGGTCCTGCATAGCACGTTGCTGACGTTGTCGCGGAACTGTTTGTTGGTCACGCAGTAGAGCATGAAGTTGGTGGCGAACTTGACGGCCTGGCAGAAGTTGGTGAAGAGGACAGCGAGGCGGTAGCCGTAGTACTGCCTGGTTCCGGACGACAGGAAGTAGTGGGTGAGGAAGGTAAGGATCATAGAGGGGCCGACCAGCAGGACGAAGAGAACGACCATAACGATCAGTGTGATGGTTACTCGCGAGGTGGCGCTCTGCTGCTGTTCCTCCTCCACACTGCCGACAGGGGGCGACAGCTTCGAGGCTCGGTACACGGCGTTGGCGATGTTGGAGTTGGAGATCAGGAGCAAGAGGAGCGGGAGGAAGGTTCCGAGGATGGCCCACAGGAGCTTGTGGGCATCGTACAGGAGCGGGTTGTCCATGTAGAAGTCAGTGGGTTGCATGTAGTAGCAGATGCACTGCTGGCCCCCCGGGCAGTCCGTGCTGGTCACCTCGTAGTTGGTGAACAGCAGGACGTTCATGAGGACTGAGAGGGCGAAGATGGAGCTGTGAACGCCGACCGAGCGCCGGACCCTGATGAGCGACCGGGCCTTGAAGGGGTGGCAGATGGCGAGGTAGCGCTCCATCGAGATGGACACGATCATCCACGTGCTGGTGAAGAGGAACATGTTCATCAACCCGCTGCGGTAGATATTGTAATAGAGCCCCATCAGGGACATGGGGCCCGGATTCTCCACCAAGGGGGCGCTGCTGACCAGAAAGGCCGCCGGCACCCCCATCAGGCAGAACATGAAGTCGGAGAGCGCGAGGAATATGAGTCCAGTCAGCGCCGAGCGTTCGATGTGATTCAGCCGCTTCACAAAGCGCTTCCGTCCCAGGACGATCAGGTTCATGATGTTGCCGAAGATACCGACGCAGAAGACGGTTGGCATGGCGATATTGTTGATACCGTATCTCACAGCCTCGTAGACGCGTCCCATGCGCTGCTCGTCCACGTCTACGTCATCGTAGATGAGAGCGGCGGCCGTGTCGTTGGCAACCAGGGAC
The DNA here is from genome assembly GCA_964019135.1 of Arenicola marina. Taxonomy (NCBI): domain Eukaryota; kingdom Metazoa; phylum Annelida; class Polychaeta; family Arenicolidae; genus Arenicola; species Arenicola marina. Next base: position 3,447,195 of record OZ025258.1, on the reverse strand, counting down.
CCGGATGTCATGTCGTGCGCCATCGCGGGGCGGGTGCCCTCTAGCGGCAGGAAGGAGAAGTTAAAGGGGAGCGTGACCGGCACGTGACCCTCGTGGGCGAGGAAGCGGCCACAACACGCCATGATCGGCGCACACGGGTGGCGACATCTGGTGGTTCGTGAGTGAGATTGATGCTCGCAATCCAACCGTGTTTCTTTACATCATGGTCACGTGGTGCTGTCACGTGAGTGGATGTTAATCACGGCGTTCGTCGCGGTATTTGTGGGTTGGAGGACCTGAAAGACGAACGAGACAAAGTGAAAGCGGGAGTGGCAACGAGACAAAGTGAAAGCGGGAGTGGCAACGAGACAAAGTGAAAGCGGGAGTGGCAACGAGACAAAGTGAAAGCGGGAGTTACAACGAGACAAAGTGAAAGCGGGAGTGGCAACGAGACAAAGTGAAAGCGGGAGTGGCAACGAGACAAAGTGAAAGCGGGAGTGACAACGAGACAAAGTGAAAGCGGGAGTGGCAACGAGACAAAGTGAAAGCGGGAGTGACAACGAGACAAAGTGAAAGCGGGAGGGGCCGCGAGCTTCCCCTTCAAACTATCCAGGTCAATGCCACTTCACACAACGAGGGATTTACAATTAAATGCATAATACAATGTCACCTCCGTCACTCTCACATAATATTAATACTTCAGTGTTCATTGCCCTTGACGTCTCACACGACCAAGTTGATATGTAGTTTATTGTCAAGGTCGTGGTGATATGGATATATAACAGCATCTGTAACAAGTGTGATGTGGATAGTTAACAGCGTCTGTAACAAGTGCGATGTGGATAGATAACAGCGTCTGTAACAAGTGTGATGTGGATAGATAACAGCGTCTGTAACAAGTGTGATGTGGACAGATAACAGCGTCTGTAACAAGTGTGATGGGAATAGATAACAGCGTCTGTAACAAGTGTGATGTGGATATATAACAGCGTCTGTAACAAGTGTGATGTTGATAGATAACAGCGTCTGTAACAAGTGTGATGTGGATAGATAACAGCGTCTGTAACAAGTGTGATGTGGATATATAACAGCGTCTGTAACAAGTGTGATGTGGATATATAACAGCGTCTGTAACAAGTGTGATGTGGATAGATAACAGCGTCTGTAACAAGTGTGATGTGGATATATAACAGCGTCTGTAACAAGTGTTATGTGAAGATATAAAAGCGTCTGTAACAAGTGTGATGTGGATATATAACAGCGTCTGTAATAGATGTGATGCGGATATATCACAGCGTATGTAACAAGTGTGACGGGGATATATAATAGCGTCTGTAACAAGTGTGATGCGGATATATAACAGCGTCTGTAACAAGTGTGATGCAGAGATATAACAGCGTCTGTAACAAGTGTGACGGGGATATATAACAGCGTCTGTAACAAGTGTGATGTGGCTATATAACAGCGTCTGTAACAAGTTTGATGCAGAGATATAACAGCGTCTGCAACAGGTGGGACTTGGATATATAACAGCGTCTGTAACAAGTGTGATGTGGATATATAACAGCGTCTGTAACGAGTGTGATGCGGATATATAACAACGTCTGTAACAGGTGTGACTTGGATATATAATAGCGTTTGTAACAAGTGTGATGTGGATATATAACAGTGTCTGTAACAAGTGTGATGCGGATATATAATAGCGTCCGCAACAAGTGTGATGTGGATATATAACAGCGTCTGTAACAAGTGTGACGTCAATATATAACGGCGTCTGTAACAAGTGTGATGTGGATATATAACAGTGTCTGTAACACGTGTAACGCGGATATATAACAGCGTCTGTAATAAGTGTGATGTGGATATATAACAGCGTCTGTAACAAGTGTGATGCGGATATATATAACAGCGTCTGTAACAGGTGTGACTTGGATATATAACAGCGTCTGTAACAAGTGTGTTCCGGATATATAACAGCGTCTGTAACAGGTGTGATGTGGATATATAACAGCGTCTGTAACAAGTGTGTTCCGGATATATAACAGCGTCTGTAACAGGTGTGATGTAGATATATAACAGCGTCTGTAACAAGTGTGTTCCGGATATATAACAGCGTCTGCAAAAAGGTGTGATGTGGATATATAACAGCGTCTGTAAAAGGTGTGATGTATATATATAACAGCGTCTGTAACACGTGTGATGCGGAGATATAACAGCGTCTGTAACAAGTGTGATGTGGATATATAACAACGTCTGTAACAAGTGTGATGCGGATATGTAACAGCGTCTGTAACAAGTGTGATGTGGATATATAACAACGTCTGTAACAAGTGTGATGCGGATATATAACAGCGTCTGTAACAAGTGTGATATGGATATATAACAGCGTCTGTAACAAGTGTGATGTGGATATGTAACAGCGTCTGTAACAAGTGTGATGTGGATATATAACAACGTCTGTAACAAGTGTGATGCGGATATATAACAGCGCCTGTAACAAGTGCGATATTGATGTATAACAGCGTCTGTAACAAGTGTGACGTCGATATATCGGTGTCTGTAACAAGTGTGATGTGGATATATAACAGCGTCTGTAACAAGTGTGACGTTGATATATAACAGCGTCTGTAACAAGTGTAATGTGGATATATAACAGTCTGTAACAAGTGTGACGCGGATATATAACAGCGTTTGTGACAGGTTTGATGTGGATATATAACAGCGTCTGTAACAAGTGTGATGTGGCTATATAACAGCGTCTGTAACAAGTGTGATGTGGATATATAACAGCGTCTGTAACAAGTGTTATGTGAAGATATAAAAGCGTCTGTAACAAGTGTGATGTGGATATATAACAGCGTCTGTAATAGATGTGATGCGGATATATCACAGCGTATGTAACAAGTGTGACGGGGATATATAATAGCGTCTGTAACAAGTGTGATGCGGATATATAACAGCGTCTGTAACAAGTGTGATGCAGAGATATAACAGCGTCTGTAACAAGTGTGACGGGGATATATAACAGCGTCTGTAACAAGTGTGATGTGGCTATATAACAGCGTCTGTAACAAGTTTGATGCAGAGATATAACAGCGTCTGCAACAGGTGGGACTTGGATATATAACAGCGTCTGTAACAAGTGTGATGTGGATATATAACAGCGTCTGTAACGAGTGTGATGCGGATATATAACAACGTCTGTAACAGGTGTGATGCGGATATATAATAGCGTTTGTAACAAGTGTGATGTGGATATATAACAGTGTCTGTAACAAGTGTGATGCGGATATATAATAGCGTCCGCAACAAGTGTGATGTGGATATATAACAGCGTCTGTAACAAGTGTGACGTCAATATATAACGGCGTCTGTAACAAGTGTGATGTGGATATATAACAGTGTCTGTAACACGTGTAACGCGGATATATAACAGCGTCTGTAATAAGTGTGATGTGGATATATAACAGCGTCTGTAACAAGTGTGATGCGGATATATATAACAGCGTCTGTAACAGGTGTGACTTGGATATATAACAGCGTCTGTAACAAGTGTGTTCCGGATATATAACAGCGTCTGTAACAGGTGTGATGTGGATATATAACAGCGTCTGTAACAAGTGTGTTCCGGATATATAACAGCGTCTGTAACAGGTGTGATGTAGATATATAACAGCGTCTGTAACAAGTGTGTTCCGGATATATAACAGCGTCTGCAAAAAGGTGTGATGTGGATATATAACAGCGTCTGTAAAAGGTGTGATGTATATATATAACAGCGTCTGTAACACGTGTGATGCGGAGATATAACAGCGTCTGTAACAAGTGTGATGTGGATATATAACAACGTCTGTAACAAGTGTGATGCGGATATGTAACAGCGTCTGTAACAAGTGTGATGTGGATATATAACAGCGTTTGTGACAGGTTTGATGTGGATATATAACAGCGTCTGTAACAAGTGTGATGTGGATATATAACAGCGTCTGTAACAAGTGTGATGTGGATATATAACAGCGTCTGTAACAAGTGTGATGTGGATATATAATAGCGTCTGTAACAAGTGTGATGTGGATATATAACAGCGTCTGTAACAAGTGTGATGTGGATATATAACAGCGTCTGTAACAAGTGTGACGTCGATATATCGGTGTCTGTAACAAGTGTGATGTGGATATATAACAGCGTCTGTAACAAGTGTGACGTTGATATATAACAGCGTCTGTAACAAGTGTAATGTGGATATATAACAGTCTGTAACAAGTGTGACGCGGATATATAACAGCGTTTGTGACAGGTTTGATGTGGATATATAACAGCGTCTGTAACAAGTGTGATGTGGATATATAACAGCGTCTGTAACAAGTGTGATGTGGATATATAACAGCGTCTGTAACAAGTGTGATGTGGATATATAATAGCGTCTGTAACAAGTGTGATGTGGATATATAACAGCGTCTGTAACAAGTGTGATGTGGATATATAACAGCGTCTGTAACAAGTGTGATGTGGATATATAACAGCGTCTGTAACAAGTGTGATGTGGATATATAATAGCGTCTGTAACAAGTGTGATGTGGATATATAACAGCGTCTGTAACAAGTGTGATGTGGCTATATAACAGCGTCTGTAACAAGTGTGATGTGGATATATAACAGCGTCTGTAACAAGTGTGATGTGGATATATAAGAGCGTCTGTAACAAGTGTGATGTGGATAGATAACAGCGTCTGTAGCAAGTGTGATGTGGATATATAACAGCGTCTGTAACAAGTGTGACGTGGATATATAACAGCGTCTGTAACAAGTGTGATGTGGATATATAAGAGCGTCTGTAACAAGTGTGATGTGGATAGATAACAGCGTCTGTAACAAGTGTGATGTGGATATATAACAGCGTCTGTAACAAGTGTGACGTGGATATATAACAGCGTCTGTAACAAGTGTGATGTGGATATATAACAGCGTCTGTAGCAAGCGTGATGTGGATATATAACAGCGTCTGTAACAAGTGTGATGTGGATATATAACAGCGTCTGTAACAAGTGTGACGTGGATATATAACAGCGTCTGTAACAAGTGTGACGTGGATATATAACAGCGTCTGTAACAAGTGTGATGTGGATATATAAGAGCGTCTGTAACAAGTGTGATGTGGATATATAACAGCGTCTGTAACAAGCGTGATGTGGATATATAACAGCGTCTGTAACAAGTGTGATGTGGATATATAACAGCGTCTGTAGCAAGCGTGATGTGGATATATAACAGCGTCTGTAAGAAGTGTGACGTGGATATATAACAGCGTCTGTAACAAGCGTGATGTGGATATATAACAGCGTCTGTAACAAGTGTGATGTGGATAGATAACAGCGTCTGTAACAAGTGTGATGTGGATATATAACAGCGTCTGTAACAAGTGTGACGTGGATATATAACAGCGTCTGTAACAAGTGTGACGTGGATATATAACAGCGTCTGTAACAAGTGTGATGTGGATATATAACAGCGTCTGTAACAAGTGTGACGTGGATAGATAACAGCGTCTGTAACAAGTGTGATGTGGATATATAACAGCGTCTGTAACAAGTGTGACGTGGATATATAACAGCGTCTGTAACAAGTGTGATGTGGATATATAACAGCGTCTGTAACAAGTGTGACGTGGATATATAACAGCGTCTGTAACAAGTGTGATGTGGATATATAACAGCGTCTGTAACAAGTGTGATGTGGATATATAACAGCGTCTGTAACAAGTGTGATGTGGATATATAACAGCGTCTGTGAGAATGTAATGGTGCGACGTTGGCGAAGTGGACAAGTGCTATATGTGATATATGTGATATATGTGATACCTATATGACGCAGGTATGAATGCTGTCTGGCGATGTGTCCAGTGAGACAATGGCATCCTGACCACGAGTAGGCTGGTACCCCAGTCACATGAATATATAATGTACCAGAACCACATCATACTCCTGTCAGCCCATAGATCGCTGAATCCATTAGCGGCCCTACAGCCACCTTGGTCGCCACTGTGTTAAAGGTTACCGATGAGGGTCAAGGTTGGCTAAGGTGACGCCATCATTAACGGAGAGACCTCTGTTCGACCCACCCAGCTTCTGATACGCGTCCTGCATCATTTGTCGCATAAACATTTTAAATGACGCATTTCAATGAGCAGCGAGGGGACATGGCGACGCATTGTAAATATATAGTGAGCACATTACGCACAATATTTCTTTTAAATTAATGTCCCATTATTTTTCGGATGTCCCATAATTTGAAGGATCTCTGGGTCACTGGGACCTACCCTCTGGTATACGTATCAGAATCACTGGTAGCGTACCAAATTAAGCAGGTGTTTTGTTTTAAAACTATTTGTTTTAAAACTATATGTAGGAATTAAAGTTTAATATTGGTAGTTTTAACAATGAGCGCCAGATTTGAGATGTACATTTAAAGGATGTTTAAAGAAAGCTATAAGAAGCTAACCTACAACAGATAGGTTCGCAGAGTTTATCGCATAGGTTATCACAAATACATTACAAGGATTATCACAAATACATTACCAGGATTATCACAAATACATTACAAGGATTATCACAAATAAATTACAAGAATTATCCCAAATAAATTACAAGAATTATCACAAATAAATTACAAGAATTATCACAAATACATTACAAGGGTTATCACAAGGAGGGTCACACAGAATATTGTCTGTATATCACAGGAATTATCATATGGAGAAGGATATCACATAGAGTACCATTGACTACCACTGCTGTGTCACGGTGTCAGGCTGTGTCACGGTGTCAGGCTGTGTCACGGTGTCAGGCTGTGTCACGGTGTCAGGCTGTGTCACGGTGTCAGGCTGTGTCAGGGTGTCAGGCTGTGTCACGGTGTCAGGCTGTGTCACGGTGTCAGGCTGTGTCAGGGTGTCAGGCTGTGTCAGGGTGACACTGACTAGTGGACTGCTGTGTCAGGGTGTCAGGTTGTGTCAGGGTGACACTGACTAGTGGACTGCTGTGTCACGGTGTCAGGCTGTGTCAGGGTGACACTGACTAGTGGACTGCTGTGTCAGGGTGACACTGACTAGTGGACTGCTGTGTCACGGTGTCAGGCTGTGTCAGGGTGACACTGACTAGTGGACTGCTGTGTCACGGTGTCAGGCTGTGTCAGGGTGACACTGACTAGTGGACTGCTGTGTCAGGGTGTCAGGTTGTGTCAGGGTGACACTGACTAGTGGACTGCTGTGTCACGGTGTCAGGCTGTGTCAGGGTGACACTGACTAGTGGACTGCTGTGTCAGGGTGACACTGACTAGTGGACTGCTGTGTCACGGTGTCAGGCTGTGTCAGGGTGACACTGACTAGTGGACTGCTGTGTCACGGTGTCAGGCTGTGTCAGGGTGACACTGACTAGTGGACTGCTGTGTCAGGGTGACACTGACTAGTGGACTGCTGTGTCACAGTGACACTGACTAGTGGACTGCTGTGTCACAGTGACACTGACTAGTGGACTGCTGTGTCAGGGTGACACTGACTAGTGAACTGCTGTGTCAGGGTGACACTGACCAGTGGACGGCTGTGTCACAGTGACACTGACTAGTGGACTGCTGTGTCAGGGTGACACTGACTAGTGGACTGCTGTGTCAGGGTGACACTGACTAGTGGACTGCTGTGTCACGGTGTCAGGCTGTGTCAGGGTGACACTGACTAGTGGACTGCTGTGTCACAGTGACACTGACTAGTGGACTGCTGTGTCACAGTGACACTGACTAGTGGACTGCTGTGTCAGGGTGACACTGACTAGTGAACTGCTGTGTCAGGGTGACACTGACCAGTGGACGGCTGTGTCACAGTGACACTGACTAGTGGACTGCTGTGTCAGGGTGACACTGACTAGTGGACTGCTGTGTCAGGGTGACACTGACTAGTGGACTGCTGTGTCAGGGTGACACTGACCAGTGGACTGCTGTGTCAGGGTGACAGTGACTAGTGGACTGCTGTGTCAGGGTGACACTGACTAGTGGACTGCTGTGTCACCGTGACACTGGCCAGTGGAATGCTGTGTCACAGTGACACTGACTAGTGGACTGCTGTGTCAGGGTGACACTGACTAGTGGACTGCTGTGTCAGGGTGACACTGACTAGTAGACTACTGTGCCAGGGTGACACTGACTAGTGGACGGCTGTGTCACAGTGACACGGACCGGTGGACGGCTGTGTCACCGAGACACTGACCGGTGGACGGCTGTGTCACAGTGACACTGACCAGTGGACTGCTGTGTCAGGGTGACACTGGCCAGTGGACTGCTGTGTCAGGGTGACACTGACTAGTGGACTGCCGTGTCACAGCGACACTGACTAGTGAACTGTTGTGTCACAGTGTCACTGACTAGTGGACTGCTGTGTCAGGGTGACACTGACTAGTGGACTGCTGTGTCAGGGTGACACTGACTAGCGGACTGCTGTGTCACAGTGACACTGACTAGTGGACTGCTGTGTCAGGGTGACACTGACTAGTGGTCTGCTGTGTCACAGTGACACTGACTAGTGGACTGCTGTGTCAGGGTGACACTGACTAGTGGACTGCTGTGTCACAGTGACACTGACTAGTGGACTGCTGTGTCAGGGTGACACTGACTAGTGGACTGCTGTGTCACAGTGACACTGACTAGTGGACTGCTGTGTCAGGGTGACACTGACTAGTGAACTGTTGTGTCAGGGTGACACTGACCAGTGGACTGCTGTGTCAGGGTGACACTGACTAGTGGACTGCTGTGTCAGGTTGACACTGACTAGTGGACTGCTGTGTCAGGGTGACACTGACTAGTGGACTGCAGTGTCACAGTGACACTGACTAGTGGACTGCTGTGTCACAGTGACACTGACTAGTAAACTGCTGTGTCAGGGTGACACTGACTAGTGGACTGCTGTGTCAGGGTGACACTGACTAATGGACTGCTGTGTCAGGGTGACACTGACTAGTGGACTGCTGTGTCAGGGTGACACTGACTAGTGGACTGCTGTGTCACAGTGACACTGACTAGTGGACTGCTGTGTCACAGTGACACTGACTAGTGGACTGCTGTGCCAGGGTGACACTGACTAGTGGACTGCTGTGCTAGGGTGACACTGACTAGTGGACTGCTGTGTCACAGTGACACTGACTAGTGGACTGCTGTGTCACAGTGACACTGACTAGTGGACTGCTGTGTCAGGGTGACACTGACTAGTAAACTGCTGTGTCAGGGTGACACTGACCAGTGGACTGCTGTGTCACAGTGACACTGACTAGTGAACTGCTGTGTCAGGGTGACACTGACTAGTGAACTGCTGTGTCAGGGTGACACTGACTAGTTGACTGCTGTGTCAGGGTGACACTGACTAGTGGACTGCTGTGTCACAGTGACACTGAGTAGTGGACTGCTGTGTCAGGGTGACACTGACTAGTGGACTGCTGTGCCACAGTGACACTGACTAGTGGACTGCTGTGTCAGGGTGACACTGACCAGTGGACTGCTGTGTCAGGGTGACACTGACTAGTGGACTACTGTGACAGGGTGACACTGACTAGTGGACGGCAGTGCCAGGTTGACACTGACTGGTGGACGGCTGTGTCACAGTGACACTGACCAGTGGACTGCTGTGTCAGGGTGACACTGACTAGTGGACTGCTGTGTCACAGTGACAGTGACTAGTGGACTGCTGTGTCAGAGTGACACTGGCCAGTGGACTGCTGTGTCACAGTGACACTGACTAGTGGACTGCTGTGTCAGGGTGACACTGACCAGTGGACGGCTGTGTCAGGGCGACACTGACTAGTGGACTACTGTGCCAGGGTGACACTGACTAGTGGACGGCTGTGTCACAGTGACACTGACCAGTGGACTGCTGTGTCACAGTGACACTGACTAGTGGACTGCTGTGTCATGGTGACACTGACCAGTGGACTGCTGTAACACTGACCAGTGGACTGCTGTGTCACAGTGACACTGACCAGTGGACTGATGTGTCAGGGTGACACTGACTAGTGGACTGCTGTGTCAGGGTGACACTGACTAGCGGACTGCTGTGTCACCGTGACACTGACTAGTGGACGGCTGTGTCAGGGTGACACTGACCAGTGGACTACTGCGCCAGGGTGACACTGACTAGTGGACTCCTGTGTCAGGGTGACACTGACTAGTGGACTGCTGTGTCAGGGTGACACTGACCAGTGGACTGCTGTGTCAGGGTGACAGTGACTAGTGAACTGCTGTGTCAGGGTGACACTGACTAGTGGACTGCTGTGTCACCGTGACACTGGCCAGTGGACTGCTGTGTCACAGTGACACTGACTAGTGGACTGCTGTGTCAGGGTGACACTGACTAGTGGACTGCTGTGTCAGGGTGACACTGACTAGTGGACTGCTGTGTCACAGTGACACTGACCGGTGGACGGCTGTGTCACAGTGACACTGACTAGTGGACTGTGTCAGGGTGACACTGACTAGTGGACTGCTTCTGTCACAGTGACACTGACCGGTGGATGGGTGTGTCACAGTGACACTGACTAGTGGACTGCTGTGTCAGGGCGACACTGACTAGTGGACGGCTGTGTCACAGTGACACTGACCGGTGGACGGCTGTGTCACAGTGACACTGACCGGTGGACGGCTGTGTCACAGTGACACTGACCAGTGGACTGCTGTGTCAGGGTGACACTGACTAGTGGACTGCTGTGTCAGGGTGACACTCACTAGTGGACGGCTGTGTCAGGGTGACACTGACTAGTGGACTGCTGTGTCACAGTGAAGCTGACCGGTGGATGGGTGTGTCACAGTGACACTGACTAGTGGACTGCTGTGTCAGGGTGACACTGACTAGTGGACTGCTGTGTCAGGGTGACACGTACTAGTGGACTGCTGTGTCAGGGTGACACTGACTAGTGGACTGTGTCAGGTGACACGGACTAGTGGACTGCTGCGTCAGGGTGACACTGACCAGTGGACTGCTGTGTCAGGGTGACACTGACTAGTGGACTGCTGTGTCACAGTGACACTGACCAGTAGACTGCTGTGTCAGGGTGACACTGACTAGTGGACTGCTGTGTCAGGGTGACACGGACTAGTGGACTGCTGTGTCAGGGTGACACTGACTAGTGGACTGCTGTGTCAGGGTGACACGGACTAGTGGACTGCTGTGTCAGGGTGACACTGACTAGTGGACTGTGTCAGGTGACACGGACTAGTGGACTGCTGTGTTAGGGTGACACTGACTAGTGGACTGCTGTGTCAGGGTGACACTGACTAGTGGACTGTGTCAGGTGACACGGACTAGTGGACTGCTGTGTCAGGGTGACACTGACTAGTGGACTGCTGTGTCAGGGTGACACGGACTAGTGGACTGCTGTGTCAGGGTGACACTGACTAGTGGACTGCTGTGTCAGGGTGACACTGACTAGTGGACTGCTGTGTCAGGGTGACACTGACTAGTGGACTGCTGTGTCAGGGTGACACTGACTAGTGGACTGCTGTGTCAGGGTGACACTGACTAGTGGACTGCTGTGTCAGGGTGACACTGACTAGTGGACTGTGTCAGGTGACACGGACTAGTGGACTGCTGTGTCAGGGTGACACTGACTAGTGGACTGCTGCGTCACAGTGACACTGATTAGTGGACTGTGTCAGGTGACACTGACTAGTGGACTGCTGTGTCAGGGTGACACGGACTAGTGGACTGCTGTGTCAGGGTGACACTGACTAGTGGACTGCTGCGTCACAGTGACACTGACTAGTGGACTGTGTCAGGTGACACTGACTAGTGGACTGCTGTGTCAGGGTGACACGGACTAGTGGACTGCTGTGTCAGGGTGACACTGACTAGTGGACTGCTGCGTCACAGTGACACTGACTAGTGGACTGTGTCAGGTGACACTGACTAGTGGACTGCTGTGTCAGGGTGACACTGACTAGTGTACTGCTGTGTCACCGTGACACTGGCCAGTGGACTGCTGTGTCACAGTGACACTGACTAGTGGACTGCTGTGTCACAGTGACACTGACTAGTGGACTGCTGTGTCAGGGTGACACTGACTAGTGGACTGCTGTGTCACAGTGACACTGACCAGTGGACGGCTGTGTCACAGTGACACTGACTAGTGGACTGTGTCAGGGTGACACTGACTAGTGGACTGCTGTGTCACAGTGACACTGACCGGTGGATGGGTGTGTCACAGTGACACTGACTAGTGGACTGCTGTGTCAGGGCGACACTGACTAGTGGACTGCTGTGTCACAGTGAAGCTGACCGGTGGATGGGTGTGTCACAGTGACACTGACTAGTGGACTGCTGTGTCAGGGTGACACTGACTAGTGGACTGCTGTGTCAGGGTGACACGGACTAGTGGACTGCTGTGTCAGGGTGACACTGACTAGTGGACTGTGTCAGGTGACACGGACTAGTGGACTGCTGCGTCAGGGTGACACTGACCAGTGGACTGCTGTGTCAGGGTGACACTGACTAGTGGACTGCTGTGTCACAGTGACACTGACCAGTAGACTGCTGTGTCAGGGTGACACTGACTAGTGGACTGCTGTGTCAGGGTGACACGGACTAGTGGACTGCTGTGTCAGGGTGACACTGACTAGTGGACTGCTGTGTCAGGGTGACACGGACTAGTGGACTGCTGTGTCAGGGTGACACTGACTAGTGGACTGTGTCAGGTGACACGGACTAGTGGACTGCTGTGTTAGGGTGACACTGACTAGTGGACTGCTGTGTCAGGGTGACACTGACTAGTGGACTGTGTCAGGTGACACGGACTAGTGGACTGCTGTGTCAGGGTGACACTGACTAGTGGACTGCTGTGTCAGGGTGACACGGACTAGTGGACTGCTGTGTCAGGGTGACACTGACTAGTGGACTGCTGTGTCAGGGTGACACTGACTAGTGGACTGCTGTGTCAGGGTGACACTGACTAGTGGACTGCTGTGTCAGGGTGACACTGACTAGTGGACTGCTGTGCCAGGGTGACACTGACTAGTGGACTGCTGTGTCAGGGTGACACTGACTAGTGGACTGTGTCAGGTGACACGGACTAGTGGACTGCTGTGTCAGGGTGACACTGACTAGTGGACTGCTGCGTCACAGTGACACTGATTAGTGGACTGTGTCAGGTGACACTGACTAGTGGACTGCTGTGTCAGGGTGACACGGACTAGTGGACTGCTGTGTCAGGGTGACACTGACTAGTGGACTGCTGCGTCACAGTGACACTGACTAGTGGACTGTGTCAGGTGACACTGACTAGTGGACTGCTGTGTCAGGGTGACACGGACTAGTGGACTGCTGTGTCAGGGTGACACTGACTAGTGGACTGCTGCGTCACAGTGACACTGACTAGTGGACTGTGTCAGGTGACACTGACTAGTGGACTGCTGTGTCAGGGTGACACTGACTAGTGGACTGCTGTGTCAGGGTGACACTGACTAGTGGACTGTGTCAGGTGACACTGACTAGTGGACTGTGTCATGGTGACACTGACTAGTGGACTGTGTCAGGGTGACACGGACTAGTGGACTGTGTCAGGGTGACACGGACTAGTGGACTGTGTCAGGGTGACACTGACTAGTGGACTGTGTCAGGGTGACACTGACTAGTGGACTGCTGTGTCAGGGTGACACTGACTAGTGGACTGTGTCAGGTGACACTGACTAGTGGACTGTGTCAGGGTGACACTGACTAGTGGACTGTGTCAGGGTGACACGGACTAGTGGACTGTGTCAGGGTGACACGGACTAGTGGACTGCTGTGTCAGGGTGACACTGACTAGTGGACTGTGTCAGGGTGACACGGACTAGTGGACTGTGTCAGGGTGACACTGACTAGTGGACTGCTGTGTCAGGGTGACACTGACTAGTGGACTGCTGTGTCAGGGTGACACTGACTAGTGGACTGTGTCAGGTGACACTGACTAGTGGACTGTGTCAGGGTGACACTGACTAGTGGACTGTGTCAGGGTGACACGGACTAGTGGACTGTGTCAGGGTGACACTGACTAGTGGACTGTGTCAGGGTGACACTGACTAGTGGACTGCTGTGTCAGGGTGACACTGACTAGTGGACTGTGTCAGGTGACACTGACTAGTGGACTGTGTCAGGGTGACACTGACTAGTGGACTGTGTCAGGGTGACACGGACTAGTGGACTGTGTCAGGGTGACACTGACTAGTGGACTGCTGTGTCACAGTGACACTGACTAGTGGACTGCTGTGTCAGGGTGACACTGACTAGTGAACTGTTGTGTCAGGGTGACACTGACCAGTGGACTGCTGTGTCAGGGTGACACTGACTAGTGGACTGCTGTGTCAGGTTGACACTGACTAGTGGACTGCTGTGTCAGGGTGACACTGACTAGTGGACTGCAGTGTCACAGTGACACTGACTAGTGGACTGCTGTGTCACAGTGACACTGACTAGTAAACTGCTGTGTCAGGGTGACACTGACTAGTGGACTGCTGTGTCAGGGTGACACTGACTAATGGACTGCTGTGTCAGGGTGACACTGACTAGTGGACTGCTGTGTCAGGGTGACACTGACTAGTGGACTGCTGTGTCACAGTGACACTGACTAGTGGACTGCTGTGTCACAGTGACACTGACTAGTGGACTGCTGTGCCAGGGTGACACTGACTAGTGGACTGCTGTGCTAGGGTGACACTGACTAGTGGACTGCTGTGTCACAGTGACACTGACTAGTGGACTGCTGTGTCACAGTGACACTGACTAGTGGACTGCTGTGTCAGGGTGACACTGACTAGTAAACTGCTGTGTCAGGGTGACACTGACCAGTGGACTGCTGTGTCACAGTGACACTGACTAGTGAACTGCTGTGTCAGGGTGACACTGACTAGTGAACTGCTGTGTCAGGGTGACACTGACTAGTTGACTGCTGTGTCAGGGTGACACTGACTAGTGGACTGCTGTGTCACAGTGACACTGAGTAGTGGACTGCTGTGTCAGGGTGACACTGACTAGTGGACTGCTGTGCCACAGTGACACTGACTAGTGGACTGCTGTGTCAGGGTGACACTGACCAGTGGACTGCTGTGTCAGGGTGACACTGACTAGTGGACTACTGTGACAGGGTGACACTGACTAGTGGACGGCAGTGCCAGGTTGACACTGACTGGTGGACGGCTGTGTCACAGTGACACTGACCAGTGGACTGCTGTGTCAGGGTGACACTGACTAGTGGACTGCTGTGTCACAGTGACAGTGACTAGTGGACTGCTGTGTCAGAGTGACACTGGCCAGTGGACTGCTGTGTCACAGTGACACTGACTAGTGGACTGCTGTGTCAGGGTGACACTGACCAGTGGACGGCTGTGTCAGGGCGACACTGACTAGTGGACTACTGTGCCAGGGTGACACTGACTAGTGGACGGCTGTGTCACAGTGACACTGACCAGTGGACTGCTGTGTCACAGTGACACTGACTAGTGGACTGCTGTGTCATGGTGACACTGACCAGTGGACTGCTGTAACACTGACCAGTGGACTGCTGTGTCACAGTGACACTGACCAGTGGACTGATGTGTCAGGGTGACACTGACTAGTGGACTGCTGTGTCAGGGTGACACTGACTAGCGGACTGCTGTGTCACCGTGACACTGACTAGTGGACGGCTGTGTCAGGGTGACACTGACCAGTGGACTACTGCGCCAGGGTGACACTGACTAGTGGACTCCTGTGTCAGGGTGACACTGACTAGTGGACTGCTGTGTCAGGGTGACACTGACCAGTGGACTGCTGTGTCAGGGTGACAGTGACTAGTGAACTGCTGTGTCAGGGTGACACTGACTAGTGGACTGCTGTGTCACCGTGACACTGGCCAGTGGACTGCTGTGTCACAGTGACACTGACTAGTGGACTGCTGTGTCAGGGTGACACTGACTAGTGGACTGCTGTGTCAGGGTGACACTGACTAGTGGACTGCTGTGTCACAGTGACACTGACCGGTGGACGGCTGTGTCACAGTGACACTGACTAGTGGACTGTGTCAGGGTGACACTGACTAGTGGACTGCTTCTGTCACAGTGACACTGACCGGTGGATGGGTGTGTCACAGTGACACTGACTAGTGGACTGCTGTGTCAGGGCGACACTGACTAGTGGACGGCTGTGTCACAGTGACACTGACCGGTGGACGGCTGTGTCACAGTGACACTGACCGGTGGACGGCTGTGTCACAGTGACACTGACCAGTGGACTGCTGTGTCAGGGTGACACTGACTAGTGGACTGCTGTGTCAGGGTGACACTCACTAGTGGACGGCTGTGTCAGGGTGACACTGACTAGTGGACTGCTGTGTCACAGTGAAGCTGACCGGTGGATGGGTGTGTCACAGTGACACTGACTAGTGGACTGCTGTGTCAGGGTGACACTGACTAGTGGACTGCTGTGTCAGGGTGACACGTACTAGTGGACTGCTGTGTCAGGGTGACACTGACTAGTGGACTGTGTCAGGTGACACGGACTAGTGGACTGCTGCGTCAGGGTGACACTGACCAGTGGACTGCTGTGTCAGGGTGACACTGACTAGTGGACTGCTGTGTCACAGTGACACTGACCAGTAGACTGCTGTGTCAGGGTGACACTGACTAGTGGACTGCTGTGTCAGGGTGACACGGACTAGTGGACTGCTGTGTCAGGGTGACACTGACTAGTGGACTGCTGTGTCAGGGTGACACGGACTAGTGGACTGCTGTGTCAGGGTGACACTGACTAGTGGACTGTGTCAGGTGACACGGACTAGTGGACTGCTGTGTTAGGGTGACACTGACTAGTGGACTGCTGTGTCAGGGTGACACTGACTAGTGGACTGTGTCAGGTGACACGGACTAGTGGACTGCTGTGTCAGGGTGACACTGACTAGTGGACTGCTGTGTCAGGGTGACACGGACTAGTGGACTGCTGTGTCAGGGTGACACTGACTAGTGGACTGCTGTGTCAGGGTGACACTGACTAGTGGACTGCTGTGTCAGGGTGACACTGACTAGTGGACTGCTGTGTCAGGGTGACACTGACTAGTGGACTGCTGTGTCAGGGTGACACTGACTAGTGGACTGCTGTGTCAGGGTGACACTGACTAGTGGACTGTGTCAGGTGACACGGACTAGTGGACTGCTGTGTCAGGGTGACACTGACTAGTGGACTGCTGCGTCACAGTGACACTGATTAGTGGACTGTGTCAGGTGACACTGACTAGTGGACTGCTGTGTCAGGGTGACACGGACTAGTGGACTGCTGTGTCAGGGTGACACTGACTAGTGGACTGCTGCGTCACAGTGACACTGACTAGTGGACTGTGTCAGGTGACACTGACTAGTGGACTGCTGTGTCAGGGTGACACGGACTAGTGGACTGCTGTGTCAGGGTGACACTGACTAGTGGACTGCTGCGTCACAGTGACACTGACTAGTGGACTGTGTCAGGTGACACTGACTAGTGGACTGCTGTGTCAGGGTGACACTGACTAGTGTACTGCTGTGTCACCGTGACACTGGCCAGTGGACTGCTGTGTCACAGTGACACTGACTAGTGGACTGCTGTGTCACAGTGACACTGACTAGTGGACTGCTGTGTCAGGGTGACACTGACTAGTGGACTGCTGTGTCACAGTGACACTGACCAGTGGACGGCTGTGTCACAGTGACACTGACTAGTGGACTGTGTCAGGGTGACACTGACTAGTGGACTGCTGTGTCACAGTGACACTGACCGGTGGATGGGTGTGTCACAGTGACACTGACTAGTGGACTGCTGTGTCAGGGCGACACTGACTAGTGGACTGCTGTGTCACAGTGAAGCTGACCGGTGGATGGGTGTGTCACAGTGACACTGACTAGTGGACTGCTGTGTCAGGGTGACACTGACTAGTGGACTGCTGTGTCAGGGTGACACGGACTAGTGGACTGCTGTGTCAGGGTGACACTGACTAGTGGACTGTGTCAGGTGACACGGACTAGTGGACTGCTGCGTCAGGGTGACACTGACCAGTGGACTGCTGTGTCAGGGTGACACTGACTAGTGGACTGCTGTGTCACAGTGACACTGACCAGTAGACTGCTGTGTCAGGGTGACACTGACTAGTGGACTGCTGTGTCAGGGTGACACGGACTAGTGGACTGCTGTGTCAGGGTGACACTGACTAGTGGACTGCTGTGTCAGGGTGACACGGACTAGTGGACTGCTGTGTCAGGGTGACACTGACTAGTGGACTGTGTCAGGTGACACGGACTAGTGGACTGCTGTGTTAGGGTGACACTGACTAGTGGACTGCTGTGTCAGGGTGACACTGACTAGTGGACTGTGTCAGGTGACACGGACTAGTGGACTGCTGTGTCAGGGTGACACTGACTAGTGGACTGCTGTGTCAGGGTGACACGGACTAGTGGACTGCTGTGTCAGGGTGACACTGACTAGTGGACTGCTGTGTCAGGGTGACACTGACTAGTGGACTGCTGTGTCAGGGTGACACTGACTAGTGGACTGCTGTGTCAGGGTGACACTGACTAGTGGACTGCTGTGCCAGGGTGACACTGACTAGTGGACTGCTGTGTCAGGGTGACACTGACTAGTGGACTGTGTCAGGTGACACGGACTAGTGGACTGCTGTGTCAGGGTGACACTGACTAGTGGACTGCTGCGTCACAGTGACACTGATTAGTGGACTGTGTCAGGTGACACTGACTAGTGGACTGCTGTGTCAGGGTGACACGGACTAGTGGACTGCTGTGTCAGGGTGACACTGACTAGTGGACTGCTGCGTCACAGTGACACTGACTAGTGGACTGTGTCAGGTGACACTGACTAGTGGACTGCTGTGTCAGGGTGACACGGACTAGTGGACTGCTGTGTCAGGGTGACACTGACTAGTGGACTGCTGCGTCACAGTGACACTGACTAGTGGACTGTGTCAGGTGACACTGACTAGTGGACTGCTGTGTCAGGGTGACACTGACTAGTGGACTGCTGTGTCAGGGTGACACTGACTAGTGGACTGTGTCAGGTGACACTGACTAGTGGACTGTGTCATGGTGACACTGACTAGTGGACTGTGTCAGGGTGACACGGACTAGTGGACTGTGTCAGGGTGACACGGACTAGTGGACTGTGTCAGGGTGACACTGACTAGTGGACTGTGTCAGGGTGACACTGACTAGTGGACTGCTGTGTCAGGGTGACACTGACTAGTGGACTGTGTCAGGTGACACTGACTAGTGGACTGTGTCAGGGTGACACTGACTAGTGGACTGTGTCAGGGTGACACGGACTAGTGGACTGTGTCAGGGTGACACGGACTAGTGGACTGCTGTGTCAGGGTGACACTGACTAGTGGACTGTGTCAGGGTGACACGGACTAGTGGACTGTGTCAGGGTGACACTGACTAGTGGACTGCTGTGTCAGGGTGACACTGACTAGTGGACTGCTGTGTCAGGGTGACACTGACTAGTGGACTGTGTCAGGTGACACTGACTAGTGGACTGTGTCAGGGTGACACTGACTAGTGGACTGTGTCAGGGTGACACGGACTAGTGGACTGTGTCAGGGTGACACTGACTAGTGGACTGTGTCAGGGTGACACTGACTAGTGGACTGCTGTGTCAGGGTGACACTGACTAGTGGACTGTGTCAGGTGACACTGACTAGTGGACTGTGTCAGGGTGACACTGACTAGTGGACTGTGTCAGGGTGACACGGACTAGTGGACTGTGTCAGGGTGACACGGACTAGTGGACTGCTGTGTCAGGGTGACACTGACTAGTGGACTGTGTCAGGGTGACACGGACTAGTGGACTGTGTCAGGGTGACACTGACTAGTGGACTGCTGTGTCAGGGTGACACTGACTAGTGGACTACTGTGCCAGGGTGACACTGACTAGTGGACTGCTGTGTCAGGGTGACACTGACTAGTGGACTGCTGTGTCAGGGTGACACTGACTAGTGGACTGTGTCAGGGTGACACTGACTAGTGGACTGTGTCAGGTGACACGGACTAGTGGACTGTGTCAGGTGACACTGACTAGTGGACTGCTGTGTCAGGGTGACACTGACTAGTGGACTGTGTCAGGTGACACGGACTAGTGGACTGCTGTGTCAGGGTGACACTGACTAGTGGACTGCTGTGTCAGGGTGACACGGACTAGTGGACTGCTGTGTCAGGGTGACACTGACCAGTGGACTGCTGTGTCACAGTGACACTGACTAGTGGACTGTGTCAGGTGACACGGACTAGTGGACTGCTGTCTCAGGTGACACGGACTAGTGGACTGCTGTGTCAGGGTGACACTGACTAGTGGACTGTGTCAGGTGACACGGACTAGTGGACTGTGTCAGGGTGACACTGACTAGTGGACTGTGTCAGGGTGACACGGACTAGTGGACTGTGTCAGGGTGACACTGACTAGTGGACTGCTGTGTCAGGGTGACACTGACTAGTGGACTGCTGTGTCAGGGTGACACTGACTAGTGGACTGTGTCAGGTGACACGGACTAGTGGACTGTGTCAGGGTGACACTGACTAGTGGACTGTGTCAGGGTGACACGGACTAGTGGACTGTGTCAGGGTGACACTGACTAGTGGACTGCTGTGTCAGGGTGACACTGACTAGTGGACTACTGTGCCAGGGTGACACTGACTAGTGGACTGCTGTGTCAGGGTGACACTGACTAGTGGACTGCTGTGTCAGGGTGACACTGACTAGTGGACTGTGTCAGGGTGACACTGACTAGTGGACTGTGTCAGGTGACACGGACTAGTGGACTGTGTCAGGTGACACTGACTAGTGGACTGCTGTGTCAGGGTGACACTGACTAGTGGACTGTGTCAGGGTGACACTGACTAGTGGACTGCTGTGTCAGGGTGACACTGACTAGTGGACTGCTGTGTCAGGGTGACACGGACCAGTGGACTGTGTCAGGGTGACACGGACTAGTGGACTGTGTCAGGTGACACGGACCAGTGGACTGCTGTGTTACTAACAGGGTACATTACTGAGCAGATTGACCGCCATTGTCCGTGAGAGCTTCGTCACGTAGCCCGCACGTGCGCCTCCCAGGGGTGACCTTGAGTCATTGTTGCGCGTTCATTAGAATGATTTCTAAACATTTTTGCATCAGACTTCAGTGAACTGGAGAATGGAATCTCTTCCCATGCAAGCAATTGCATAAAACTTTCATAAAATGTGAGTGAATGTTTCGTGTTCATATTGTTCTTCCAATTCTCGCCCTTTTTTTGGATGCAATTGCACACTGCTGGGGGGCGGGGGGGGGGGGGGCGGGGGGGGGGGGCGCAAGGGGTATGTGCATTCCTCGAGATTGGGCTTTTCATTTCACCGTGAACTGGTACTGAAGAAAATAATTCTTCGTGAACTGGGAATCGGGATCAAGGATTTTCATTAATCGTGAACTGGGAATTTTAATATTAAATAACAGTGAATCGGAAAATCGTTAATTTAGTGTCGTGTATCCGCCCTTCCATTGCATGCGGAGAGTTCTGCTTTTAATTCATCGTGACACATGTGAATAAAGAAATTTATTCTTCGTGATCTGGGAACACGACCCCCCCTTGCCCCCCCCCCCCTACTGCTGTGACCTTGAAGAGTGAGACGGACAGGTATAATGGTGACAAGGCGTGTGACATCATGGGTCGTGTGTGATGCCATTCCGTGAGGGGACTTAGGAGCACAGAAAGATAAGTGTCTGGAAGGGGGGGGGGCGTCCAGTGTCCAATTTTAAGTGTCGTTTTTGCAAAAAATCCGTGTCGATGTCGCTTTTGCAGATCCTCAGTGTCGGAATTCGGAGATCAATGTCGAATGTCTATTTTTCAAATATGCCTGTGTCGCGTGTCGCCATTTAATCCTTCCAGACCCTTAAAGATGATCTGTGGTTTATGGATTGACTTAGTAAGTAAGAACCTTTGTAAGTTATATCGTGACAATGGAAAGGGTCAAGGCATAGAATAGTCCCGTCTCCGGACGAAACTTACCACTCTTTGAGAAGAAGGACATTATACTGCACAGACATTTGCACGGCTGGGGTTTGAACCCCGCACCGGCCGCTGGGGTTGGCCTAGCAGGCACACTGAACCCCGCACCGGCCGCTGGGGCTGGCCTAGCAGGCACACTGAACCCCGCACCGGCCGCTTGGGCTGGCCTAGCAGGCACACTGAACCCCGCACCGGCCGCTTGGGCTGGCCTAACTGAGCACACTGGATCACACACCGGCCGCTTGGGCTGGCCTAGCAGAGCACACTGAACCCCGCACCGGCCGCTTGGGCTGGCCTAGCTGAGCACACTGGATCACACACCGGCCGCTTGGGCTGGCCTAGCAGAGCACACTGAACCCCGCACCGGCCGCTTGGGCTGGCCTAGCAGAGCACACTGAACCCCGCACCGGCCGCTTGGGCTGGCCTAGCTGAGCACACTGAACCCCGCACCAGCCGCTTGGGCTGGCCTAGCTGAGCACACTGGATCACACACCGGCCGCTTGGGCTGGCCTAGCAGAGCACACTGAACCCCGCACCGGCCGCTTGGGCTGGCCTAGCAGAGCACACTGAACCCCGCACCGGCCGCTTGGGCTGGCCTAGCTGAGCACACTGAACCCCGCACCAGCCGCTTGGGCTGGCCTAGCAGAGCACACTGAACCCCGCACCGGCCGCTTGGGCTGGCCTAGCTGAGCACACTGGATCACACACCGGCCGCTAGGGCTGGCCTAGCAGGCACACTGGACCACGCACCGGCCGCTTGGGCTGGCCTAACACAGCACACTGGACCCCGCACCGGCCGCTTGGGCTGGCCTAACACAGCACACTGGACCCCGCACCGGCCGCTTGGGCTGGCCTCGCAGGCACACTGAACCACGCACCGGCCGCTTGGGCTGGCCTAACACAGCACACTGAACCCCGCACCGGCCGCTGGGGCTGGCCTAGCGGGCACACTGAACCCCGCACCGGCCGCTGGGGCTGGCCTAGCAGAGCACACTGGACCCCGCACCGGCCGCTTGGGCTGGCCTCGCAGGCACACTGAACCCCGCACCGGCCGCTTGGGCTGGCCTCGCAGGCACACTGAACCCCGCACCGGCCGCTGGGGCTGGCCTAGCAGGCACACTGGACCCCGCACCGGCCGCTTGGGCTGGCCTAGCAGAGCACACTGGACCACACACCGGCCGCTAGGGCTGGCCCAGCAGAGCACACTGGACCACACACCGGCCGCTTGGGCTGGCCCAGCAGAGCACACTGGACCACACACCGGCCGCTTGGGCTGGCCTAGCAGAGCACACTGGACACCGCACCGGCCGCTGGGGCTGGCCCAGCAGAGCACACTGGACCACACACCGGCCGCTTGGGCTGGCCCGGCAGAGCACACTGGACCCCGCACCGGCCGTTTGGGCTGGCCTAGCAGGCACACTGGATCACACACCGGCCGCTTGGGCTGGCCCAGCAGAGCACACTGGATCACACACCGGCCGCTTGGGCTGCCCCAGCAGAGCACACTGGATCACACACCGGCCGCTTGGGCTGGCCCAGCAGAGCACACTGGATCACACACCGGCCGCTTGGGCTGGCCCAGCAGAGCACACTGGATCACACACCGGCCGCTTGGGCTGGCCCAGCAGAGCACACTGGATCACACACCGGCCGCTTGGGCTGGCCCAGCAGAGCACACTGGATCACACACCGGCCGCTTGGGCTGGCCCAGCAGAGCACACTGGATCACACACCGGCCGCTTGGGCTGGCCCAGCAGAGCACACTGGATCACACACCGGCCGCTTGGGCTGGCCTAGCAGAGCACACTGGACCCCGCACCGGCCGCTTGGACTGGCCCAGCAGAGCACACTGGATCACACACCGGCCGCTTGGGCCGGCATAGCAGGCACACTGAACCCCGCACCGGCCGCTTGGGCTGGCCTAGCGGGCACACTGAACCCCGCACCGGCCGCTCGGGCTGGCCCAGCAGGCACACTGAACCCCGCACCGGCCGCTTGGGCTGGCCTAGCGGGCACACTGAACCCCGCACCGGCCGCTCGGGCTGGCCCAGCAGGCACACTGAACCCCGCACCGGCCGCTTGGGCTGGCCTCGCAGGCACACTGAACCCCGCACCGGCCGCTTGGGCTGGCCTCGCAGGCACACTGGACCCCGCACCGGCCGCTTGGGCTGGCCTAGCGGGCACACTGAACCCCGCACCGGCCGCTCGGGCTGGCCCAGCAGGCACACTGAACCCCGCACCGGCCGCTTGGGCTGGCCTCGCAGGCACACTGAACCCCGCACCGGCCGCTTGGGCTGGCCTCGCAGGCACACTGAACCCCGCACCGGCCGCTTCGGCTGGCCCAGCAGAGCACACTTTACAATAGCGGAAGACGCCAGCTACTGGCCCGACCCTGCCCCCGATGTTGCTATAAACATGTTTTGGTTTGCTCGTTGGTTTGCGAAGGCCATTTCAACCTATGAAAGTTCTCGCCAAGAATGAAGTGCAGATCTGACTCGACTAGGTGAGTCGAGCGCGCCCCAACACCTGACCATTCAGGTGCACCCCCGGAAGAAAGAGAGGTAGGTGTAAAGTACGGCACATGTTGGATGGGGCTTAAAGTGTTCGTGCCACGATTTTGTTTAGCTCAGAGTTCACTTTGTTTTGGGATGATAAACAAATAAGAATTGGTTTTAATTGGAGTTTGCAGTTTTTATTCCACGATATCACTATCAAAGCGTTCGTCGAAGTAGCAAAAGTGAGGTCCGGTGGGTTTATTTCTGGAAGCATTGCATCTGAGCGTTATTTATAAATTCCCCAATGATTTCACAATATTGACAGGTGAGCTTTGATGCAGTGCGTAGGCATCTGTTGTCGAGGGCGTGTATTGTTTTCATGGTTGAGCGCTTTTCGTTCAGGCCAATGAGCAGAGAGAATCTGAGTCTCAAAGTAAAAGTACATGTGCTTGTATTCCCTTCTGACGTCACTTTCCTCGCTCCCAGAATTTATATTGGTAGATACGACAACATATGGAAAAAGTATTCCCTTCTACTATTTGGGGTGTTATAGCTTGATAATATAAGCGTCGAAACACAGAAGATTAATATCAGCTAAAGTTGTTTTGGCGTGGCACGAACCGTTTAACGACCTAGAAAATGGGAATACCACGTCGAATATAAGGTGATACAATACATGTTATTAGGAGTGGATTAGGATGATAGGTTTCGGTATCGTACAGGAGACCAACGGTATTCACAAGGTAACTAAATCCGAATGTGACATGTACACTAAGAAATAACGCTTTATTTCTCTTATTGTATATATACATATGTTGCATCATCAATTTTAACACGCCAATAGGTAATCTCATTAATCCATAGATTTCACTAAGCTAGTCAGGTGTCTGGCGCAAGATTTCATGAAAACCATGTTCTGTTCGCATGAACATTGTTTGGTGACCTAAGAGAGTACTTCATCACGCCTATCCAACCCCTTCTCAACAATTTATTTCCGTCCTGCAATCAAAGGAGTAAAATAACGGTCGCCATCTTTATCCATCTGGCGTTACACTGTGCACTATCGCCCCAGAGTGACCCGTCATCGTTAGCACAAGGCCGACCCACCATATGTGTATTATATTTGAGAATGTTT
The DNA here is from genome assembly GCA_964019135.1 of Arenicola marina. NCBI lineage: Eukaryota > Metazoa > Annelida > Polychaeta > Arenicolidae > Arenicola > Arenicola marina. The sequence goes on along the minus strand of OZ025258.1, from coordinate 3,421,539 downwards.
GTACATACCATGGGCCATCCTTTCCATCTTTGTCGCGACGTCACTTGTGGTCCAATAAATGTAGTAGTTTAACAGTTATTTCCTTCTTCACACTCCGTCTTTTAGTTTCAATGTTAACCTGCGATTTGAACACTTGTAATTGATTCTTGTGATGTGTTGTGTGTTTAGAGCCATTGATCCGGCAGTTGAAGCCAACGCCTTGTTTACAAGGTTACCTATGGGCCGTGTATCACCATTAAGACATCTCCGGGGGCTCCATAGCACGGCACACGCCGTTATCGCTTAACGACAGACACGCTGCAGGAGGAACAAGCGGAAAAGCAAATTGCAAATACCGTTGGACCAGTTGTACGAATGGATGTTCTCATTGATTTTACGACAGCTATGTCCTTATACCTTGACAACAGCCGTCGTTATCATTGTTATTTTAAACCAAGCGTGTAACTGGTTTTGGTGTCACATGTGCGTGATAATGGTGGCTTTAACAGTGGGGTCACCACGCCTCTGGCTGGGGTCAGAGACAAAATCAATAAGCGCTTATGGTGCCCGACAATTAATCAGAGAAGAACAAATGCGGAAAACAATCGGCAATATAAAAGGTGCGCTTTACTACGCTCGGTATAGTTAACAGATGGAATCCTACCGAGGTGACTTACCTGAGAGGAGAGGGGGGGGGGGCCTGGGGTTGGAATTATCCACAGTGGGAGTGTCAGTGAGCCGTGAGTTGTCTCAGTGGCTCAGGGTAATCCACACGGACAAAATGGTGCTGCAGAATCAATGTTGCATATGTCGCGGCTCTGGTGCGCTGAGACAGACGCATGCCACCCCCAGCCACGTCTGGCTGTTGACTGACCGCGTCGCCGGGAAAACGAATCGCCGTCTTGTAGGTCTGAGAAATGTACGCAACGACTCCTGCCGGGCCGACTCCACGCAGAAACCCTTGACGAAACGCGACAAAAAGTCCAACAACAACAACAGCACAATGACGGTTGTTGTTCCCTTGAATTCGATACGGCGCGGTAACTTCTCTAACGGCGTTCACTCTCCGGTCCAATAATCTCTGGCCGTCCGTCTTCCTCCCTTGCCCGGCGCAGACCAAGCGAGCGGCGGGCGGCGGGCAGCGCGCCGTGTCTGGTGGGAGTGGCGGGGGCGCCGGCAGCGTCAGTGGTGCAACAACCCCACCCGCCGCAGACTGTTAAGCCCGACCACTGCGCTCGCAGCGGCGGCCTCGGGCACTAGGCACACGTACTGCAGTGGCTTATAATCCTTATCTCCGGTGTGTCGACACGGAGAAAAAAGGAGAGGGGGAGGGGTGAGGGAGGGGAGGGGTGAGTGAGGAGGGGGGGGGGGGTGAGGGGGGAGGGAGGGGGTGAGGGGGGGAGGGGGGTAGATATGTTCAAGGCGTGGTCTAGCCACTCTACAGCCCAGGGAAGGGTAAGTTAGTAAGTGCTCTGTCGATTACGCGTTGGTAGTTGTAATCGTACCGCCCCCGTGTTTCTACCTATGTTATGATGTGATTCTAGTTTAGGGCAGGGAGCTGTGGTGGTTTGTGGGCCATGCTCACTTGCCGGGAGTTTCCCCCGGGGCGGTTTGGTGGCCCGGGTCGCTGCCTCGCCGCCAGGGTCCACGAGATGGTCGTCCCGCCAGGGGAGAATGGGCTCACACTCTTCCTATAGGTGGCGCTCACCCCGATGAGGTGAGAAGGTGCTTGTGGCGGTGCCTGGCGCTGGCGAGAGAGCCCACGCCTGTTGCTCAGACTCTCAGACCACCACCCCCAGCCTGGGAGGTGAGAAGTGTGTGGGGGGGGGGGAGGGGGGGGAGAGGGGCGGCACGATTACACCTACAAAGAGTACTCAACAAAGAGGCGCCCCAATGGCCCAGTGGGTACCGCGCACTACTTACCAAAAGCTAACTGGGGAAGTCACTCAAACCGCATCAGAAGCTTCACAAATACAGGTCGCGCGGCGCAAAAAACTTTCGATGTCTCACTGGGTGCCAAAATTGTGAAATATTAATATGAATGTTTTCGTTTATTTCCTTTAGGGAACTAGTGTCACACCAGATTATCGTCAGTTATGAACTAGTGTCACACCATAGTATCATCAGTGATGAACTAGTGTCACACCATGGTATCATCAGTGATGAACTAGTGTCACACCATGGTATCATCAGTGATGAACTAGTGTCACACCATAGTATCATCAGTGATGAACTAGTGTCACACCATAGTATCATCAGTGATGAACTAGTGTCACACCATAGTATCATCAGTGATGAACTAGTGTCACACCATAGTATCATCAGTGATGAACTAGTGTCACACCATAGTATCATCAGTGATGAACTAGTGTCACACCATAGTATCATCAGTGATGAACTAGTGTCACACCATAGTATCATCAGTGATGAACTAGTGTCACACCATAGTATCATCAGTGATGAAGTAGTGTCACACCATAGTATCATCAGTGATGAACTAGTGTCACACCATGGTATCATCAGTGATGAACTAGTGTCACACCATGGTATCATCAGTGATGAACTAGTGTCACACCATAGTATCATCAGTGATGAACTAGTGTCACACCATAGTATCATCAGTGATGAACTAGTGTCACACCATAGTATCATCAGTGATGAACTAGTGTCACACCATAGTATCATCAGTGATGAACTAGTGTCACACCATAGTATCATCAGTGATGAACTAGTGTCACACCATAGTATCATCAGTGATGAACTAGTGTCACACCATAGTATCATCAGTGATGAACTAGTGTCACACCATAGTATCATCAGTGATGAACTAGTGTCACACCATAGTGTCATCAGTGATGAACTAGTGTCACACCATAGTATCATCAGTGATGAACTAGTGTCACACCATGGTATCATCAGTGATGAACTAGTGTCACACCATAGTATCATCAGTGATGAACTAGTGTCACACCAGAGTATCATCAGTGATGAACTAGAGTCACACCATAGTATCATCAGTGATGAACTAGTGTCACACCATAGTATCATCAGTGATGAACTAGTGTCACACCATAGTATGATCAGTGATGAACTAGTGTCACACCATAGTGGCATCAGTGATGAACTAGTGTCACACCATGGTATCATCAGTGATGAACTAGTGTCACACCATAGCATCATCAGTGATGAACTAGTGTCACACCATAGTATCATCAGTGATGAACTAGTGTCACACCATAGTATCATCAGTGATGAACTAGTGTCACACCATAGTATCATCAGTGATGAACTAGTGTCACACCATAGTATCATCAGTGATGAACTAGTGTCACACCATAGTGGCATCAGTGATGAACTAATGTCACACCATAGTATCATCAGTGATGAACTAGTGTCACACCATAGCATCATCAGTGATGAACTAGTGTCACACCATAGCATCATCAGTGATGAACTTGTGTCACACCATAGTATCATCAGTGATGAACTAGTGTCACACCATACCATCATCAGTGATGAATTAGTGACACACCATAGTATCATCAGTGATGAACTAGTGTCACACCATAGTATGATCAGTGATGAACTAGTGTCACACTATAGTATCATCAGTGATGAACTAGTGTCACACCATGGTATCATCAGTGATGAACTAGTGTCACACCATAGTGTCATCAGTGATGAACTAGTGTCACACCATAGTATCATCAGTGATGAACTAGTGTCACACCATAGTATCATCAGTGATGAGCTAGTGTCACACCATAGCATCATCAGTGATGAACTAGTGTCACACCATAGTATCATCAGTGATGAACTAGTGTCACACCATAGTATCATCAGTGATGAACTAGTGTCACACCATAGTATCATCAGTGATGAACTAGTGTCACACCATAGTATCATCAGTGATGAACTAGTGTCACACCATAGTGTCATCAGTGATGAACTAGTGTAACACCATAGTATCATCAGTGATGGACTAGTGTCACACCATGGTATCATCAGTGATGAACTAGTGTCACACCATAGTATCATCAGTGATGAACTAGTGTCACACCATAGTATCATCAGTGATGGACTAGTGTCACACCATAGTATCATCAGTGATGAACTAGGGTCACACCATGGTATCATCAGTGATGAACTAGTGTCACACCATAGTATAATCAGTGATGAACTAGTGTCACACCATAGTATCATCAGTGATGAACTAGTGTCACACCATAGTATCATCAGTGATGAACTAGTGTCACACCATAGTATCATCAGTGATGAACTAGGGTCACACCATGGTATCATCAGTGATGAACTAGTGTCACACCATAGTATCATCAGTGATGAACTAGTTTCACACCATAGTATCATCAGTGATGAACTAGTGTCACACCATAGTATGATCAGTGATGAACTAGTGTCACACCATAGTGTCATCAGTGATGAACTAGTGTCACACCATAGTATCTTCAGTGATGAACTAGTGTCACACCATAGTATGATCAGTGATGAACTAGTGTCACACCATAGTATGATCAGTGATGAACTAGTGTCACACCATAGTATCATCAGTGATGAACTAGTGTCACACCATAGTATCATCAGTGATGAACTAGTGTCACACCATAGTATCATCAGTGATGAACTAGTGTCACACCATAGCATCATCAGTGATGAACTAGTGTCACACCATAGTATCATCAGTGATGAACTAGTTTCACACCATAGTATCATCAGTGATGAACTAGTGTCACACCATAGTATCATCAGTGATGAACTAGTGTCACACCATAGTATCATCAGTGATGAACTAGGGTCACACCATGGTATCATCAGTGATGAACTAGTGTCACACCATAGTGTCATCAGTGATGAACTAGTGTCACACCATAGTGTCATCAGTGATGAACTAGTGTCACACCATAGTATCATCAGTGATGAACTAGTGTCACACCATAGTGTCATCAGTGATGAACTAGTGTCACACCATAGTATCATCAGTGATGAACTAGTGTCACACCATAGTATCATCAGTGATGAACTAGTGTCACACCATAGTATCATCAGTGATGAACTAGTGTCACACCATAGTATCATCAGTGATGAACTAGTGTCACACCATAGTGTCATCAGTGATGAACTAGTGTCACACCATAGTATCATCAGTGATGAACTAGTGTCACACCATAGTGTCATCAGTGATGAAGTACCGTAATAAGTATATAATTAAGGTAGATGTTTCTAGTGCCAGTCGGCTCCCGCTAGAGCCCAAGTCGAAGTATTTTCTCTATTGTTGTGACAGAAAATGTTATGTCATGTCGATATGCACACTTGTTCCCTGGTTCATTTGGCAAGCTTGTGCCGCTGTAGGTCAACATGTGGTTGTAGGTTCGCGCCCTCGCCCCTACATTTGGGGCAAGCTTCATGCAGCCATTTCGTCGTCACGGGAGGTCTGGGAGTCTTGTGTGCACCGATCTACTTCCGGTCTGCTGTCCAGTGTCGCGCTTTGATACTGCCGACTCCACTAAAATGGTAACTTGTTAAGAGTTGACCCTTTGAGGGTTTGATGTTGGTCAGGCGATGCTCAACATTGAAACAGGATTAGATGCATGGTTTATTATCAAACACATCAGGACGTCATAGCGACGGAGGTGACGTCAAGCCTCGTTATAGAACAAAGTTCTATAATATAAGGTATCCTACCAATAAATATTTATTCAATGTGAAATCCAGCTTGTATGACATATAGAGATTTATTCAATAAGCTGACTGCAGGTTAAAATCCACAGGAAACGTTAGCACATGTCACTGTGCGGGCGTCGATCGCTCTGTGTTCACGGGGAACATTTCTGAAAAATATTACCAGACATAGCTTGCTATTTACTGATAGATATGTCTTCATGCTCGTCTTTTTGGAATATGAGGTTGGATGGATGGATTTGTTTATTCAACATAGTGTTGCATAATAAAATAAACCGAACAATGTTTTTCTAAGTATAGATCACACTTAGTTGAGGAGACTCTAGTGTTAGGCCGCTGGCACTAGAGCCACCTAATAAATTAAATTTGGTAAATGTGACCCTATTTAAGTGAAAAAAAGCAGAATGTCTTATACATTTAGTGGCATATTGATGGTGTGCACAGGTTGTTTGAACCCGATGTTTACGCCTGGTGTTGTATGAGACTCAGTGTACACTTGAATGCTGGACCAGTGGTATTTGTTCAAAGTATATTGGAAGTTTTTTTTATTTACTAGTTTACAGTAAAATTTTTGCGTTTGCAATCGATGAATATATTTTGAATATCCCCACCCCCCCCCTATCCAAATTTAGTCTCTTATGGGATTTCAAATCGTTCAACAAACATTTCTGTTGCGCGAAAATGTGAAAAATCGTACTTGCACGGCGGCTTTCTCGTTTCTTCTGCCCGGCGTCAGAGTCGACAGGTGTCTCGCTAGAGGTCAGCACAGAGTCGACAGGTGTCTCGCTAGAGGTCAGCACAGAGTCGACAGGTGTCTCGCTAGAGGTCAGCACAGAGTCGACAGGTGTCTCGCTAGAGGTCAGCACAGAGTCGACAGGTGTCTCGCTAGAGGTCAGCACAGAGTCGACAGGTGTCTCGCTAGAGGTCAGCACAGAGTCGACAGGTGTCTCGCTAGAGGTCAGCACAGAGTCGACAGGTGTCTCGCTAGAGGTCAGCACAGAGTCGACAGGTGTCTCGCTAGAGGTCAGCACAGAGTCGACAGGTGTCTCGCTAGAGGTCAGCACAGAGTCGACAGGTGTCTCGCTAGAGGTCAGCACAGAGTCGACAGGTGTCTCGCTAGAGGTCAGCACAGAGTCGACAGGTGTCTCGCTAGAGGTCAGCACAGAGTCGACAGGTGTCTCGCTAGAGGTCAGCACAGAGTCGACAGGTGTCTCGCTAGAGGTCAGCACAGAGTCGACAGGTGTCTCGCTAGAGGTCAGCACAGAGTCGACAGGTGTCTCGCTAGAGGTCAGCACAGAGTCGACAGGTGTCTCGCTAGAGGTCAGCACAGAGTCGACAGGTGTCTCGCTAGAGGTCAGCACAGAGTCGACAGGTGTCTCGCTAGAGGTCAGCACAGAGTCGACAGGTGTCTCGCTAGAGGTCAGCACAGAGTCGACAGGTGTCTCGCTAGAGGTCAGCACAGAGTCGACAGGTGTCTCGCTAGAGGTCAGCACAGAGTCGACAGGTGTCTCGCTAGAGGTCAGCACAGAGTCGACAGGTGTCTCGCTAGAGGTCAGCACAGAGTCGACAGGTGTCTCGCTAGAGGTCAGCACAGAGTCGACAGGAGTCTCGCTAGAGGTCAGCACAGAGTCGACAGGTGTCTCGCTAGAGGTCAGCACAGAGTCGACAGGTGTCTCGCTAGAGGTCAGCACAGAGTCGACAGGTGTCTCGCTAGAGGTCAGCACAGAGTCGACAGGTGTCTCGCTAGAGGTCAGCACAGAGTCGACAGGTGTCTCGCTAGAGGTCAGCACAGAGTCGACAGGTGTCTCGCTAGAGGTCAGCACAGAGTCGACAGGTGTCTCGCTAGAGGTCAGCACAGAGTCGACAGGTGTCTCGCTAGAGGTCAGCACAGAGTCGACAGGTGTCTCGCTAGAGGTCAGCACAGAGTCGACAGGTGTCTCGCTAGAGGTCAGCACAGAGTCGACAGGTGTCTCGCTAGAGGTCAGCACAGAGTCGACAGGTGTCTCGCTAGAGGTCAGCACAGAGTCGACAGGTGTCTCGCTAGAGGTCAGCACAGAGTCGACAGGTGTCTCGCTAGAGGTCAGCACAGAGTCGACAGGTGTCTCGCTAGAGGTCAGCACAGAGTCGACAGGTGTCTCGCTAGAGGTCAGCACAGAGTCGACAGGTGTCTCGCTAGAGGTCAGCACAGAGTCGACAGGAGTCTCGCTAGAGGTCAGCACAGAGTCGACAGGTGTCTCGCTAGAGGTCAGCACAGAGTCGACAAGTGTCTCGCTAGAGGTCAGCACAGAGTCGACAGGTGTCTCGCTAGAGGTCAGCACAGAGTCGACAGGTGTCTCGCTAGAGGTCAGCACAGAGTCGACAGGTGTCTCGCTAGAGGTCAGCACAGAGTCGACAGGTGTCTCGCTAGAGGTCAGCACAGAGTCGACAGGTGTCTCGCTAGAGGTCAGCACAGAGTCGACAGGTGTCTCGCTAGAGGTTAGCACAGAGTCGACAGGTGTCTCGCTAGAGGTCAGCACAGAGTCGACAGGTGTCTCGCTAGAGGTCAGCACAGAGTCGACAGGTGTCTCGCTAGAGGTCAGCACAGAGTCGACAGGTGTCTCTCTAGAGGTCAGCACAGAGTCGACAGGTGTCTCGCTAGAGGTCAACACAGAGTCGACAGGTGTCTCGCTAGAGGTCAACACAGAGTCGACAGGTGTCTCGCTAGAGGTCAGCACAGAGTCGACAGGTGTCTCGCTAGAGGTCAGCACAGAGTCGACAGGTTTCTCGCTAGAGGTCAGCACAGAGTCGACAGGTGTCTCGCTAGAGGTTAGCACAGAGTCGACAGGTGTCTCGCTAGAGGTCAGCACAGAGTCGACAGGTGTCTCGCTAGAGGTCAGCACAGAGTCGACAGGTGTCCCTCTAGAGGTCAGCACAGAGTCGACAGGTGTCTCGCTAGAGGTCAACACAGAGTCGACAGGTGTCTCGCTAGAGGTCAACACAGAGTCGACAGGTGTCTCGCTAGAGGTCAGCACAGAGTCGACAGGTGTCTCGCTAGAGGTCAGCACAGAGTCGACAGGTGTCTCGCTAGAGGTCAGCACAGAGTCGACAGGTTTCTCGCTAGAGGTCAGCACAGAGTCGACAGGTGTCTCGCTAGAGGTCAGCACAGAGTCGACAGGTGTCTCGCTAGAGGTCAGCACAGAGTCGACAGGTTTCTCGCTAGAGGTCAGCACAGAGTCGACAGGTGTCTCGCTAGAGGTTAGCACAGAGTCGACAGGTGTCTCGCTAGAGGTCAGCACAGAGTCGACAGGTGTCTCGCTAGAGGTCAGCACAGAGTCGACAGGTGTCCCTCTAGAGGTCAGCACAGAGTCGACAGGTGTCTCGCTAGAGGTCAACACAGAGTCGACAGGTGTCTCGCTAGAGGTCAACACAGAGTCGACAGGTGTCTCGCTAGAGGTCAGCACAGAGTCGACAGGTGTCTCGCTAGAGGTCAGCACAGAGTCGACAGGTGTCTCGCTAGAGGTCAGCACAGAGTCGACAGGTTTCTCGCTAGAGGTCAGCACAGAGTCGACAGGTGTCTCGCTAGAGGTTAGCACAGAGTCGACAGGTGTCTCGCTAGAGGTCAGCACAGAGTCGACAGGTGTCTCGCTAGAGGTCAGCACAGAGTCGACAGGTGTCTCTCTAGAGGTCAGCACAGAGTCGACAGGTGTCTCGCTAGAGGTCAACACAGAGTCGACAGGTGTCTCGCTAGAGGTCAACACAGAGTCGACAGGTGTCTCGCTAGAGGTCAGCACAGAGTCGACAGGTGTCTCGCTAGAGGTCAGCACAGAGTCGACAGGTGTCTCGCTAGAGGTCAGCACAGAGTCGACAGGTGTCTCGCTAGAGGTTAGCACAGAGTCGACAGGTGTCTCGCTAGAGGTCAGCACAGAGTCGACAGGTGTCTCGCTAGAGGTTAGCACAGAGTCGACAGGTGTCTCGCTAGAGGTCAGCACAGAGTCGACAGGTGTCTCGCTAGAGGTCAGCACAGAGTCGACAGGTGTCTCGCTAGAGGTCAGCACAGAGTCGACAGGTGTCTCGCTAGAGGTCAGCACAGAGTCGACAGGTGTCTCGCTAGAGGTTAGCACAGAGTCGACAGGTGTCTCGCTAGAGGTCAGCACAGAGTCGACAGGTGTCTCGCTAGAGGTTAGCACAGAGTCGACAGGTGTCTCGCTAGAGGTTAGCACAGAGTCGACAGGTGTCTCGCTAGAGGTCAGCACAGAGTCGACAGGTGTCTCGCTAGAGGTTAGCACAGAGTCGACAGGTGTCTCGCTAGAGGTTAGCACAGAGTCGACAGGTGTCTCGCTAGAGGTCAACACAGAGTCGACAGGTGTCTCGCTAGAGGTCAGCACAGAGTCGACAGGTGTCTCGCTAGAGGTCAGCACAGAGTCGACAGGTGTCTCGCTAGAGGTCAGCACAGAGTCGACAGGTGTCTCGCTAGAGGTCAGCACAGAGTCGACAGGTGTCTCGCTAGAGGTTAGCACAGAGTCGACAGGTGTCTCGCTAGAGGTCAGCACAGAGTCGACAGGTGTCTCGCTAGAGGTTAGCACAGAGTCGACAGGTGTCTCGCTAGAGGTCAGCACAGAGTCGACAGGTGTCTCGCTAGAGGTCAGCACAGAGTCGACAGGTGTCCCTCTAGAGGTCAGCACAGAGTCGACAGGTGTCTCGCTAGAGGTCAACACAGAGTCGACAGGTGTCTCGCTAGAGGTCAACACAGAGTCGACAGGTGTCTCGCTAGAGGTCAGCACAGAGTCGACAGGTGTCTCGCTAGAGGTCAGCACAGAGTCGACAGGTGTCTCGCTAGAGGTCAGCACAGAGTCGACAGGTTTCTCGCTAGAGGTCAGCACAGAGTCGACAGGTGTCTCGCTAGAGGTTAGCACAGAGTCGACAGGTGTCTCGCTAGAGGTCAGCACAGAGTCGACAGGTGTCTCGCTAGAGGTCAGCACAGAGTCGACAGGTGTCTCTCTAGAGGTCAGCACAGAGTCGACAGGTGTCTCGCTAGAGGTCAACACAGAGTCGACAGGTGTCTCGCTAGAGGTCAACACAGAGTCGACAGGTGTCTCGCTAGAGGTCAGCACAGAGTCGACAGGTGTCTCGCTAGAGGTCAGCACAGAGTCGACAGGTGTCTCGCTAGAGGTCAGCACAGAGTCGACAGGTGTCTCGCTAGAGGTTAGCACAGAGTCGACAGGTGTCTCGCTAGAGGTCAGCACAGAGTCGACAGGTGTCTCGCTAGAGGTTAGCACAGAGTCGACAGGTGTCTCGCTAGAGGTCAGCACAGAGTCGACAGGTGTCTCGCTAGAGGTCAGCACAGAGTCGACAGGTGTCTCGCTAGAGGTCAGCACAGAGTCGACAGGTGTCTCGCTAGAGGTCAGCACAGAGTCGACAGGTGTCTCGCTAGAGGTTAGCACAGAGTCGACAGGTGTCTCGCTAGAGGTCAGCACAGAGTCGACAGGTGTCTCGCTAGAGGTTAGCACAGAGTCGACAGGTGTCTCGCTAGAGGTTAGCACAGAGTCGACAGGTGTCTCGCTAGAGGTCAGCACAGAGTCGACAGGTGTCTCGCTAGAGGTTAGCACAGAGTCGACAGGTGTCTCGCTAGAGGTTAGCACAGAGTCGACAGGTGTCTCGCTAGAGGTCAGCACAGAGTCGACAGGTGTCTCGCTAGAGGTTAGCACAGAGTCGACAGGTGTCTCGCTAGAGGTCAGCACAGAGTCGACAGGTGTCTCGCTAGAGGTCAGCACAGAGTCGACAGGTGTCTCGCTAGAGGTTAGCACAGAGTCGACAGGTGTCTCGCTAGAGGTTAGCACAGAGTCGACAGGTGTCTCGCTAGAGGTCAGCACAGAGTCGACAGGTGTCTCGCTAGAGGTTAGCACAGAGTCGACAGGTGTCTCGCTAGAGGTCAGCACAGAGTCGACAGGTGTCTCGCTAGAGGTCAGCACAGAGTCGACAGGTGTCTCGCTAGAGGTTAGCACAGAGTCGACAGGTGTCTCGCTAGAGGTCAGCACAGAGTCGACAGGTGTCTCGCTAGAGGTTAGCACAGAGTCGACAGGTGTCTCGCTAGAGGTTAGCACAGAGTCGACAGGTGTCTCGCTAGAGGTCAGCACAGAGTCGACAGGTGTCTCGCTAGAGGTTAGCACAGAGTCGACAGGTGTCTCGCTAGAGGTCAGCACAGAGTCGACAGGTGTCTCGCTAGAGGTTAGCACAGAGTCGACAGGTGTCTCGCTAGAGGTCAGCACAGAGTCGACAGGTGTCTCGCTAGAGGTCAGCACAGAGTCGACAGGTGTCTCGCTAGAGGTTAGCACAGAGTCGACAGGTGTCTCGCTAGAGGTCAGCACAGAGTCGACAGGTGTCTCGCTAGAGGTTAGCACAGAGTCGACAGGTGTCTCGCTAGAGGTTAGCACAGAGTCGACAGGTGTCTCGCTAGAGGTCAGCACAGAGTCGACAGGTGTCTCGCTAGAGGTTAGCACAGAGTCGACAGGTGTCTCGCTAGAGGTTAGCACAGAGTCGACAGGTGTCTCGCTAGAGGTCAACACAGAGTCGACAGGTGTCTCGCTAGAGGTCAGCACAGAGTCGACAGGTGTCTCGCTAGAGGTCAGCACAGAGTCGACAGGTGTCTCGCTAGAGGTCAGCACAGAGTCGACAGGTGTCTCGCTAGAGGTCAGCACAGAGTCGACAGGTGTCTCGCTAGAGGTTAGCACAGAGTCGACAGGTGTCTCGCTAGATGTCAGCACAGAGTCGACAGGTGTCTCGCTAGAGGTTAGCACAGAGTCGACAGGTGTCTCGCTAGAGGTCAGCACAGAGTCGACAGGTGTCTCGCTAGAGGTCAGCACAGAGTCGACAGGTGTCCCTCTAGAGGTCAGCACAGAGTCGACAGGTGTCTCGCTAGAGGTCAACACAGAGTCGACAGGTGTCTCGCTAGAGGTCAACACAGAGTCGACAGGTGTCTCGCTAGAGGTCAGCACAGAGTCGACAGGTGTCTCGCTAGAGGTCAGCACAGAGTCGACAGGTGTCTCGCTAGAGGTCAGCACAGAGTCGACAGGTTTCTCGCTAGAGGTCAGCACAGAGTCGACAGGTGTCTCGCTAGAGGTTAGCACAGAGTCGACAGGTGTCTCGCTAGAGGTCAGCACAGAGTCGACAGGTGTCTCGCTAGAGGTCAGCACAGAGTCGACAGGTGTCTCTCTAGAGGTCAGCACAGAGTCGACAGGTGTCTCGCTAGAGGTCAACACAGAGTCGACAGGTGTCTCGCTAGAGGTCAACACAGAGTCGACAGGTGTCTCGCTAGAGGTCAGCACAGAGTCGACAGGTGTCTCGCTAGAGGTCAGCACAGAGTCGACAGGTGTCTCGCTAGAGGTCAGCACAGAGTCGACAGGTGTCTCGCTAGAGGTTAGCACAGAGTCGACAGGTGTCTCGCTAGAGGTCAGCACAGAGTCGACAGGTGTCTCGCTAGAGGTTAGCACAGAGTCGACAGGTGTCTCGCTAGAGGTCAGCACAGAGTCGACAGGTGTCTCGCTAGAGGTCAGCACAGAGTCGACAGGTGTCTCGCTAGAGGTCAGCACAGAGTCGACAGGTGTCTCGCTAGAGGTCAGCACAGAGTCGACAGGTGTCTCGCTAGAGGTTAGCACAGAGTCGACAGGTGTCTCGCTAGAGGTCAGCACAGAGTCGACAGGTGTCTCGCTAGAGGTTAGCACAGAGTCGACAGGTGTCTCGCTAGAGGTTAGCACAGAGTCGACAGGTGTCTCGCTAGAGGTCAGCACAGAGTCGACAGGTGTCTCGCTAGAGGTTAGCACAGAGTCGACAGGTGTCTCGCTAGAGGTTAGCACAGAGTCGACAGGTGTCTCGCTAGAGGTCAGCACAGAGTCGACAGGTGTCTCGCTAGAGGTTAGCACAGAGTCGACAGGTGTCTCGCTAGAGGTCAGCACAGAGTCGACAGGTGTCTCGCTAGAGGTCAGCACAGAGTCGACAGGTGTCTCGCTAGAGGTTAGCACAGAGTCGACAGGTGTCTCGCTAGAGGTTAGCACAGAGTCGACAGGTGTCTCGCTAGAGGTCAGCACAGAGTCGACAGGTGTCTCGCTAGAGGTTAGCACAGAGTCGACAGGTGTCTCGCTAGAGGTCAGCACAGAGTCGACAGGTGTCTCGCTAGAAGTCAGCACAGAGTCGACAGGTGTCTCGCTAGAGGTTAGCACAGAGTCGACAGGTGTCTCGCTAGAGGTCAGCACAGAGTCGACAGGTGTCTCGCTAGAGGTTAGCACAGAGTCGACAGGTGTCTCGCTAGAGGTTAGCACAGAGTCGACAGGTGTCTCGCTAGAGGTCAGCACAGAGTCGACAGGTGTCTCGCTAGAGGTTAGCACAGAGTCGACAGGTGTCTCGCTAGAGGTCAGCACAGAGTCGACAGGTGTCTCGCTAGAGGTTAGCACAGAGTCGACAGGTGTCTCGCTAGAGGTCAGCACAGAGTCGACAGGTGTCTCGCTAGAGGTCAGCACAGAGTCGACAGGTGTCTCGCTAGAGGTTAGCACAGAGTCGACAGGTGTCTCGCTAGAGGTCAGCACAGAGTCGACAGGTGTCTCGCTAGAGGTCAACACAGAGTCGACAGGTGTCTCGCTAGAGGTCAGCACAGAGTCGACAGGTGTCTTGCTAGAGGTCAGCACAGAGTCGACAGGTGTCTCGCTAGAGGTCAGCACAGAGTCGACAGGTGTCTCGCTAGAGGTCAGCACAGAGTCGACAGGTGTCTCGCTAGAGGTCAGCACAGAGTCGACAGGTGTCTCGCTAGAGGTTAGCACAGAGTCGACAGGTGTGTCGCTAGAGGTCAGCACAGAGTCGACAGGTGTCTCGCTAGAGGTTAGCACAGAGTCGACAGGTGTCTCGCTAGAGGTCAGCACAGAGTCGACAGGTGTCTCGCTAGAGGTCAGCACAGAGTCGACAGGTGTCTCGCTAGAGGTCAGCACAGAGTCGACAGGTGTCTCGCTAGAGGTCAGCACAGAGTCGACAGGTGTCTCGCTAGAGGTTAGCACAGAGTCGACAGGTGTCTCGCTAGAGGTTAGCACAGAGTCGACAGGTGTCTCGCTAGAGGTCAGCACAGAGTCGACAGGTGTCTCGCTAGAGGTCAGCACAGAGTCGACAGGTGTCTCGCTAGAGGTTAGCACAGAGTCGACAGGTGTCTCGCTAGAGGTTAGCACAGAGTCGACAGGTGTCTCGCTAGAGGTCAGCACAAAGTCGACAGGTGTCTCGCTAGAGGTCAGCACAGAGTCGACAGGTGTCTCGCTAGAGGTCAGCACAGAGTCGACAGGTGTCTCGCTAGAGGTTAGCACAGAGTCGACAGGTGTCTCGCTAGAGGTTAGCACAGAGTCGACAGGTGTCTCGCTAGAGGTCAGCACAGAGTCGACAGGTGTCTCGCTAGAGGTCAGCACAGAGTCGACAGGTGTCTCGCTAGAGGTTAGCACAGAATCGACAGGTGTCTCGCTAGAGGTTAGCACAGTCGACAGGTGTCTCGCTAGAGGTTAGCACAGAGTCGACAGGTGTCTCGCTAGAGGTCAGCACAGAGTCGACAGGTGTCTCGCTAGAGGTCAGCACAGAGTCGACAGGTGTCTCGCTAGAGGTTAGCACAGTCGACAGGTGTCTCGCTAGAGGTTAGCACAGAGTCGACAGGTGTCTCGCTAGAGGTCAGCACAGAGTCGACAGGTGTTTCGCTAGAGGTTAGCACAGAGTCGACAGGTGTCTCGCTAGAGGTTAGCACAGTCGACAGGTGTCTCGCTAGAGGTTAGCACAGAGTCGACAGGTGTCTCGCTAGAGGTCAGCACAGAGTCGACAGGTGTCTCGCTAGAGGTCAGCACAGAGTCGACAGGTGTCTCGCTAGAGGTCAGCACAGAGTCGACAGGTGTCTCGCTAGAGGTCAGCACAAAGTCGACAGGTGTCTCGCTAGAGGTTAGCACAGAGTCGACAGGTGTCTCGCTAGAGGTTAGCACAGAGTCGACAGGTGTCTCGCTACAGGTTAGCACAGAGTCGACAGGTGTCTCGCTAGAGGTCAGCACAGAGTCGACAGGTGTCTCGCTAGAGGTTAGCACAGAGTCGACAGGTGTCTCGCTAGAGGTCAACACAGAGTCGACAGGTGTCTCGCTAGAGGTCAGCACAGAGTCGACAGGTGTCTCGCTAGAGGTCAGCACAGAGTCGACAGGTGTCTCGCTAGAGGTCAGCACAGAGTCGACAGGTGTCTCGCTAGAGGTCAGCACAGAGTCGACAGGTGTCTCGCTAGAGGTCAGCACAGAGTCGACAGGTGTCTCGCTAGAGGTTAGCACAGAGTCGACAGGTGTCTCGCTAGAGGTCAACACAGAGTCGACAGGTGTCTCGCTAGAGGTCAGCACAGAGTCGACAGGTGTCTCGCTAGAGGTCAGCACAGAGTCGACAGGTGTCTCGCTAGAGGTCAGCACAGAGTCGACAGGTGTCTCGCTAGAGGTTAGCACAGAGTCGACAGGTGTCTCGCTAGAGGTCAACACAGAGTCGACAGGTGCCTCGCTAGAGGTTAGCACAGAGTCGACAGGTGTCTCGCTAGAGGTTAGCACAGAGTCGACAGGTGTCTCGCTAGAGGTCAACACAGAGTCGACAGGTGTCTCGCTAGAGGTTAGCACAGAGTCGACAGGTGTCTCGCTAGAGGTTAGCACAGAGTCGACAGGTGTCTCGCTAGAGGTCAACACAGAGTCGACAGGTGTCTCGCTAGAGGTCAGCACAGAGTCGACAGGTGTCTCGCTAGAGGTTAGCACAGAGTCGACAGGTGTCTCGCTAGAGGTCAGCACAGAGTCGACAGGTGTCTCGCTAGAGGTCAGCACAGAGTCGACAGGTGTCTCGCTAGAGGTCAGCACAGAGTCGACAGGTGTCTCGCTAGAGGTCAGCACAGAGTCGACAGGTGTCTCGCTAGAGGTCAGCACAGAGTCGACAGGTGTCTCGCTAGAGGTCAGCACAGAGTCGACAGGTGTCTCGCTAGAGGTTAGCACAGAGTCGACAGGTGTCTCGCTAGAGGTCAGCACAGAGTCGACAGGTGTCTCGCTGGAGGTCAGCACAGAGTCGACAGGTGTCTCGCTAGAGGTTAGCACAGAGTCGACAGGTGTCTCGCTAGAGGTCAGCACAGAGTCGACAGGTGTCTCGCTAAAGGTCAGCACAGAGTCGACAGGTGTCTCGCTAGAGGTCAGCACAGAGTCGACAGGTGTCTCGCTAGGGGTGTTATGAGCAGAACCGACGCCCCTTACGACAATAGTGTCTTGTAGGTGAGTAATACTGAGACCCCGTGTTCATACACTCCACAGCTGGGCAAGTCCTCTACGACGTCGTCGAGAGTTCGTAGATTATTCTGTTGTCTCAGTGCGATAAATATCGGTCAACGACATCAAAATTCGACACGATGGAGACAGACCGACAGGCGTGGGGGGGGGCGTGCCACGAAGAAGTGGGAAATCCGAAACAACACAGTGATGAAGCTAATCCGTGCTTTACATCGACTGGAACCAGTCAGGGGGCGGGGAGATCCGGGAAGGAGTGTCCGCTTGAGAGGGGCTGGGGTAAGGGTAGTGGCACGCCGACGGGGGTGGGGGGTGGGGGTGGGGGTGGTTGCAATCCAGCAACCCTTACCTGCTCCAGGCTACACGTTCTCCAGCAATATGTACAATGTCGTAGGACGTGATATGCCAGAGATGCTTGTGTGAGCGGCGACAAACCTTGGTTTACGGCATCGTACATTGTTCGTAAAAACCCATCCTGGCAACCCGCCCACCGCACCTCGCCCCCCCCCCTCCCCTACCTTCCACAGCCCGCTGTCCAGCGCCCCCGCCCCGCTTCCTCCATAGCTCCCTGTCCAGCGCCCCCGCCCCGCCCCCTCCACAGCCCCCTGTCTAATCCACCCCCTATCCCCCAGCCACCTCTCCACCGCACCCTGTCCAGCGCCCCCTACCCCCCCCCCCCACCCTCCCACCCCCTTCCAGTCGCTCCTGCAATCAGTGGTCCAGACTCCTCCATCTTTTGACCAATCCCCGTTACTTGCCACCCAGCCAACCCCTCCCCTAAGGTCCAATCGCCTAGCACCCTAACCCCACTCCCCCCCAACGCCTGGTGCCAGACCTCCCCCCGCCCCGCCTCCCACCACCAATACAGGTAATAACAGCCACCGTCTGCACAGCTGGTCGCGCACCACATTGAACCACTGTCAGATCCGGGCTCCTCTCTCCTTCCTGAAACATACATGAAAGGAAGCACATCCTTTGTGCTCAACCAATGTAACGACCCCGGTCACCATTGGCAACTCCGGAGTATTGTCAGCGAACAACATTTCCCTGGTTGCTTGAATGGATGGCGGCCACGTGCGTCTACGGAATGCTGGCGATTTGTGGTGTAATAAACTTCAGGGCAGTGCTTTGGTTCTTGGCCAGCGACAGCGAATGCAGAGAAAACAAGTCCTGTACAGACATCAGGCCGTGATGTCCGGTCAACGAGGCATCCATTATTGAAGACAGACCCATACGCACCGTTATGGGCGCCTGGGAGGGGGGTCGCCAGAAACAGACGGCAGACCACGGGGGATTAACAATCAGCTGAACGGATGCCAGGTGTCAGGTGTCCTGTGTGGGGCCGCGATCCTCAGTCTCTCGTCATGCCAGGAGTCAGGTGTCCTGTGTGGGGCCGCGATCCTCAGTCTCTCGTCATGCCAGGAGTCAGGTGTCCTGTGTGGGGCCGCGATCCTCAGTCTCTCGTCATGCCAGGAGTCAGGTGTCCTGTGTGGGGCCGCGATCCTCAGTCTCTCGTCATGCCAGGAGTCAGGTGTCCTGTGTGGGGCCGCGATCCTCAGTCTCTCGTCATGCCAGGAGTCAGGTGTCCTGTGTGGGGCCGCGATCCTCAGTCTCTCGTCATGCCAGGAGTCAGGTGTCCTGTGTGGGGCCGCGATCCTGAGTCTCTCGTCATGCCAGGAGTCAGGTGTCCTGTGTGGGGCCGCGATCCTCAGTCTCTCGTCATGCCAGGAGTCAGGTGTCCTGTGTGGGGCCGCGATCCTCAGTCTCTCGTCATGCCAGGAGTCAGGTGTCCTGTGTGGGGCCGCGATCCTCAGTCTCTCGTCATGCCAGGAGTCAGGTGTCCTGTGTGGGGCCGCGATCCTCAGTCTCTCGTCATGCCAGGAGTCAGGTGTCCTGTGTGGGGCCGCGATCCTCAGTCTCTCGTCATGCCAGGAGTCAGGTGTCCTGTGTGGGGCCGCGATCCTCAGTCTCTCGTCATGCCAGGAGTCAGGTGTCCTGTGTGGGGCCGTGATCCTCAGTCTCTCGTCATGCCAGGAGTCAGGTGTCCTGTGTGGGGCCGTGATCCTCAGTCTCTCGTCATGCCAGGAGTCAGGTGTCCTGTATGGGGCCGCGATCCTCAGTCTCTCGTCATGCCAGGAGTCAGGTGTCCTGTGTGGGGCCGCGATCCTCAGTCTCTCGTCATGCCAGGAGTCAGGTGTCCTGTGTGGGGCCGCGATCCTCAGTCTCTCGTCATGCCAGGAGTCAGGTGTCCTGTGTGGGGCCGCGATCCTGAGTCTCTCGTCATGCCAGGAGTCAGGTGTCCTGTGTGGGGCCGCGATCCTCAGTCTCTCGTCATGCCAGGAGTCAGGTGTCCTGTGTGGGGCCGCGATCCTCAGTCTCTCGTCATGCCAGGAGTCAGGTGTCCTGTGTGGGGCCGCGATCCTCAGTCTCTCGTCATGCCAGGAGTCAGGTGTCCTGTGTGGGGCCGTGATCCTCAGTCTCTCGTCATGCCAGGAGTCAGGTGTCCTGTGTGGGGCCGTGATCCTCAGTCTCTCGTCATGCCAGGAGTCAGGTGTCCTGTGTGGGACCGCGATCCTCAGTCTCTCGTCATGCCAGGAGTCAGGTGTCCTGTGTGGGGCCGCGATCCTCAGTCTCTCGTCATGCCAGGAGTCAGGTGTCCTGTGTGGGGCCGCGATCCTCAGTCTCTCGTCATGCTAGGAGTCAGGTGTCCTGTGTGGGGCCGCGATCCTCAGTCTCTCGTCATGCTAGGAGTCAGGTGTCCTGTGTGGGGCCGCGATCCTCAGTCTCTCGTCATGCCAGGAGTCAGGTGTCCTGTGTGGGGCCGCGATCCTCAGTCTCTCGTCATGCCAGGAGTCAGGTGTCCTGTGTGGGGGCGTGATCCTCAGTCTCTCGTCATGCCAGGAGTCAGGTGTCCTGTGTGGGGCCGTGATCCTCAGTCTCTCGTCATGCCAGGAGTCAGGTGTCCTGTGTGGGGCCGCGATCCTGAGTCTCTCGTCATGCCAGGAGTCAGGGGTCCTGTGTGGGGCCGTGATCCTCAGTCTCTCGTCATGCCAGGAGTCAGGTGTCCTGTGTGGGGCCGCGATCCTCAGTCTCTCGTCATGCCAGGAGTCAGGTGTCCTGTGTGGGGCCGTGATCCTCAGTCTCTCGTCATGCCAGGAGTCAGGTGTCCTGTGTGGGGCCGCGATCCTCAGTCTCTCGTCATGCCAGGAGTCAGGTGTCCTGCGTGGGGCCGCGAACCTCAGTCTCTCGTCATGCCAGGAGTCAGGTGTCCTGTGTGGGGCCGCGATCCTCAGTCTCTCGTCATGCCAGGAGTCAGGTGTCCTGTGTGGGGCCGCGATCCTCAGTCTCTCGTCATGCCAGGAGTCAGGTGTCCTGTGTGGGGCCGCGATCCTCAGTCTCTCGTCATGCCAGGAGTCAGGTGTCCTGTGTGGGGCCGCGATCCTCAGTCTCTCGTCATGCCAGGAGTCAGGTGTCCTGTGTGGGGCCGCGATCCTCAGTCTCTCGTCATGCCAGGAGTCAGGTGTCCTGTGTGGGGCCGCGATCCTCAGTCTCTCGTCATGCCAGGAGTCAGGTGTCCTGTGTGGGGCCGCGATCCTCAGTCTCTCGTCATGCCAGGAGTCAGGTGTCCTGTGTGGGGCCGCGATCCTCAGTCTCTCGTCATGCCAGGAGTCAGGTGTCCTGCGTGGGGCCGCGATCCTCAGTCTCTCGTCATGCCAGGAGTCAGGTGTCCTGTGTGGGGCCGCGATCCTCAGTCTCTCGTCATGCCAGGAGTGAGGTGTCCTGTGTGGGGCCGCGATCCTGAGTCTCTCGTCATGCCAGGAGTCGGGTGTCCTGTGTGGGGCCGCGATCCTCAGTCTCTCGTCATGCCAGGAGTCAGGTGTCCTGTGTGGGGCCGCGATCCTCAGTCTCTCGTCATGCCAGGAGTCAGGTGTCCTGCGTGGGGCCGCGATCCTCAGTCTCTCGTCATGCCAGGAGTCAGGTGTCCTGTGTGGGGCCGCGATCCTCAGTCTCTCGTCATGCCAGGAGTCAGGTGTCCTGTGTCGGGCCGCGATCCTCAGTCTCTCGTCATGCCAGGAGTCAGGTGTCCTGTGTGGGGCCGCGATCCTCAGTCTCTCGTCATGCCAGGAGTCAGGTGTCCTGTGTGGGGCCGCGATCCTCAGTCTCTCGTCATGCCAGGAGTCAGGTGTCCTGTGTGGGCCGTGATCCTCAGTCTCTCGTCATGCCAGGAGTCAGGTGTCCTGTGTGGGGCCGCGATCCTGAGTCTCTCGTCATGCCAGGAGTCAGGTGTCCTGTGTGGGGCCGTGATCCTCAGTCTCTCGTCATGCCAGGAGTCAGGTGTCCTGTGTGGGGCCGCGATCCTCAGTCTCTCGTCATGCCAGGAGTCAGGTGTCCTGTGTGGGGCCGCGATCCTCAGTCTCTCGTCATGCCAGGAGTCAGGTGTCCTGTGTGGGGCCGCGATCCTCAGTCTCTCGTCATGCCAGGAGTCAGGTGTCCTGTGTGGGGCCGTGATCCTCAGTCTCTCGTCATGCCAGGAGTCAGGTGTCCTGTGTGGGGCCGTGATCCTCAGTCTCTCGTCATGCCAGGAGTCAGGTGTCCTGTGTGGGGCCGCGATCCTCAGTCTCTCCTCATGCCAGGAGTCAGGTGTCCTGTGTGGGGCCGCGATCCTCAGTCTCTCGTCATGCCAGGAGTCAGGTGTCCTGTGTGGGGCCGCGATCCTCAGTCTCTCGTCATGCCAGGAGTCAGGTGTCCTGTGTGGGGCCGCGATCCTCAGTCTCTCGTCATGCCAGGAGTCAGGTGTCCTGTGTGGGGCCGTGATCCTCAGTCTCTCGTCATGCCAGGAGTCAGGTGTCCTGTGTGGGGCCGTGATCCTCAGTCTCTCGTCATGCCAGGAGTCAGGTGTCCTGTGTGGGGCCGCGATCCTCAGTCTCTCGTCATGCCAGGAGTCAGGTGTCCTGTGTGGGGCCGCGATCCTCAGTCTCTCGTCATGCCAGGAGTCAGGTGTCCTGTGTGGGGCCGTGATCCTCAGTCTCTCGTCATGCCAGGAGTCAGGTGTCCTGCGTGGGGCCGCGATCCTCAGTCTCTCGTCATGTCAGGAGTCAGGTGTCCTGTGTGGGGCCGCGATCCTCAGTCTCTCGTCATGCCAGGAGTCAGGTGTCCTGTGTGGGGCCGTGATCCTCAGTCTCTCGTCATGCCAGGAGTCAGGTGTCCTGTGTGGGGCCGCGATCCTCAGTCTCTCGTCATGCCAGGAGTGAGGTGTCCTGTGTGGGGCCGCGATCCTCAGTCTCTCGTCATGCCAGGAGTCAGGTGTCCTGTGTGGGGCCGCGATCCTCAGTCTCTCGTCATGCCAGGAGTCAGGTGTCCTGTGTGGGGCCGTGATCCTCAGTCTCTCGTCATGCCAGGAGTCAGGTGTCCTGCGTGGGGCCGCGATCCTCAGTCTCTCGTCATGTCAGGAGTCAGGTGTCCTGTGTGGGGCCGCGATCCTCAGTCTCTCGTCATGCCAGGAGTCAGGTGTCCTGTGTGGGGCCGCGATCCTCAGTCTCTCGTCATGTCAGGAGTCAGGTGTCCTGTGTGGGGCCGTGATCCTCAGTCTCTCCTCATGCCAGGAGTCAGGTGTCCTGTGTGGGGCCGCGATCCTCAGTCTCTCGTCATGCCAGGAGTCAGGTGTCCTGTGTGGGGCCGTGATCCTCAGTCTCTCGTCATGCCAGGAGTCAGGTGTCCTGTGTGGGGCCGTGATCCTCAGTCTCTCGTCATGCCAGGAGTCAGGTGTCCTGTATGGGGCCGCGATCCTCAGTCTCTCGTCATGCCAGGAGTCAGGTGTCCTGTGTGAGGCCGCGATCCTCAGTCTCTCGTCATGCCAGGAGTCAGGTGTCCTGTGTGGGGCCGCGATCCTGAGTCTCTCGTCATGCCAGGAGTCAGGTGTCCTGTGTGGGGCCGCGATCCTCAGTCTCTCGTCATGCCAGGAGTCAGGTGTCCTGTGTGGGGCCGCGATCCTCAGTCTCTCGTCATGCCAGGAGTCAGGTGTCTAGTGTGGGGCCGCGATCCTCAGTCTCTCGTCATGCCAGGAGTCAGGTGTCCTGTGTGGGGCCGCGATCCTCAGTCTCTCGTCATGCCAGGAGTCAGGTGTCCTGTGTGGGGCCGCGATCCTCAGTCTCTCGTCATGCCAGGAGTCAGGTGTCCTGTGTGGGGCCGCGATCCTGAGTCTCTCGTCATGCCAGGAGTCAGGTGTCCTGTGTGGGGCCGCGATCCTGAGTCTCTCGTCATGCCAGGAGTCAGGTGTCCTGTGTGGGGCCGCGATCCTCAGTCTCTCGTCATGCCAGGAGTCAGGTGTCCTGTGTGGGGCCGCGATCCTCAGTCTCTCGTCATGCCAGGAGTCAGGTGTCCTGTGTGGGGCCGCGATCCTGAGTCTCTCGTCATGCCAGGAGTCAGGTGTCCTGTGTGGGGCCGCGATCCTGAGTCTCTCGTCATGCCAGGAGTCAGGTGTCCTGTGTGGGGCCGCGATCCTGAGTCTCTCGTCATGCCAGGAGTCAGGTGTCCTGTGTGGGGCCGCGATCCTCAGTCTCTCGTCATGCCAGGAGTCAGGTGTCCTGTGTGGGGCCGCGATCCTGAGTCTCTCGTCATGCCAGGAGTCAGGTGTCCTGTGTGGGGCCGCGATCCTGAGTCTCTCGTCATGCCAGGAGTCAGGTGTCCTGTGTGGGGCCGCGATCCTCAGTCTCTCGTCATGCCAGGAGTCAGGTGTCCTGTGTGGGCCGCGATCCTCAGTCTCTCGTCATGCCAGGAGTCAGGTGTCCTGTGTGGGGCCGCGATCCTGAGTCTCTCGTCATGCCAGGAGTCAGGTGTCCTGTGTGGGGCCGCGATCCTCAGTCTCTCGTCATGCCAGGAGTCAGGTGTCCTGTGTGGGCCGCGATCCTCAGTCTCTCGTCATGCCAGGAGTCAGGTGTCCTGTGTGGGGCCGCGATCCTGAGTCTCTCGTCATGCCAGGAGTCAGGTGTCCTGTGTGGGGCCGCGATCCTGAGTCTCTCGTCATGCCAGGAGTCAGGTGTCCTGTGTGGGGCCGCGATCCTCAGTCTCTCGTCATGCCAGGAGTCAGGTGTCCTGTGTGGGGCCGCGATCCTCAGTCTCTCGTCATGCCAGGAGTCAGGTGTCCTGTGTGGGGCCGCGATCCTGAGTCTCTCGTCATGCCAGGAGTCAGGTGTCCTGTGTGGGGCCGCGATCCTCAGTCTCTCGTCATGCCAGGAGTCAGGTGTCCTGTGTGGGGCCGCGATCCTCAGTCTCTCGTCATGCCAGGAGTCAGGTGTCCTGTGTGGGGCCGCGATCCTGAGTCTCTCGTCATGCCAGGAGTCAGGTGTCCTGTGTGGGGCCGCGATCCTCAGTCTCTCGTCATGCCAGGAGTCAGGTGTCCTGTGTGGGGCCGCGATCCTCAGTCTCTCGTCATGCCAGGAGTCAGGTGTCCTGTATGGGGCCGCGATCCTCAGTCTCTCGTCATGCCAGGAGTCAGGTGTCCTGTGTGGGGCCGCGATCCTCAGTCTCTCGTCATGCCAGGAGTCAGGTGTCCTGTGTGGGGCCGCGATCCTGAGTCTCTCGTCATGCCAGGAGTCAGGTGTCCTGTGTGGGGCCGCGATCCTCAGTCTCTCGTCATGCCAGGAGTCAGGTGTCCTGTGTGGGGCCGCGATCCTGAGTCTCTCGTCATGCCAGGAGTCAGGTGTCCTGTGTGGGGCCGCGATCCTCAGTCTCTCGTCATGCCAGGAGTCAGGTGTCCTGTGTGGGGCCGCGATCCTCAGTCTCTCGTCATGCCAGGAGTCAGGTGTCCTGTGTGGGGCCGCGATCCTCAGTCTCTCGTCATGCCAGGAGTCAGGTGTCCTGTGTGGGGCCGCGATCCTCAGTCTCTCGTCATGCCAGGAGTCAGGTGTCCTGTGTGGGACCGCGATCCTCAGTCTCTCGTCATGCCAGGAGTCAGGTGTCCTGTGTGGGGCCGCGATCCTCAGTCTCTCGTCATGCCAGGAGTCAGGTGTCCTGTGTGGGGCCGCGATCCTCAGTCTCTCGTCATGCCAGGAGTCAGGTGTCCTGTGTGGGGCCGCGATCCTCAGTCTCTCGTCATGCCAGGAGTCAGGTGTCCTGTGTGGGGCCGCGATCCTGAGTCTCTCGTCATGCCAGGAGTCAGGTGTCCTGTGTGGGGCCGCGATCCTCAGTCTCTCGTCATGCCAGGAGTCAGGTGTCCTGTGTGGGGCCGCGATCCTGAGTCTCTCGTCATGCCAGGAGTCAGGTGTCCTGTGTGGGGCCGCGATCCTCAGTCTCTCGTCATGCCAGGAGTCAGGTGTCCTGTGTGGGGCCGCGATCCTCAGTCTCTCGTCATGCCAGGAGTCAGGTGTCCTGTGTGGGGCCGCGATCCTCAGTCTCTCGTCATGCCAGGAGTCAGGTGTCCTGTGTGGGGCCGCGATCCTCAGTCTCTCGTCATGCCAGGAGTCAGGTGTCCTGTGTGGGGCCGCGATCCTCAGTCTCTCGTCATGCCAGGAGTCAGGTGTCCTGTGTGGGGCCGCGATCCTCAGTCTCTCGTCATGCCAGGAGTCAGGTGTCCTGTGTGGGGCCGCGATCCTCAGTCTCTCGTCATGCCAGGAGTCAGGTGTCCTGTGTGGGGCCGCGATCCTGAGTCTCTCGTCATGCCAGGAGTCAGGTGTCCTGTGTGGGGCCGCGATCCTCAGTCTCTCGTCATGCCAGGAGTCAGGTGTCCTGTGTGGGGCCGCGATCCTCAGTCTCTCGTCATGCCAGGAGTCAGGTGTCCTGTGTGGGGCCGCGATCCTCAGTCTCTCGTCATGCCAGGAGTCAGGTGTCCTGTGTGGGGCCGCGATCCTCAGTCTCTCGTCATGCCAGGAGTCAGGTGTCCTGTGTGGGGCCGCGATCCTGAGTCTCTCGTCATGCCAGGAGTCAGGTGTCCTGTGTGGGGCCGCGATCCTCAGTCTCTCGTCATGCCAGGAGTCAGGTGTCCTGTGTGGGGCCGCGATCCTCAGTCTCTCGTCATGCCAGGAGTCAGGTGTCCTGTGTGGGGCCGCGATCCTCAGTCTCTCGTCATGCCAGGAGTCAGGTGTCCTGTGTGGGGCCGCGATCCTCAGTCTCTCGTCATGCCAGGAGTCAGGTGTCCTGTGTGGGGCCGCGATCCTCAGTCTCTCGTCATGCCAGGAGTCAGGTGTCCTGTGTGGGGCCGCGATCCTCAGTCTCTCGTCATGCCAGGAGTCAGGTGTCCTGTGTGGGGCCGCGATCCTGAGTCTCTCGTCATGCCAGGAGTCAGGTGTCCTGTGTGGGGCCGCGATCCTCAGTCTCTCGTCATGCCAGGAGTCAGGTGTCCTGTGTGGGGCCGCGATCCTCAGTCTCTCGTCATGCCAGGAGTCAGGTGTCCTGTGTGGGGCCGCGATCCTCAGTCTCTCGTCATGCCAGGAGTCAGGTGTCCTGTGTGGGGCCGCGATCCTGAGTCTCTCGTCATGCCAGGAGTCAGGTGTCCTGTGTGGGGCCGCGATCCTGAGTCTCTCGTCATGCCAGGAGTCAGGTGTCCTGTGTGGGGCCGCGATCCTCAGTCTCTCGTCATGCCAGGAGTCAGGTGTCCTGTGTGGGGCCGCGATCCTCAGTCTCTGTCATGCCAGGAGTCAGGTGTCCTGTGTGGGGCCGCGATCCTGAGTCTCTCGTCATGCCAGGAGTCAGGTGTCCTGTGTGGGGCCGCGATCCTCAGTCTCTCGTCATGCCAGGAGTCAGGTGTCCTGTGTGGGGCCGCGATCCTCAGTCTCTCGTCATGCCAGGAGTCAGGTGTCCTGTGTGGGGCCGCGATCCTCAGTCTCTCGTCATGCCAGGAGTCAGGTGTCCTGTGTGGGGCCGCGATCCTCAGTCTCTCGTCATGCCAGGAGTCAGGTGTCCTGTGTGGGGCCGCGATCCTCAGTCTCTCGTCATGCCAGGAGTCAGGTGTCCTGTGTGGGGCCGCGATCCTCAGTCTCTCGTCATGCCAGGAGTCAGGTGTCCTGTGTGGGGCCGTGATCCTCAGTCTCTCGTCATGCCAGGAGTCAGGTGTCCTGTGTGGGGCCGCGATCCTCAGTCTCTCGTCATGCCAGGAGTCAGGTGTCCTGTGTGGGGCCGCGATCCTGAGTCTCTCGTCATGCCAGGAGTCAGGTGTCCTGTGTGGGGCCGCGATCCTCAGTCTCTCGTCATGCCAGGAGTCAGGTGTCCTGTGTGGGGCCGCGATCCTGAGTCTCTCGTCATGCCAGGAGTCAGGTGTCCTGTGTGGGGCCGCGATCCTGAGTCTCTCGTCATGCCAGGAGTCAGGTGTCCTGTGTGGGGCCGCGATCCTCAGTCTCTCGTCATGCCAGGAGTCAGGTGTCCTGTGTGGGGCCGCGATCCTCAGTCTCTCGTCATGCCAGGAGTCAGGTGTCCTGTGTGGGGCCGCGATCCTGAGTCTCTCGTCATGCCAGGAGTCAGGTGTCCTGTGTGGGGCCGCGATCCTGAGTCTCTCGTCATGCCAGGAGTCAGGTGTCCTGTGTGGGGCCGCGATCCTCAGTCTCTCGTCATGCCAGGAGTCAGGTGTCCTGTGTGGGGCCGCGATCCTCAGTCTCTCGTCATGCCAGGAGTCAGGTGTCCTGTGTGGGGCCGCGATCCTGAGTCTCTCGTCATGCCAGGAGTCAGGTGTCCTGTGTGGGGCCGCGATCCTGAGTCTCTCGTCATGCCAGGAGTCAGGTGTCCTGTGTGGGGCCGCGATCCTCAGTCTCTCGTCATGCCAGGAGTCAGGTGTCCTGTGTGGGGCCGCGATCCTCAGTCTCTCGTCATGCCAGGAGTCAGGTGTCCTGTGTGGGGCCGCGATCCTGAGTCTCTCGTCATGCCAGGAGTCAGGTGTCCTGTGTGGGGCCGCGATCCTGAGTCTCTCGTCATGCCAGGAGTCAGGTGTCCTGTGTGGGGCCGCGATCCTCAGTCTCTCGTCATGCCAGGAGTCAGGTGTCCTGTGTGGGGCCGCGATCCTGAGTCTCTCGTCATGCCAGGAGTCAGGTGTCCTGTGTGGGGCCGCGATCCTCAGTCTCTCGTCATGCCAGGAGTCAGGTGTCCTGTGTGGGGCCGCGATCCTGAGTCTCTCGTCATGCCAGGAGTCAGGTGTCCTGTGTGGGGCCGCGATCCTCAGTCTCTCGTCATGCCAGGAGTCAGGTGTCCTGTGTGGGGCCGCGATCCTCAGTCTCTCGTCATGCCAGGAGTCAGGTGTCCTGTGTGGGGCCGCGATCCTCAGTCTCTCGTCATGCCAGGAGTCAGGTGTCCTGTGTGGGGCCGCGATCCTCAGTCTCTCGTCATGCCAGGAGTCAGGTGTCCTGTGTGGGGCCGCGATCCTCAGTCTCTCGTCATGCCAGGAGTCAGGTGTCCTGTGTGGGGCCGCGATCCTGAGTCTCTCGTCATGCCAGGAGTCAGGTGTCCTGTGTGGGGCCGCGATCCTCAGTCTCTCGTCATGCCAGGAGTCAGGTGTCCTGTGTGGGGCCGCGATCCTCAGTCTCTCGTCATGCCAGGAGTCAGGTGTCCTGTGTGGGGCCGCGATCCTCAGTCTCTCGTCATGCCAGGAGTCAGGTGTCCTGTGTGGGGCCGCGATCCTGAGTCTCTCGTCATGCCAGGAGTCAGGTGTCCTGTGTGGGGCCGCGATCCTCAGTCTCTCGTCATGCCAGGAGTCAGGTGTCCTGTGTGGGGCCGCGATCCTCAGTCTCTCGTCATGCCAGGAGTCAGGTGTCCTGTGTGGGGCCGCGATCCTCAGTCTCTCGTCATGCCAGGAGTCAGGTGTCCTGTGTGGGGCCGCGATCCTCAGTCTCTCGTCATGCCAGGAGTCAGGTGTCCTGTGTGGGGCCGCGATCCTCAGTCTCTCGTCATGCCAGGAGTCAGGTGTCCTGTGTGGGGCCGCGATCCTCAGTCTCTCGTCATGCCAGGAGTCAGGTGTCCTGTGTGGGGCCGCGATCCTCAGTCTCTCGTCATGCCAGGAGTCAGGTGTCCTGTGTGGGGCCGTGATCCTCAGTCTCTCGTCATGCCAGGAGTCAGGTGTCCTGTGTGGGGCCGCGATCCTCAGTCTCTCGTCATGCCAGGAGTCAGGTGTCCTGTGTGGGGCCGCGATCCTCAGTCTCTCGTCATGCCAGGAGTCAGGTGTCCTGTGTGGGGCCGTGATCCTCAGTCTCTCGTCATGCCAGGAGTCAGGTGTCCTGTGTGGGGCCGCGATCCTCAGTCTCTCGTCATGCCAGGAGTCAGGTGTCCTGTGTGGGGCCGCGATCCTCAGTCTCTCGTCATGCCAGGAGTCAGGTGTCCTGTGTGGGGCCGCGATCCTCAGTCTCTCGTCATGCCAGGAGTCAGGTGTCCTGTGTGGGGCCGCGATCCTGAGTCTCTCGTCATGCCAGGAGTCAGGTGTTATGTGTGGGGCCGCGATCCTCAGTCTCTCGTCATGCCAGGAGTCAGGTGTCCTGTATGGGGCCGCGATCCTCAGTCTCTCGTCATGCCAGGAGTCAGGTGTCCTGTGTGGGGCCGCGATCCTGAGTCTCTCGTCATGCCAGGAGTCAGGTGTCCTGTGTGGGGCCGCGATCCTCAGTCTCTCGTCATGCCAGGAGTCAGGTGTCCTGCGTGGGGCCGCGATCCTCAGTCTCTCGTCATGCCAGGAGTCAGGTGTCCTGTGTGGGGCCGCGATCCTCAGTCTCTCGTCATGCCAGGAGTCAGGTGTCCTGTGTGGGGCCGCGATCCTCAGTCTCTCGTCATGCCAGGAGTCAGGTGTCCTGTGTGGGGCCGCGATCCTGAGTCTCTCGTCATGCCAGGAGTCAGGTGTCCTGTGTGGGGCCGCGATCCTCAGTCTCTCGTCATGCCAAGAGTCAGGTGTCCTGTGTGGGGCCGCGATCCTCAGTCTCTCGTCATGCCAGGAGTCAGGTGTCCTGTGTGGGGCCGCGATCCTCAGTCTCTCGTCATGCCAGGAGTCAGGTGTCCTGTGTGGGGCCGCGATCCTGAGTCTCTCGTCATGCCAGGAGTCAGGTGTCCTGTGTGGGGCCGCGATCCTCAGTCTCTCGTCATGCCAGGAGTCAGGTGTCCTGTGTGGGGCCGCGATCCTCAGTCTCTCGTCATGCCAGGCGTCAGGTGTCCTGTGTGGGGCCGCGATCCTGAGTCTCTCGTCATGCCAAGAGTCAGGTGTCCTGTGTGGGGCCGCGATCCTCAGTCTCTCGTCATGCCAGAAAGCAATCTGATGTTGTTTGAGAGGAAGGAAAGGGATTTGACAACGTTATTAATCCCCAACGCTGACTATTAACTATTATGTCAACAACATCTCCCACGTTCTAATTAACAGTCATGGCAAAGTATACGGTGGGCACATCTAGAAAAATTGGCGATTTCTGCTTCGGAGATTGAGAGAAAAACAGACGAAAAAATGAGTCATTTGGGCGGCACATCCGAATATACCTAACTACCTGTAGGGTCCTCCTGGGTCAGTGAGCTGAAATATCTCGCTACATTATGACAAGTAGGGTGACATGACGCCGTCGATATGTATGTTGATCTCTTCAGTAATACAGATGTTTTCGATGAACCCATCAAGCATGCATCATTGTTCAATGCACAATGCACAGTGATACTCGTTCGATCTGCCAAAATTAATGAAAAGCCTTATCATACGATTGGGCAATTTGCATCGGTGTATTCGCTGCATAACAATTATATTACAACAAAATAGTTACTTCTGTCGCACATTTAGGCATGTTTGCCCATGACAGATTCTTCTCTGGCAAGGAATATCAAATCCTTCACATTGAGCCACAATACGGGTAATTACGGCCTCGCAGTATAAATAAACATTACAACCAATTAGTCGAGTTTTTCGTTGTGTTTATGCCTTCCCAGCCCGCAATCACAGGACAGATGTCACGACTTCAGGTATTCCAAATGACATGTGATCATACCCCCGATGTTTTGGACATCGCTTCGCTTCCCATTAGCACGCATGTTGCCTGTTCGCTGCCTGTCACACCCTACTCGCTAAGCACAACGCAGTCATTCTATAGTGACATCACTCCATCGTCTCCTAATTGTGACGTCGATTGTGACGCACTCCATTGTGACGTCACTCCATTGTGACGTCACTCCATTGTGACGTCACTCCATTGTAATGTCATATGGTGCTGTGATACGGTCAACACGCTGTGACACGGTCACCACGCTGTGACACAGGCACTATGGTAACCACACTGTGACACGGTCAACAAGCTGTAACACCGTCACTATGGTAACCATACTGTGACACGGTAAACATGCCGTAACACCGTCACTATGGTAACCACACTGTGACACGGTCAACACGCTGTAACACCGTCACTATGGTAACCACACTGTGACACAGTCAACACTCTGTAACACCGTCACTATGGTAACCACACTGTGACACAGTCAACACGCTGTAACACCGTCACTATGTTAACCATACTGTGACACGGTCAACACGCTGTAACACCGTCACTATGGTAACCACACTGTGACACAGTCAACACGCTGTAACACCGTCACTATGTTAACCACACTGTGACACAGTCAACACGCTGTAACACCGTCACTATGTTAACCACACTGTGACACAGTCAACACGCTGTAACACCGTCACTATGTTAACCACACTGTGACACAGTCAACACGCTGTAACACCGTCACTATGTTAACCACACTGTGACACAGTCAACACGCTGTAACACCGTCACTATGGTAACCACACTGTGACACAGTCAACACGCTGTAACACCGTCACTATGGTAACCACACTGTGACACAGTCAACACGCTGTAACACCGTCACTATGTTAACCACACTGTGACACAGTCAACACGCTGTAACACCGTCACTATGGTAACCACGCTGTGATACGGTCACCACGCTGTGACACAGGCACTATGGTAACCATACTGTGACACGGTCAACACGCTGCAACACCGTCACTATGGTAACCACACTGTGACACAGTCAACACGCTGTAACACCGTCACTATGGTAACCACACTGTGACACGGTCACCACGCTGACACGTTCACCATGGTCACTAGGTTGTGACACGGTCACCACGCTGACACGTTCACCATGGTCACTAGGTTGTGACACGGACTGCGGCCACTCCACTATTCTCCATGTGACTCTCTCGCAGATGTGGCTCCATGCTGATGACCACACTGCGACCCCCCAGGCCCCGAGGCTGACGTCCTACGTGGTGTCCCATTGCATTCAGCCCACCAATGGGACACAATGGAACTCTCCATTTAACCCTTCAGTACCTCCAATTACTCAACCACCCTCGTGGGTCGGCCTCCCTGATCAGACACCCCCGATATGTACCCCACACGGTGCTTGTACCCCTACCAGCTGCGCCCACTCCGTCCCCTCCCCGGAGGACAATGTCCCTCCCAGAGACGGAAGCGGTTTCGGCCCCAGTGGGCACATAAAACAAGTGGTCGAAAAGAGCAAAAACTTGGCATCAAGCACTATTCAAACAGACATGATAGGATTTCAATCCCTTTTAGTGGATATCCAACCGTCTGTGCAGGGTTTTTGCCGGACTATTTGTACCCATGAGGTTTACCCTGTTCAGCCATAGTCTCGACTAGAGGAATTTGTGTGGCGCATAATATACACCAGTGGCGACACATTGCGGGCGCAAGGGACATGATATGGACCGAAGGAAGGCGTGGCACTGTGGAGCGATGCATAGGGACCGTCAGAGAGAGGGAGAGAGAGGAGAAGAAAGAGAAAGGACAGAAAGATAAATAGTGAAACAAGGATAGAGAGAGATAAGAGAGATCGATGAAAAGATAGAGCCGGAGAGAGAAAAAAGATGGAGAGAGGGGCGCGAGGAAGAGAAAGAGAGAGGCTAGAGAAGAAGAAGAAGAGAGAGAGAGAGAGACAGAGAGAGGGAGAGAGAGAGACAGACACTGGAGGTTTGAGGGATAGAGGCTTCCCTGGGGTACCATGCCCAAACCACATCTACCGTGCCGCTCGCTAATTGCTCTGGGAAGGACTACCTCGGCCTCTATGACACAGACTGACGGGCTCCTCCTGGGCTTTATTTATTGCCATTGGACTGGACTTTATTACCGACATATGATATGCGCCAAGCGATCTCAACGAGTTGATAATCGACAAGCAATCAACCATGAGCGAGCGCCCCACCGCGGACAGCCGAGGGGATAATCCACGGGGATTAATGACAAACGATGTCATCAGGAATAAGCCATCATCGCTGGTAATCTTTGATAAACCACATAATACATTTGTTTTAGACAAGCGAGAGGGGTTTGGGAGAACCTATAGCAACGATGTAAATTTGTGATGTCATTTTATTATATAGAGACTCTCTATGATATACAGAGCCTCTTTATGATATGCAGAGCCTTTCTATGATATACAGAGCCTCTTTTTGATATGCAGATCCGCTCTATAATATACAGAGCCTCTTTATGATATGCAGAGCCTTTCTATGATATACAGAGCCTCTCTTTGATATGCAGATCCGCTCTATAATATACAGAGCCTCTTTATGATATGCAGAGCCTCTCTATGGTATACAGAGACTGTGATATATAGAGCCTCTCTATGATATACAGAGCCTCTTTATGATATATAGAGCCTATATATGATATACAGAACCGCTCTATGACATTAAACCTTTTTATGGTATACAGAACCCCTCTAACGAGTGATACTCGAAGTCTAGGATGCTTATCATGCACTTTCTGGACCGGATCCTACCAACTTTCGAACCCACACCTGGTGTGTGCTTCCTCCTGCGCCATCCTATTGTCCCGGGACGCCCAATATGCTGATCTAAGAACTGAATAAAACACCCAGTTCCTGTTTGACTGTTGGACCATAGCAACGAAACAGCGCCCCTAGCGCCGAAGTTATGAAATTCCCACACCCAATACGAGCCAATCGAGTAAATTTGCGTGGCGAGTGAAAAAAGTTCCAACTACTTCAAACGTAGTTGTAACTGTTTCACAAAGATTCGCAGAAGGCAGTTAGGTGGTTAATTTCGAAATTCAGCCCCTACGGGTTGCAAATACAAGGTGTTGAAGCGGGTGAGTCGTGTAACCTGTTCTTATTTAGCTCGTCGCGGGGCATCCTAGGCCTTCAGCATAGCCTTCTTCTATTGGCCTGATGCAGAACAAACGTGGTACAGATGGTCATTTGGACGGTATTGGTGTTCCTGGAGTCTCCACACGTCACACGGTGACTATGGTGAGCCAGCAAAGGGAACGGGGCAGAGCTCCAGGTCAATACCCCGCTCCACGCTCCGAGCTAAGCCCCGCCCACGGTCCGAGCTAAGCCCCGCCCACGCTCCGAGCTAAGCCCCGCCCACGCTCCGAGCTAAGCCCCGCGCACGCTTGAGTCCTTTTTCGTTAATCATGAGTATAAATTGACAATCATGGCTGATGGTGGGTACAAGTGAGAAGCTCTGTTTGTCGGAATTTTTTGTTTAACATGACGGGCGTGGAAGATGTTTTCTCGCCACATGATTGGAGAAAAGCAACAGTGACGTCAGTGAATGATTGACAGCGTGGATGGGTCCATTGGGGCAGTGCAGATAACTCCGGTCTGCTGGTAAAGATAACATCTCAGACCAAGTTACATCCCATGGTGAACGACGCTTTCCTCCCACTCCTGTGACTGGGGACAACCCCCTAAGGACAATGCCAAACTGGGTCACGCCACCCTCCCTCCCCCCCGCCCTTGCCAGGCGTAGGAGCCAAATTGACCCTCTGGGTATTATCTTTCAGGTTACAGGAGGAGAGACGCCAAGCAGAGAATACAGTTCAGGTGGAACTATAGGTCTTCATTTCTAGCAAATATCTCAACAGAAAATGTTGCCTCAGAGAGAGAAAAGAGACAGACAAAGACACTAGACGAGACGTGCTGAGCCAGAGTGGTGGCCCGGGACCCTGTGAGATAAGAGAGAACACTGGCACGTGTCGGTGGAGGAGGGTCAGTGAGTTGGGGACAGGGACGGAGAGGTTGTGACGTTTTACATCGAACAGGAAAAAAACGGATACACAAAAATTCCGAAACGAGACTTTAATTTCATTCCTTTATATGAAGTCTCGTCGCGTCCCACGTGATCAATGCGGTCACGTGACGCTTTTACACCGCTTTAAACTTTTCGTACAAGGCTTCCCAAGCACCTTCGCCAAAAAGAACAGCTGTAAATCTTGTCTTGGAATATTTCTTTTTGAAATTATACAAGTAGTCTGTTATATAAACTAGTAGACAGCTTTTTTCATTTTCACAATGCAACTAAAAGCAATCAAAGGTTATATAACTTTACAATGCACATAATAAACATAACCAATTACTGTGTAATAGGTCATGTATCCCGCCATGCAATCCAATATTTCTCCTAAGTACAGCTTTTTGCATTATAATAGCGAGGTCAAACGACTGCAGTTTGCCTTCTGACACAATGTACTATTGGCCACATGGAATTATTTTTCTAGTGTGATTCACCCAACCATACGATGATTTATAGCGATAGAATATGACTTTTATAAAATTTCTTTTATCAAAATAAAATAAAGCTAGATTTTTGTATTGACTTTGTGACGAGTTATTCGCGCCTAAACAAGACCGACATTGCGATTGTTGTCATCTTGTGCGCGGCCATTTTGGAAAAGATCGCGTCACAGGACAGTGGGGATTTTCTCCCTGAATTGAGAGAGTTCCCAAACGATTAATGGCGGAAAAGAAAGACCAGTTGTTACAGAGTGTTGTAGCATAAAAATCATGGTAAATGGTTCAGGATTACTATTTTAAATATTTAGTCAAAAGTAGGCTATGTTGAAGAATAGATTGTGGGCAAATGGCTGCAGGAAAGAGGTGCAAAGAGGTGACTTGGCGTTAAGAAATATTTGAAGTGTACAGGCAAACTTTGATTAGCCCCGAGATATGGAGCGCATAGGATCGCAAAGCCTATGAATGAGGCCCCTGTCCCTGAGCTGGTCGCCATCTTGCCTTCTTGTCCAAAGCGTCTTGAATTCGCATTGCATGCTGGGTAATTTGTCTGAAAGCAGCGATGAGCTTTCGCGCTGTTTCTTCTCTGGGCGAGATCTTTGGAATGGTATATAGTGAGTGCCATTTCAAAACAATAAAAAATTGTCTGACCTCCCTAATTATAATGCCAGGAGTGTGATGAGGAGCATTTGGTCTATTTGCGACAAATTCATGAACAACAGCAAACACGGTGACTTCTTCATATATGAGAGAGGATATTATTGATAATGCTGTGACCCCAATATTTTTCAACAACAGTCATCTACTGACTCTGCTAACAGGATGAATGGAGTGTGGTGGCGTGAGGCTTCCTCTATTGTGAGATTTACGGCGAGGACAGGTGACCGTACCGGGCGGTCCGTGTGGATGCCCCACCCCATCCCCCCTCCACCACCACCCCCCACCCCCACCATCATCCCGGCACCCTCCTGTCGCCATGGTTTCCTTGTCGAGCTCACAGGGACTGGGGCACCGGTAGTGGCATCCGGTTGTACCCCGGGGTGCCCATCCGTTTGTAAATACAGCTTCACCCAATGTCTTATTGACGATCTATGTGTTTTTGTGCCAATCCTAAACCCCGCTAACCACACACGTTAGTCGGTGGCGTCGTCTATTTACTGGTAGCGGCGCCATTCGTGTTGAACGACACGACACCTGGCGGTGGAGACATCCGGTGGCCTTGTGCCACTGCTGAAACACAGTATTAACAAGTAACACACTGGGCGCATCTCAAGGTCATCTCAAGGACGAACAGCGCATTTGTTTCACTTTGGCCAGTATTGTCAAACAATATAAGATGCAATAATCCAAGATTTATCAGATATAACTGAACAACCGACCCAAAAAACAACTTACGAAATGGTAAATTGTACGACACCTAGGTTGGGGACACAGGCTGGTTCTACTGTCGGTGACTAAGGCTCAAGGCGTGGAGAGGCTGGCTGTCCTGAGCCGTGATGGTCGCGTGTGTGGCCCCCGTGCTACTATTCAAGTGCTGACGATGTTCGGACAAGGTTGTTTCACCGCTAGAGGCGCCACAAGTGGTCTTCAATCGCCCACTACAGAGGGCGCTGCTGTAGGTTAATCATGTCATAGGGAGACTGGCGGAGCAAGTGAAGCTGTCAGATAAGGACTGCCCACCACAAGACGGCGCCACACACCCCAACCCCCCACAGCCCTCTCCCCCACCCCCCTCCCCCACCCTCGCTGTCTCTGCCTGCCCGAACGTCTTGACGCGTGAGGAGAAACCTGCTTCAAGGGTACCGGATCAACTCATTAAAAAAAATGTATATGAAATAGTTGACATTATCTCACTCCTTGTGACATTGAAGACAGGGACACCCACACTGACCAAGCCATTGAAGGCTACCCATGCGATCTGTCTGCACCAGACGGCATGCTCTCGTCACACGGTTACGATAGTGTTACCAACCAGCTCACTAGATGGAAGCACAGTTCATCAACTACAGATGGCGGCACTGTATGTGTGATGTGCTGGCTAGCACCCTGGGTGAGTTCGGGTATGCGAGCGGAATAGTCGGACTCCGCGAAGTGCATAACCGAACGCGGAGAGTTCAGCAAGTGCAACATTCACGCGCACCGCGGATTTTGCGTTCGGTTTATCTCGATCCGCACATGAGCGGAAGTAGGAGTGCGCATGCTCCAAATATCTGCGCCGATTACTCCGGTCGCATATCCGAACTCAACCCGTCTGTCAAAATAGACCGATCCAGGCTGTCAATCATTCACTGACGTCACTGTTGCTTTCATCCTATCATGTGGTGCGTTATGTCGGACAAACAAGTCGGTCAAACAAAGCCGCGTGTCACTTTGTTGTCAGTTTCAGAGATGAGTACTTCTCACTTGTACCTACCATCAGCTATGATTGTCAATTTCATACTCACGATTAAGGAAAAGGGACTCAAGCGTGGGCGGGGCTTAGTGTCGGAGTGTGGATCGGTCTATTGAGGGACATCGAGGGACGCAGTCAATGTCATGTCCTGGCAGGGTCTTCCATGTCAGAACGCACGAAATGTATTATTGTAGTAAACGTTAGGCGTGAGTAATGCGTGAGCTATGCTGAAACAATGGTTTGCCTGTACATGGAAGAACTACCCGTGGCAGCAAGCGACAAACAAAACATGTTAAACAACATATTTTTACTGCCTTATCAAAATATATCGTTGCACTTACTGCATGGCGGCTTGATAAGATACAGTAGGGGATTCAAGCGAGAAATAAAAAAAAGACCTCCCGGCAGGAAGCCAGCGCCGTCTGGCGGTCGTCCTTCCATGCAAGGGCGAACTCAGCTTTAAGGATTCAGAAGGCATATCACTAAAAAGGAATCACTTGTCATGACCATTTATGCATTTATAATACACGGTAACACCTTCAGTTATGAATTTGGAGGATTAAATGAAGGATTAAACAATTAAAATGAAAAATTTAAGATTAAACTTAAGAATTTAAGATTAAGCTTAAGAATTTAGCATTTAGAATTAAAAATGAACAATTAAGCATTTAACACTAAAATTAACAATTAAGCATTTAGAATTTATAAAAATTGACAATTAAGCATTTAGAATTAAAAATTAGCATTTAGAAGTACGGACTACGAGTTATGGCACCTATCCCCTTCCATAACATATATCTAGCTTGCTTCTCTTCTAAGAGACTCTCCCGGCACAGCCTAACGCCACAGTCTGTCCCCCAACAGCCTCTCTCCCTACAGTCTATCACCCCACAGCCTCTCACCCCACAGCCTCGCACCTCCAGACGGTATCCTGCATCATGAGTTACTTCAACTCTCGCCTCAGTTTCCTGCGCTGTTTCACCGGATTATGACTTACGGTCGCACTCTCATTGGGCTGAGACGAGCCTCCGTGATAGAGTGATAGGCCGGGGTGATGGGGGAGGCGGGGGGGGGGGGGTCGGCCCCTGGAGCCAGCCACTAGTCAGCACAGCGACATTCATCACATTGACACCATAGGGAGGCAACAACAGGAAAGCCAGCCATATTTCTGGAAATCGTCCTTAATGCCAGGACAAGGGTGGCGGTGGGGGGGGCGGGGGCGGAGCGGGCGAGGGGGATAGCAGATGCCCCAGCCCGTAATGCCAAGACACCTGACGACATAACTCGACTACCGACCTTAGATCTTCTGCAATGTGTGGAGTCCTAGCCTCCTCCTGAGCTTACATATAGGTGTAGCAGTGTCGGTTGTGTGGAGTCCTAGCCTCCTCCTGAGCTTACATACAGGTGTAGCAGTGTCGGTTGTGTGGAGTCCTAGCCTCCTCCTGCGCTTACATACAGGTGTAGCAGTGTCGGTTGTGTGGAGTCCTAGCCTCCTCCTGCGCTTACATACAGGTGTAGCAGTGTCGGTTGTGTGGAGTCCTAGCCTCCTCCTGAGCTTACATACAGGTGTAGCAGTGTCGGTTGTGTGGAGTCCTAGCCTCCTCCTGAGCTTACATACAGGTGTAGCAGTGTCGGTTGTGTGGAGTCCTAGCCTCCTCCTGAGCTTACATACAGGTGTAGCAGTGTCGGTTGTGTGGAGTCCTAGCCTCCTCCTGCGCTTACATACAGGTGTAGCAGTGTCGGTTGTGTGGAGTCCTAGCCCCCTCCTGAGCCTACATACAGGTGTAGCAGTGTCGGTTGTGTGCAGTCCTAGCCTCCTCCTGAGCTTACATACAGGTGTAGCAGTGTCGGTTGTGTGGAGTCCTAGCCTCCTCCTGAGCTTACATACAGGTGTAGCAGTGTCGGTTGTGTGGAGTCCTAGCCTCCTCCTGAGCTTACATATAGGTGTAGCAGTGTCGGTTGTGTGGAGTCCTAGCCTCCTCCTGAGCTTACATATAGGTGTAGCAGTGTCGGTTGTGTGGAGTCCTAGCCTCCTCCTGAGCTTACATACAGGTGTAGCAGTGTCGGTTGTGTGGAGTCCTAGCCTCCTCCTGAGCTTACATACAGGTGTAGCAGTGTCGGTTGTGTGGAGTCCTAGCCTCCTCCTGAGCTTACATATAGGTGTAGCAGTGTCGGTTGTGTGGAGTCCTAGCCTCCTCCTGAGCTTACATACAGGTGTAGCAGTGTCGGTTGTGTGGAGTCCTAGCCTCCTCCTGAGCTTACATATAGGTGTAGCAGTGTCGGTTGTGTGGAGTCCTAGCCTCCTCCTGAGCTTACATACAGGTGTAGCAGTGTCGGTTGTGTGGACTCCTAGCCTCCTCCTGAGCTTACATACAGGTGTAGCAGTGTCGGTTGTGTGGAGTCCTAGCCTCCTCCTGAGCTTACATACAGGTGTAGCAGTGTCGGTTGTGTGGAGTCCTAGCCTCCTCCTGAGCTTACATACAGGTGTAGCAGTGTCGGTTGTGTGGAGTCCTAGCCTCCTCCTGAGCTTACATATAGGTGTAGCAGTGTCGGTTGTGTGGAGTCCTAGCCTCCTCCTGAGCTTACATACAGGTGTAGCAGTGTCGGTTGTGTGGACTCCTAGCCTCCTCCTGAGCTTACATATAGGTGTAGCAGTGTCGGTTGTGTGGAGTCCTAGCCTCCTCCTGAGCTTACATACAGGTGTAGCAGTGTCGGTTGTGTGGAGTCCTAGCCGCCTCCTGAGCTTACATACAGGTGTAGCAGTGTCGGTTGTGTGGAGTCCTAGCCTCCTCCTGAGCTTACATACAGGTGTAGCAGTGTCGGTTGTGTGGAGTCCTAGCCTCCTCCTGAGCTTACATACAGGTGTAGCAGTGTCGGTTGTGTGGAGTCCTAGCCTCCTCCTGAGCTTACATACAGGTGTAGCAGTGTCGGTTGTGTGGAGTCCTAGCCTCCTCCTGAGCTTACATATAGGTGTAGCAGTGTCGGTTGTGTGGAGTCCTAGCCTCCTCCTGAGCTTACATACAGGTGTAGCAGTGTCGGTTGTGTGGAGTCCTAGCCTCCTCCTGAGCTTACATACAGGTGTAGCAGTGTCGGTTGTGTGGAGTCCTAGCCTCCTCCTGAGCTTACATATAGGTGTAGCAGTGTCGGTTGTGTGGAGTCCTAGCCTCCTCCTGAGCTTACATACAGGTGTAGCAGTGTCGGTTGTGTGGAGTCCTAGCCTCCTCCTGAGCTTACATACAGGTGTAGCAGTGTCGGTTGTGTGCAGTCCTAGCCTCCTCCTGAGCTTACATACAGGTGTAGCAGTGTCGGTTGTGTGGAGTCCTAGCCTCCTCCTGAGCTTACATACAGGTGTAGCAGTGTCGGTTGTGTGGAGTCCTAGCCTCTTCCTGAGCTTACATACAGGTGTAGCAGTGTCGGTTGTGTGGAGTCCTAGCCTCCTCCTGAGCTTACATATAGGTGTAGCAGTGTCGGTTGTGTGGAGTCCTAGCCTCCTCCTGAGCTTACATACAGGTGTAGCAGTGTCGGTTGTGTGGAGTCCTAGCCTCCTCCTGAGCTTACATACAGGTGTAGCAGTGTCGGTTGTGTGGAGTCCTAGCCTCCTCCTGAGCTTACATACAGGTGTAGCAGTGTCGGTTGTGTGGAGTCCTAGCCTCCTCCTGAGATTAGATACAGGTGTAGCAGTGTCGGTTGTGTGGAGTCCTAGCCTCTTCCTGAGCTTACATACAGGTGTAGCAGTGTCGGTTGTGTGGAGTCCTAGCCTCCTCCTGAGCTTACATACAGGTGTAGCAGTGTCGGTTGTGTGGAGTCCTAGCCTCCTCCTGAGCTTACATATAGGTGTAGCAGTGTCGGTTGTGTGGAGTCCTAGCCTCCTCCTGAGCTTACATACAGGTGTAGCAGTGTCGGTTGTGTGGAGTCCTAGCCTCCTCCTGAGCTTACATATAGGTGTAGCAGTGTCGGTTGTGTGGAGTCCTAGCCTCCTCCTGAGCTTACATACAGGTGTAGCAGTGTCGGTTGTGTGGACTCCTAGCCTCCTCCTGAGCTTACATACAGGTGTAGCAGTGTCGGTTGTGTGGAGTCCTAGCCTCCTCCTGAGCTTACATACAGGTGTAGCAGTGTCGGTTGTGTGGAGTCCTAGCCTCCTCCTGAGCTTACATACAGGTGTAGCAGTGTCGGTTGTGTGGAGTCCTAGCCTCCTCCTGAGCTTACATATAGGTGTAGCAGTGTCGGTTGTGTGGAGTCCTAGCCTCCTCCTGAGCTTACATACAGGTGTAGCAGTGTCGGTTGTGTGGACTCCTAGCCTCCTCCTGAGCTTACATATAGGTGTAGCAGTGTCGGTTGTGTGGAGTCCTAGCCTCCTCCTGAGCTTACATACAGGTGTAGCAGTGTCGGTTGTGTGGAGTCCTAGCCGCCTCCTGAGCTTACATACAGGTGTAGCAGTGTCGGTTGTGTGGAGTCCTAGCCTCCTCCTGAGCTTACATACAGGTGTAGCAGTGTCGGTTGTGTGGAGTCCTAGCCTCCTCCTGAGCTTACATACAGGTGTAGCAGTGTCGGTTGTGTGGAGTCCTAGCCTCCTCCTGAGCTTACATACAGGTGTAGCAGTGTCGGTTGTGTGGAGTCCTAGCCTCCTCCTGAGCTTACATATAGGTGTAGCAGTGTCGGTTGTGTGGAGTCCTAGCCTCCTCCTGAGCTTACATACAGGTGTAGCAGTGTCGGTTGTGTGGAGTCCTAGCCTCCTCCTGAGCTTACATACAGGTGTAGCAGTGTCGGTTGTGTGGAGTCCTAGCCTCCTCCTGAGCTTACATACAGGTGTAGCAGTGTCGGTTGTGTGGAGTCCTAGCCTCCTCCTGAGCTTACATACAGGTGTAGCAGTGTCGGTTGTGTGGAGTCCTAGCCTCCTCCTGAGCTTACATACAGGTGTAGCAGTGTCGGTTGTGTGGAGTCCTAGCCTCCTCCTGAGCTTACATATAGGTGTAGCAGTGTCGGTTGTGTGGAGTCCTAGCCTCCTCCTGAGCTTACATACAGGTGTAGCAGTGTCGGTTGTGTGGAGTCCTAGCCTCCTCCTGAGCTTACATACAGGTGTAGCAGTGTCGGTTGTGTGGAGTCCTAGCCTCCTCCTGAGCTTACATACAGGTGTAGCAGTGTCGGTTGTGTGGAGTCCTAGCCTCCTCCTGAGATTAGATACAGGTGTAGCAGTGTCGGTTGTGTGGAGTCCTAGCCTCTTCCTGAGCTTACATACAGGTGTAGCAGTGTCGGTTGTGTGGAGTCCTAGCCTCCTCCTGAGCTTACATACAGGTGTAGCAGTGTCGGTTGTGTGGAGTCCTAGCCTCCTCCTGAGCTTACATATAGGTGTAGCAGTGTCGGTTGTGTGGAGTCCTAGCCTCCTCCTGAGCTTACGAACAGGTGTAGCAGTGTCGGTTGTGTGGAGTCCTAGCCTCCTCCTGAGCTTACATACAGGTGTAGCAGTGTCGGTTTTGTGGAGTCCTAGCCTCCTTCTGAGCTTACATACAGGTGTAGCAGTGTCGGTTGTGTGGAGTCCTAGCCTCCTCCTGAGCTTACATACAGGTGTAGCAGTGTCGGTTGTGTGGAGTCCTAGCCTCCTCCTGAGCTTACATACAGGTGTAGCAGTGTCGGTTGTGTGGAGTCCTAGCCTCCTCCTGAGCTTACATACAGGTGTAGCAGTGTCGGTTGTGTGGAGTCCTAGCCTCCTCCTGAGCTTACATACAGGTGTAGCAGTGTCGGTTGTGTGGAGTCCTAGCCTCCTCCTGAGCTTACATACAGGTGTAGCAGTGTCGGTTGTGTGGAGTCCTAGCCTCCTCCTGAGCTTACATACAGGTGTAGCAGTGTCGGTTGTGTGGAGTCCTAGCCTCCTCCTGAGCTTACATACAGGTGTAGCAGTGTCGGTTGTGTGGAGTCCTAGCCTCCTCCTGAGCTTACATACAGGTGTAGCAGTGTCGGTTGTGTGGAGTCCTAGCCTCCTCCTGAGCTTACATACAGGTGTAGCAGTGTCGGTTGTGTGGAGTCCTAGCCTCCTCCTGAGCTTACATACAGGTGTAGCAGTGTCGGTTGTGTGGAGTCCTAGCCTCCTCCTGAGCTTACATACAGGTGTAGCAGTGTCGGTTGTGTGGAGTCCTAGCCTCCTCCTGAGCTTACATACAGGTGTAGCAGTGTCGGTTGTGTGGAGTCCTAGCCTCCTCCTGAGCTTACATACAGGTGTAGCAGTGTCGGTTGTGTGGAGTCCTAGCCTCCTCCTGAGCTTACATACAGGTGTAGCAGTGTCGGTTGTGTGGAGTCCTAGCCTCCTCCTGAGCTTACATACAGGTGTAGCAGTGTCGGTTGTGTGGAGTCCTAGCCTCCTCCTGAGCTTACATACAGGTGTAGCAGTGTCGGTTGTGTGGAGTCCTAGCCTCCTCCTGAGCTTACATACAGGTGTAGCAGTGTCGGTTGTGTGCAGTCCTAGCCTCCTCCTGAGCTTACATACAGGTGTAGCAGTGTCGGTTGTGTGGAGTCCTAGCCTCCTCCTGAGCTTACATACAGGTGTAGCAGTGTCGGTTGTGTGGAGTCCTAGCCTCCTCCTGAGCTTACATACAGGTGTAGCAGTGTCGGTTGTGTGGAGTCCTAGCCTCCTCCTGAGCTTACATACAGGTGTAGCAGTGTCGGTTGTGTGGAGTCCTAGCCTCCTCCTGAGCTTACATACAGGTGTAGCAGTGTCGGTTGTGTGGAGTCCTAGCCTCCTCCTGAGCTTACATACAGGTGTAGCAGTGTCGGTTGTGTGGAGTCCTAGCCTCCTCCTGAGCTTACATACAGGTGTAGCAGTGTCGGTTGTGTGGAGTCCTAGCCTCCTCCTGAGCTTACATACAGGTGTAGCAGTGTCGGTTGTGTGGAGTCCTAGCCTCCTCCTGAGCTTACATACAGGTGTAGCAGTGTCGGTTGTGTGGAGTCCTAGCCTCCTCCTGAGCTTACATACAGGTGTAGCAGTGTCGGTTGTGTGGAGTCCTA
The DNA here is from genome assembly GCA_964019135.1 of Arenicola marina. Taxonomy (NCBI): domain Eukaryota; kingdom Metazoa; phylum Annelida; class Polychaeta; family Arenicolidae; genus Arenicola; species Arenicola marina. The sequence goes on along the minus strand of OZ025258.1, from coordinate 3,376,701 downwards.
GCCTCCTCCTGAGCTTACATATAGGTGTAGCAGTGTCGGTTGTGTGGAGTCCTAGCCTCCTCCTGAGCTTACATACAGGTGTAGCAGTGTCGGTTGTGTGGAGTCCTAGCCTCCTCCTGAGCTTACATATAGGTGTAGCAGTGTCGGTTGTGTGGAGTCCTAGCCTCCTCCTGAGCTTACATACAGGTGTAGCAGTGTCGGTTGTGTGGACTCCTAGCCTCCTCCTGAGCTTACATACAGGTGTAGCAGTGTCGGTTGTGTGGAGTCCTAGCCTCCTCCTGAGCTTACATACAGGTGTAGCAGTGTCGGTTGTGTGGAGTCCTAGCCTCCTCCTGAGCTTACATACAGGTGTAGCAGTGTCGGTTGTGTGGAGTCCTAGCCTCCTCCTGAGCTTACATATAGGTGTAGCAGTGTCGGTTGTGTGGAGTCCTAGCCTCCTCCTGAGCTTACATACAGGTGTAGCAGTGTCGGTTGTGTGGACTCCTAGCCTCCTCCTGAGCTTACATATAGGTGTAGCAGTGTCGGTTGTGTGGAGTCCTAGCCTCCTCCTGAGCTTACATACAGGTGTAGCAGTGTCGGTTGTGTGGAGTCCTAGCCGCCTCCTGAGCTTACATACAGGTGTAGCAGTGTCGGTTGTGTGGAGTCCTAGCCTCCTCCTGAGCTTACATACAGGTGTAGCAGTGTCGGTTGTGTGGAGTCCTAGCCTCCTCCTGAGCTTACATACAGGTGTAGCAGTGTCGGTTGTGTGGAGTCCTAGCCTCCTCCTGAGCTTACATACAGGTGTAGCAGTGTCGGTTGTGTGGAGTCCTAGCCTCCTCCTGAGCTTACATACAGGTGTAGCAGTGTCGGTTGTGTGGAGTCCTAGCCTCTTCCTGAGCTTACATACAGGTGTAGCAGTGTCGGTTGTGTGGAGTCCTAGCCTCCTCCTGAGCTTACATACAGGTGTAGCAGTGTCGGTTGTGTGGAGTCCTAGCCTCCTCCTGAGCTTACATATAGGTGTAGCAGTGTCGGTTGTGTGGAGTCCTAGCCTCCTCCTGAGCTTACGAACAGGTGTAGCAGTGTCGGTTGTGTGGAGTCCTAGCCTCCTCCTGAGCTTACATACAGGTGTAGCAGTGTCGGTTTTGTGGAGTCCTAGCCTCCTTCTGAGCTTACATACAGGTGTAGCAGTGTCGGTTGTGTGGAGTCCTAGCCTCCTCCTGAGCTTACATACAGGTGTAGCAGTGTCGGTTGTGTGGAGTCCTAGCCTCCTCCTGAGCTTACATACAGGTGTAGCAGTGTCGGTTGTGTGGAGTCCTAGCCTCCTCCTGAGCTTACATACAGGTGTAGCAGTGTCGGTTGTGTGGAGTCCTAGCCTCCTCCTGAGCTTACATACAGGTGTAGCAGTGTCGGTTGTGTGGAGTCCTAGCCTCCTCCTGAGCTTACATACAGGTGTAGCAGTGTCGGTTGTGTGGAGTCCTAGCCTCCTCCTGAGCTTACATACAGGTGTAGCAGTGTCGGTTGTGTGGAGTCCTAGCCTCCTCCTGAGCTTACATACAGGTGTAGCAGTGTCGGTTGTGTGGAGTCCTAGCCTCCTCCTGAGCTTACATACAGGTGTAGCAGTGTCGGTTGTGTGGAGTCCTAGCCTCCTCCTGAGCTTACATACAGGTGTAGCAGTGTCGGTTGTGTGGAGTCCTAGCCTCCTCCTGAGCTTACATACAGGTGTAGCAGTGTCGGTTGTGTGGAGTCCTAGCCTCCTCCTGAGCTTACATACAGGTGTAGCAGTGTCGGTTGTGTGGAGTCCTAGCCTCCTCCTGAGCTTACATACAGGTGTAGCAGTGTCGGTTGTGTGGAGTCCTAGCCTCCTCCTGAGCTTACATACAGGTGTAGCAGTGTCGGTTGTGTGGAGTCCTAGCCTCCTCCTGAGCTTACATACAGGTGTAGCAGTGTCGGTTGTGTGGAGTCCTAGCCTCCTCCTGAGCTTACATACAGGTGTAGCAGTGTCGGTTGTGTGGAGTCCTAGCCTCCTCCTGAGCTTACATACAGGTGTAGCAGTGTCGGTTGTGTGGAGTCCTAGCCTCCTCCTGAGCTTACATACAGGTGTAGCAGTGTCGGTTGTGTGCAGTCCTAGCCTCCTCCTGAGCTTACATACAGGTGTAGCAGTGTCGGTTGTGTGGAGTCCTAGCCTCCTCCTGAGCTTACATACAGGTGTAGCAGTGTCGGTTGTGTGGAGTCCTAGCCTCCTCCTGAGCTTACATACAGGTGTAGCAGTGTCGGTTGTGTGGAGTCCTAGCCTCCTCCTGAGCTTACATACAGGTGTAGCAGTGTCGGTTGTGTGGAGTCCTAGCCTCCTCCTGAGCTTACATACAGGTGTAGCAGTGTCGGTTGTGTGGAGTCCTAGCCTCCTCCTGAGCTTACATACAGGTGTAGCAGTGTCGGTTGTGTGGAGTCCTAGCCTCCTCCTGAGCTTACATACAGGTGTAGCAGTGTCGGTTGTGTGGAGTCCTAGCCTCCTCCTGAGCTTACATACAGGTGTAGCAGTGTCGGTTGTGTGGAGTCCTAGCCTCCTCCTGAGCTTACATACAGGTGTAGCAGTGTCGGTTGTGTGGAGTCCTAGCCTCCTCCTGAGCTTACATACAGGTGTAGCAGTGTCGGTTGTGTGGAGTCCTAGCCTCCTCCTGAGCTTACATATAGGTGTAGCAGTGTCGGTTGTGTGGAGTCCTAGCCTCCTCCTGAGCTTACATACAGGTGTAGCAGTGTCGGTTGTGTGGAGTCCTAGCCTCCTCCTGAGCTTACATACAGGTGTAGCAGTGTCGGTTGCACGCTTTTTCGTTATTTCGCTGGAATCTGAATCCAAAACGATCCCTGTAGCATATGACGAAGTTAGGGTGACAACATTCACCATTGGTGCATTTGGAATTAGCCAATCTATACAGTAGACATAGTTTCGGGAGAAGGCAATATTGGTAATATGTTACTACACTGAGTATTATTCCTAGTTACACAATATTGGTAATATGTTACTACACGGAGTATTATTCCTAGTTACACAATATTGGTAATATGTTACTACACGGAGTATTATTCCTAGTTACACAATATTGGTAATATGTTACTGCACGGAGTATTATTCCTAGTTACACAATATTGGTAATATGTTACTACACGGAGTATTATTCCTAGTTACACAATATTGGTAATATGTTACTGCACTGAGTATTATTCCTAGTTACACAATATTGGTAATATGTTACTACACGGAGTATTATTCCTAGTTACACAATATTGGTAATATGTTACTGCACGGAGTATTATTCCTAGTTACACAATATTGGTAATATGTTACTGCACGGAGTATTATTCCTAGTTACACAATATTGGTAATATGTTACTACACTGAGTATTATTCCTAGTTACACAATATTGGTAATATGTTACTGCACGGAGTATTATCCCTAGTTACACAATATTGGTAATATGTTACTACACGGAGTATTATTCCTAGTTACACAATATTGGTAATATGTTACTACACGGAGTATTATTCCTAGTTACACAATATTGGTAATATGTTACTACACGGAGTATTATTCCTAGTTACACAATATTGGTAATATGTTACTACACGGAGTATTATTCCTAGTTACACAATATTGGTAATATGTTACTACGCGGAGTATTATTCCTAGTTACACAATATTGGTAATATGTTACTACACGGAGTATTATTCCTAGTTACACAATATTGGTAATATGTTACTACACGGAGTATTATTCCTAGTTACACAATATTGGTAATATGTTACTACACGGAGTATTATTCCTAGTTACACAATATTGGTAATATGTTACTACACTGAGTATTATTCCTAGTTACACAATATTGGTAATATGTTACTACACGGAGTATTATTCCTAGTTACACAATATTGGTAATATGTTACTGCACGGAGTATTATTCCTAGTTACACAATATTGGTAATATGTTACTACACTGAGTATTATTCCTAGTTACACAATATTGGTAATATGTTACTACACTGAGTATTATTCCTAGTTACACAATATTGGTAATATGTTACTACACGGAGTATTATTCCTAGTTACACAATATTGGTAATATGTTACTACACTGAGTATTATTCCTAGTTACACAATATTGGTAATATGTTACTACACGGAGTATTATTCCTAGTTACACAATATTGGTAATATGTTACTGCACGGAGTATTATTCCTAGTTACACAATATTGGTAATATGTTACTACACTGAGTATTATTCCTAGTTACACAATATTGGTAATATGTTACTACACGGAGTATTATTCCTAGTTACACAATATTGGTAATATGTTACTACACTGAGTATTATTCCTAGTTACACAATATTGGTAATATGTTACTACACGGAGTATTATTCCTAGTTACACAATATTAGTCTGTTATGTTATGCGGTTTCACATTGCTTTCATTGTTGCTGGCCTGATACCTTGAAAATCTCGAAGCAAGGTCAAGGCTGGGGGCTCCAATTGCAGTTTCTGGTAGTTTGGGTTACGCCGTGGTTTCTGCAGCCTCTTCGTGTGTAGCTCTGTACTCGGGGGCGTCTTACTTCAAGCCACTGTCAAATACTCCCCAAGTGTGTGGTATTTTGTCATTAAACCTAAAATAAACACCCGCCAAAAAGGATGTCAATTACAACAACTGTGACCAAAGCACAATGCGATGCCGTTATCCTCCTCATTGTCCAAGAAGTCTAACCTCAACATCACATGTCAAACAAATATCGCTTTGAAATTGCACATACTGGGTGCAATGGAAGCAATGATAACGTCAAAGAACGGTAAAGGTATGTAGCCTACTCACAAATCAGATCAATTAAATCAATTTCGGCATCTTTTTCCTCACAAAGCCATGCGTCTAGTCCACTGGTCTACACCTACGGTCCACAGTCTACCGTGCTGTAATTTAATAATAATATGTCTAATTAAATTCAAATCCAATTTGTCATAAATCACAAGCATATAAACCAATAGTGCTTTCAACAACCGAGTCAGTGCATCTATATTTCTCCATCATGACACGTGACAAGATGGCGTGACATGCCGAGAGTCGTTGAGTTCTAGCTGGGTCTGTCAGACAAGTGTCAGAGGCAAGGCGACGACTTTATAACAGTGGCTCAAATTACGCCAGAAAATTGACTTTAGATCTCAGCTTCTACTTGCGAAATTAAAAATCAAGAAATACTATTTAATGGAAGTTTGACACTTTTCCACTTGCGGGGAATATATTCACCCATATTTGTCGATTTTGGACCAGATAAGCGGGTTTATGAAGACAGTTCTAGGGCCGTAGACACTAGCTGACCCTTACGGACGATATCTTTATTAGCAGGAACCTGGTGAAACAAATGGGCCAATCCCAAATTTGGGTTTCTTCAGCCGTAAGCAAAAATGATAACCATGTCAAATTATTAGAATCTCATATAATGAATATATTGAAAAACAAATTAAAAAAATATAATGGATATAATGTGAAATGTGATTTACATTTTCATGAGATAAACATAGACTTTGTTATCATAATATCTTTACAACGATACTGCAACACGGTTATTATCTGATGGAAGCACTGATGGAAGGTCCCTTCTGTCACATCATATTGGGATCGCATGAACGGAAAACGAACATTTTGGTGGAAAGTGCTATGCAAGGTAAGACATATTCAGGGGATCGATTATGTGGTGAAAGCGTGCAGACAAAGCCTACCAAACACAAGCTACCAATGCACGAAAAGAAAGGTTAAAATACAATAGAGGAACCAAATGGAGCCCATTTAGATGGCAGAAACAAGCAACATTTGAAATCTGTTGGCACTGCGCGGAAATGTTTTTCAAAGAAAACGTCGACGACGCTAACATTTAAAATGGAATTTTACGACAGAGGGTCAACCGTTTTGTCGTATAATAGTATTGCAGAGAGGCAAGACTGTCGATGAGGACGAAACCAAGTGTTAAACTAAAGGCCAAAGGTGACCATGTGTATGGTTATCACTTTATTTAAGGACCGGCATTCAGCATCTGGCTGTATTTATATTTCAAAAAAGAGGGCAGTAGTTCCACCTAGAGGGCCAATGGCGGTTTTCTTTGGATTCACTGCAGGGCTGGCCTGCCCGGTCTCATACGTAGGCTCATTCTCTCCCGGCAGGGGTCTCTCCTTAACATTCTATCCACCATTCGCTTCAGCTATCTGTACACTTCTCCGCCCCCTGGGGATAGAGCGCCGAACTAATGCGGCCGTCGAGAATTGGAGATTGGCTGACCTTTAATATCGCTCGGGTTATGGCACCACTGCTCGGCGGTGAGAGAAAAAGAAGATTTTCTTATGAAGTCTCTTGTTGTTGGCGAACGCCGCGTCTGTGTCATAGAGACAAACTATTTTCTTACTGAAACCTATCCTGTCTCCCCTGGGCCATAAACGTTGACTTAAATTCGCGTTAATTCTAGATTTTTCTATCCCTAAACCGATCAGAACGTCAGTAGTTTCTCTCCCAGACAGGTCGTTCACTCCAGATTGGAAGCGCAGTATTAATGTAGTCAGGACTGGAGGGGACTCCCTACCTCTCCCATGGCACCTCGTCGCCACTGTACAATTGGTGCCAAGTAGACGGCGTCTGTCGGAAAACTTGTGACGTTTTTCGTTGGGTAGAGACAGGTTGTCTTCCTAAGCGTCCTTGTCACGAAGCAGATTGATAACACATGCCATGCGTGAGTCATACGTGACGTATACAGAGACAATGTTCTTTTTGCTATCGTGGATGGCGGACCCGAAAAATACATCTGACATTGGTGGCTTTACGTCGATGACCTCTGCAGCATGGCCTCAGCATATATCTATCATTTAGAATGTGGAATGCAAGTTAGGTATCTACAGTTGGAAATTAATTCCCGGATTTATTTCTAGGATACTTTTGCCGATAATTCCTCCCCACCCGCACAGTACTCTATGTACTATAATCCTGCTCGTCATATTGATATCAACTTAGTGATATGTATGACGGTGGGGTGGGTATTATAGGGTGGAGGTTATGGGGTAGGTGCTATGCGGTGGGTGTTATGGGTTGGGTGCAATGGGTGGGTGTTATGGGGTGGGTGTTATGGGGTGGATGTTATGAGGTGGTTGTTATGGGGTGGGTGTTATGGGTGGGTGTTATGGGGTGGGTGTAATGGGATAGGTGTAATGGGATAGGGTGGGTGTTATAGGGTGGCTGTTATTGGGTGGGTGTTATAGGGTGGCTGTTATTGGGTGGGTGTTATAGGGTGGCTGTTATTGGGTGGGTGTTATAGGGTGGCTGTTATTGGGTGGGTGTTATAGGGTGGCTGTTATTGGGTGGGTGTTATAGGGTGGCTGTTATTGGGTGGGTGTTATAGGGTGGCTGTTATTGTGGGTGTTATAGGGTGGCTGTTATTGAGTGGGTGTTATAGGGTGGCTGTTATTGAGTGGGTGTTATAGGGTGGATGTTATTGTGGGTGTTATAGGGTGGCTGTTATTGAGTGGGTGTTATAGGGTGGCTGTTATTGGGTGGCTGTTATTGGGTGGGTGTTATGGGGTGGATGTTATTGTGGGTGTTATAGGGTGGCTGTTATTGAGTGGGTGTTATAGGGTGGCTGTTATTGGGTGGGTGTTATTGGGTGGGTGTTATGGGGTGGATGTTATTGTGGGTGTTATAGGGTGGCTGTTATTGGGTGGGTGTTATAGGGTGGCTGTTATTGGGTGGGTGTTATTGGGTGGGTGTTATGGGGTGGATGTTATTGTGGGTGTTATTGGGTGGCTGTTATTGGGTGGGTGTTATGGGGTGGATGTTATTGTGGGTGTTATAGGGTGGCTGTTATTGAGTGGGTGTTATAGGGTGGCTGTTATTGGGTGGGTGTTATTGGGTGGGTGTTATAGGGTGGCTGTTATTGGGTGGCTGTTATTGAGTGGGTGTTATAGGGTGGCTGTTATTGGGTGGGTGTTATAGGGTGGCTGTTATTGGGTGGGTGTTATTGGGTGGGTGTTATGGGGTGGATGTTATTGTGGGTGTTATAGGGTGGCTGTTATTGGGTGGGTGTTATAGGGTGGCTGTTATTGGGTGGGTGTTATTGGGTGGGTGTTATGGGGTGGATGTTATTGTGGGTGTTATTGGGTGGCTGTTATTGGGTGGGTGTTATGGGGTGGATGTTATTGTGGGTGTTATAGGGTGGCTGTTATTGGGTGGGTGTTATAGGGTGGCTGTTATTGAGTGGGTGTTATAGGGTGGCTGTTATTGGGTGGGTGTTATGGGGTGGCTGTTATTGAGTGGGTGTTATGGGGTGGATGTTATTGTGAATGTTATAGGGTGGCTGTTATTGGGTGGTTGTTATGGGGTGGGTGTTATGAGGTGGTTGTTATGGGGTGGGTCTTATGGGTGGGTGTTATGGGATAGGTGTTATGGGTTGGGTGTAATGGGTGGGTGTTATAGGGTGGCTGTTATTGGGTGGGTGTTATGAGGTGGGTGTTATGAGGTGGGTGTTATAAGGTGGTTGTTATGGGGTGGGTGTTATGGGGTGGGTGTTATGAGGTGGTTGTTATTGGGTGGGTGTTATAGGGTGGCTGTTATTGGGTGGGTGTTATGGGGTGGGTGTTATGGAGTTGGTGTTATGGGGTGGGTGTTATGGAGTGGGTGTAATGGGGTGGGTGTTATTGGGGGGTGTTATCGGGTGAGTGTTATGGAGTCGGTGTAATGGGGTGAGTGTTATGGGGTGGGTGTAATGGGGTGAGTGTTATGGAGTGGGTGTTATTGGGGGGTGTTATCGGGTGAGTGTTATGGAGTCGGTGTAATGGGGTGGGTGTTATGGAGTGGGTGTAATGGGGTGGGTGTTATTGGGGGGTGTTATCGGGTGAGTGTTATGGAGTGGGTGTAATGGGGTGGGTGTTATGGAGTGGGTGTAATGGGGTGGGTGTTATGGGGTGGGTGTTATGGGGTGGATGTTATAGGTTTGATGTTATGGGGTGGGCGTTATGAGGTGGAGGTTATGGGGTTGGTGCTATTGGGTGAGTGTTATGGGGTTCTGTTATAGGGGGGGTGTTATGGGGTGGTTTTCATGGGATGGGCGTTATGGGGTGGGTGTGAAGTATATGGGTGTGGCAGTGGGCGTGTCCACCTATATTGATTGATTGTTCTCTGGCACAGTGCCCTGAATCCAGCCTACAGCGACCTGATCACAGTAGACAACCCACCTTCAGAGCTCACCTGGGCGTGTTGACGGCACTCACGTCCCTACCGTCGCAGCCAAATCTGCAAAACACGATCATATATCTACACTTAAACCCCCTGGCGTATTGTCTGCCAGGCCCCCACCCCCCTGCTGCCTTATATCATCCAGTGACACAGAATAGACGCATCACGTGATCTATGGCTTCGCAAGGGGAGGAGCTAGCGAGATGATGCGATGTCACGTGATGGATGGCAGGGCAGGTTGTGTTGTCGTGTTCGGTGTAAAGCTGATCATAACTTCGTGGGTCACACCGAGGCGAGGCCCCCCCCCCCCCCGCCCCCACTCCCCCCCCCCCCCTTCACGCCCCTACCTCCTATCCCTTCCCCTCTCACCCGGTCCCCAAGGACCGGTATTTATATCAATGGCCCAAGTTGAGCAGCCAAAATGGCCGTTCGTTGCATTCTTTCAAACCTCTAGTAGTGGTATTCCCATCAAATTGCCTACTGACATTGGGCGCATTTCTTTGGGCCAGGTTCGGTATCTCGCCCGGGACCCGCAACACGTGACAGGGAACTTGCGGGTGTGCCGATAGGGATATGCCTATTCCAATGAAATGCACACACCGTTCACATCCGTCGCACGTTAGGGCACTGAAACCAACCTACTCTCATCACCTCTCAATCAGCCGCCATCTTCTCCCGAATGTCCCGTGCCGTTTTGAAAGGGGCACATCGGCATACCGAATGGATGCGCGCGCACCCATACCCGGGTGAAAGAAGTGTCGAGCGGTAAACCGATGCGTAATGTGCGTATTCGGTCGACCGTAGGGATACACCCGGGTTACCAAAGAGATGCGCCCATTTTGGCACTTTCCTAAAAATGCACTGGACATCGTGAGAGGTGTGTTAAGTAAAGTGCACTGGACATCGTGAGTGATGTGTTAAGTAAAGTGCACTGGACATCGTGAGAGGTGTGTTAAGTAAAGTGCACTGGACATCGTGAATGGTGTGTTAAGTAAAGTGCACTGGACATCGTGAGTGGTGTGTTAAGTAAAGTGCACTGGACATCGTGAGTGGTGTGTTTCTGTTATTTTCCGAGAAAACCGTCTCAAATATATGCAGGATGCTGTGGGTGTGGGGCGTGGGGGTGTGTGGGGGTGTTGGGGTGTGGGGGTGTGGTGGTGTGGTGGTGTGGGGGTGTGGTGGTGTGGGGGTGTGGGGGTGTGGGGGTGTGGTGGTGTGGGGGTGTGGGGGTGTGGGGGTGTGGTGTGGGTGTGGGGGTGTGGGGGTGTGGTGGTGTGGGGGTGTGGGGGTGTGGGGGTGTGTGGGGGTCTGGGGGTCTGGGGGTGTGTGTGGGTGTCTGGGGGTGTGGAGGTGTGGTGTGTGTGGGGGTGTGTGGGGGTCTGGGGGTGTGGAGGTGTGGTGTGTGTGGGGGTTTGTGTGGTCTGGGGGTGTGGAGGTGTGGTGTGTGTGAGGGGGTCTGGGGGTGTGGAGGTGTGGTGGGTGTGGGAGTCTGGGGGTGTGGAGTTGTGGTGTGTGTGGTGTGTGTGGGGGTGTCTGGGGGTGTGGAGGTGTGGTGTGTGTGGGGGTTTGTGTGGTCTGGGGGTGTGGAGGTGTGGTGTGTGTGAGGGGGTCTGGGGGTGTGGAGGTGTGGTGGGTGTGGGAGTCTGGGGGTGTGGAGTTGTGGTGTGTGTGGTGTGTGTGGGGGTGTCTGGGGGTGTGGAGGTGTGTGCGGGTGTCTCGGGGTGTGGAGGTGTGGGAGTGTGGGGGGGGAGGGGCGTTGGGGTGTAGCGTGTGTAATATCTGTTGTCCATGATATCTGACCGCAGCGTTTTACTATCGCATATCATTGATAGAGAATCGTTTGACTAATAATGTAACTTTATTAATAGTAATACTACTAATACTACTCGTACAGTGGCACTTCTCAGGCATCAAACTTGGACGCAGTTATATTTCTTGGGAACTTCTGAACTTCAGTTGAAGCTTAAGACCACAGATATATTTCATTAAGCATTACATGAAGTGTGATTTGCGGGTCCATCGTTCCAGTTGGAGCCAACGCAAGTCATTATTGTAGCAATGCCACGAGTAAATAATACATGCCGAATTAACGGCTCGTCTCAACATTTGAATTTACGCATTGTAAAGCTTAATCCTAAAACCTAATCCTAATCCTCCACACCAAACCTTTCGGTTCCTAACGATCTTTATCCTTACGTATTACTTACATCTTAATTAAAGGAATACTGATGTTCAAGCCTATTGTCGTTTGTAGGCAACAAGTGTTCTATTCTTTTACACTGTATGGGTCTTTCTGACATGGGGCAAGGCATAGCAGGAAGGACGAGTCATTGTTTCCGCATAGATCACGTATTACTCACGTACCATTCACTACAATAATGCATGTCGTGGTCTCATAACACGGAATATAAACCCACATCTGTTTCCATGGCAGACATTTTGGAATGTGCTTACATGGTCTGTTGCATGAAACGAATTCATATGCGGAAGAAAAACACAGCGATAACTGTTGCAATAGATGCCATTGCCTTATTCCATCGGCAAATGTGGACCGCGAAACAAACACAGTATTGGCTAGTATGATTATAACCACACCCACAGATTTCGAAGCAGCTTTTAAAAATAAATTCTGAGCTTGTATCAAACTCCCTTGAGTAATATGCCTTAAATGTTCTACGAGCACTAATTTAAATACAACTACACAAAATCAATCTGCACAACAAAGCTGGCCGCGTATTACCAGTGCAAATCGTTTATGAGCAGTACTCCTTAATCAGTGGTTAATCAGACGATCTTGTCCAATATATCAGGTAGGTTAGGAGCTCGTGACACACTATCCTGCGATTTAATATTGCCATTGATACCCCACTACGACAACATAAGCCTTGCATTTCTTTCTCTTATAACGTCACACTGATTGTTACGAAGGTTTAGAACGTCATCTCTCTTACAGCTTCATATCAAGGTGGTAACCCCTTCCCTTGGCAAAAGAAAGAGAAGTAAATGTTTCATAGTAAGCAATCAGTTGAGGGACTTTAACTTAATACCATAATTACCATAATTTCCAGGACTAGCAGCAATTTGAAAGCTGTTCCAAGGTGTGTTGTGGAAAAGTCTGCTCACACAATTGTTCATTTGGTTTTTGAACATGACATTCAGAAAGTCTGATTTTATAAATAAACAGTTTTTCCTGACAACGGCTATAGATAACTGGGTCCCATGATTTCTTTTTTTTTGCTGGCCTTGGATTTGTGGGGTCTTTACGCGCGGATGCAATGCTAAATGTGTCTCCTGTTGACCATGATGTATTCACACCTTGTTATTTCTGATCCCGATATACAACAGGACTTATTTTAACTTGTAAGTTCCGTTTTTTTCATTGACCTTTCATATGCGCAATATTGTGCGATGCAAAAAAAAACTTATCCTCAAGTGGAAACGATGAACGTAAGCCTAAATAGTACTTTGCACATTCAGGCATTTTCAGTTGCAATAATTTCACTCCTACCTTTCTCGCTACCTGGAAACTTAAGTCCCCATGTTAGTGCTTGCGACCTTAAGTCCCCATGTTAGTGCTTGCGACCTTAAGTCCCCATGTTAGTGCTTGCGACCTTAAGTCCCAACATCCGCCCTAATAATGTTGTATTGTTACGGGAGCGAACATATATTTATTTTAAGTTTATATAGACACCGTACATAAATATGTTATTATGACTTGTGGCCAAGTATAAAGCCGTCAAGAAAACGCCGCCCTCGGCAATATATTCACTGTAAAAATGGCCGTAAATGGTTGTTTCGTCCTTTACCACGTGGCGTTTATTCCCGCTATGACGTCAGCGGAACCGGAAGTGGCGTTCTGGGAGGCCGTCGTCGGTCATAGTGCCGTTTATCCCTAACCAAGGCGATTGTACAGTTCCAGGGCACTTGGCTTTCATTATCAGTCGTCTGAAGGGAAATATGGTAAGCGTTTCTAAGTCCATGAATTATGGATGGCAGTGATTGGGCCATGGGGGTGGCTACCGCTAGGGGGGGGGGGGGGTGTCTGTAGGGCCTGGAGTGTGGCCGGGGGGAGGGGGGTGGCTACCGCTGGGGCGAGGTGTCTGTAGGGCCTGGTGTGTGGCCGGGGGGAGGGGGGTGGCTACCGCTGGGGCGGGGTGTCTGTAGGGCCTGTAGTGTGGCCGGCTTGTCATCAGCCCACCAAGCGGACGGGTTAATAGTCGGGGACATGGCTACGTTACCGCGACTAAACAAGCTTTATTACCGACATAGTTACCATGGCGAGGAAGTTAAGGTCGACAATCACAACTCGCCTAAAGACTTTAATGGTCGCCCCACCCCACCTTGATACACTGCCACCATATCCTGCCACGCCACCACCCCACCCTACCCTGGCACACTGCCACCCCATCCTACCCTGGCACACTGCCACCTAATCCTGCCACCCTGCGTCTATAAGCCACCCCATCCTGCTACCCTCCGTCTATAAGCCACCCCAACCTGACACCCTCCGTCTACAAGCCACCCCACCCTGACACCCTCCGTCTGTACGCCACCCCACCCTGACACCCTCTATCTGTAAGCCACCCCACCCTGACACCCTCCGTCTATAAGCCACCCCACACTGACACCCTCTATCTGTAAGCCACCCCACCCTGACACCCTCCGTCTATAAGCCACCCCAACCTGACACCCTCCGTCTATAAGCCACCCCACCCTGACACCCTCCATCTATAAGCCACCCCACCCTGACACCCTCCGTCTATAAGCCACCCCACCCTGACACACTCCGTCTGTAAGCCACCCCAACCTGACACCCTCCGTCTATGAGCCACCCCACCCTGACACCCTCCGTCTGTACGCCACCCCACCCTGACACCCTCCGTCTGTAAGCCACCCCACCCTGACACCCTCCGTCTATAAGCCATCCCACCCTACCACACCCTACCACAACGCCACCACACCCTACCAAACCCGCCACCACATCCTACCACACCGCCACCACACCCTACCACACCACCACCACACCCTACCACACCATCACCACACCCTACCACACCACCACCACACCCTACCACACCATCACCCCATCCTACCACACCGCCACCACACCCTACCACACCACCACCCCATCCTACCACACCGCCACCACCCCCTACCACACTACCACCACACCCTACCACACCATCACCCCATCCTACCACACCGCCACCACACCCTACCACACCACCACCCCATCCTACCACACCGCCACCACACCCTACCACACCACCACCACACCCTACCACACCATCACCCCATCCTACCACACCGCCACCACCCCCTACCACACCACCACCACATCCTACCACACCGCCACCACACCCTACCACACCACCACCACACCCTACCAAACCCGCCACCACATCCTACCACACCGCCACCACACCGCCACCACACCCTACCACACCGCCACCACACCGCCACCACACCCTACCACACCGCCACCACACCCTACCAAACCCGCCACCACATCCTACCACACCGCCACCACACCGCCACCACACCCTACTACACCGCCACCACACCCTACCACACCACCACCCCACCCTACCACGCCGCCACCACACCCTACCACACTGCCACCCCGCCCTACCACACCACCACCCCACCCTTCCACACCGCCACCACACCCTACCACACCGCCACCACACCCTACCACACCCTAACACACCGCCACCACACCCTACCACACCCTACCACACCGCCACCACACCTTACCACACCGCCACCACACCCTACCACACCACCACTCCACCATACCACATTGCAACCCCGCCCTACCACACCACCACCCCACACTACCACACTGCCACCACACCATACCACACCGCCACCACACCCTACCAAACCCTACCACACCGCCACCACACCCTACCATACCCGCCACCACATCCTACCACACCCTACCACACCCTACCACAACGCCACCCCAAGATACCACACCGCCACCACACCCTACCACACCGCCACCACACCGCCACCACACCCTACCACACCCTACCACACCGCCACCACACCCTACCACACCGCCACCACACCACCACCCCACCATACCACACTGCCACCCCGCCCTACCACACCACTACCCCACCCTACCACACCGCCACCACACCATACCACACCGCCACCACACCATACCAAACCCGCCACCACATCCTACCACACCGCCACCACATCCTACCACACCCTATCAAACCCGCCACCACATCCTACCACACCGCCACCACATCCTACCACACCGCCAACACACCCTACCACACCCTACCACACTGCCACCACACTCTACTACACTGCCAACCCACCCTACCACACTGCCGTGACGCCCTACACACTGGAATTGTTACAGCAACTATGGACTATTAATTACTACTGTACTCACTAGATGATTGTTACAGCTGTCATTGACTATTAATTACTAATGTACTCACACTTTGATTGTTACAGCTGTCATGGATTATTAATTACTACTGTACTCACCCTGGGATTGTTGCAGCTGTCATGGACTATTAATTACTACTGTACTCACTATATGATAGTTACAGCTGTCATTGATTATTAATTACTACTGCACTCACTATATGATTGTTACAACTGTCATGGACTACTAATTACTGATGTACTCACTATATGATTGTTACAGCTGCCATGGAGTATTAATTACTACTGTACTCACTATATGATTGTTACAGCTGCCATGGAGTATTAATTACTACTGTACTCACTATATGATTGTTACAGCTGCCATGGACTATTAATTTCGACCGTACTCACTATATGCTTGTTACAGCTGCCATGGAGTATTAATTACTACTGTATTCACTATATGATTATTATAGCTGTCATTGACTATTAATTACTACTGTACTCACTATATGATTGTCACAGCTGTCATGGACTAATAATTACTACTGTACTCACCCTGGGATTGCTACAGCTGCCATGGACTATTAATTACTACTGTACTCACTATATGATTGTTACAGCTGCCATGGAGTATTAATTAGTACTGTACTCACTATATGATTGTTACAGCTGTCATTGACTATTAATTACTACTGTACTCACTATAGAATTGTTGGAGCTGCCATGGAGTATTAGTTATTACTGTACTCACTGTGTGATTGTTACAACTGTCATGGACTATTAATTACTGATGTACTCACTATATGATTGTTACAGCTGCCATGGAGTATTAATTACTACTGTACTCACTATATGATTGTTACAGCTGTCATGGACTATTAATTACTGATGTACTCACTATATGATTGTTACAGCTGCCATGGAGTATTAATTACTACTGTACTCACTATATGATTGTTACAGCTCTCATGGACTATTAATTACTACTGTACTCACTATATGATTGCTACAGCTGCCATGGACTATTAATTTCTACCGTAATCACTATATGATTGTTACAGCTGCCATGGAGTATTAATTACTACTGTACTCACTATAGGATTGTTACAGCTGTCATTGACTATTAATTACTACTGTACTCACTGTTTGATTGTTCCAGCTGTCATGGACTATTAATTACTACTGTACTCACTATTTGGTTGTTACAGCTGCCATGGAGTATTCATTAGTACTGTACTCACTATATGATTGTTACAGCTGTCATTGACTATTAATTAACACTGTACTCACTATATGATTGTCACAGCTGCCATGGAGTATTAATTACTACTGTACTCACTATATGATAGTTACAGCTGTCATTGACTATTAATTACTACTGTACTCACTATATGATTGTTACAGCTGTCATGGACTATTAATTACCACTGTACTCACTATATGATTGTTACAGCTGTCACGGACTATTACTTACTACTGTACTCAATATAGGATTGTTTGAACTGCCATGGAGTATTAATTACTACTGTACTCACCATATGATTGTTACAGCTGTCATGGACTATTAATTAACACTGTACTCACTATATGCTTGTTACAGCTGCCATGGAGTATTAATTACCACTGTACTCACTATATGATTGTTACAGCTGTCATGGACTATTGATTAACACTGTAATCACTTTTATTACCTCACTGCAATCTTTTACCCCACACCGACCGCTTCCCAGCCCCCCCCCCCCCCCCACCTCTGCCAACGAGACCATGGCGTGCACCTGAATTGCCCGGATGTCTCCATGACGACCTTGACCCCCATGCGTCCCCCTATCCCGTGGGCCGGTTGTGTCCTGCCCAGGCCGCCCGGCCCCCCTGCCCCCCCCCACCCCCCCCCCCCCCCCGCACAAGGCACAATGGCCGCTGATTTCCCAGTGGTGTCAGAGGTGGGTTGCCTCCCCTCCCCCTGCCCCCCACCTCCCAGCCCTCCGTTACACGACTTACTCAGGATCAGCAAACCCACACCCGTCAGTGGTTACACGCCCACCGGGGATTGTAGGGGCTTAGGTACATAGGGGATAGAGGTGAGGGGTGGGGGTGGGCAGCCATCCGTGGGTAGGTGAGGGAAGGAGCTCTTTGTCGCGTAATGGGAGAGGGGTTGGCGGTGGCATGGAAAGGGGGTGGCGGTGTGGGTAGGTGGGGTGGTTGGGTAGGTAAGAGGGAAGGGGTAGCTAGTGTGGCATGGTAGGGGTGGCGGTGTGGGTAGGTGGGGTGGTTGGGAAGGTAAGATGGAAGGGGTAGGTAGTGTGGCATGGTAGGAGGTGGCGGTGGGGGTAGGTGGGGTGGTTGGGAAGGTAAGATGGAAGGGGTAGGTAGTGTGGCATGGTAGGAGGTGGCGGTGGGGGTAGGTGGGGTGGTTGGGAAGGTAAGATGGAAGGGGTAGGTAGTGTGGCATGGTAGGGCTGGCGGTGTGGGTAGGTGGGGTGGTTGGGTAGGCAGAGTAGTGGGGGTAGGTGGGTGGCATGGTAGGGGGTGGTGTGGTGTGTTGGCAGGTCATCAGTTGCATTAGTGGTGATTATATAGCGATGCTGCTTCCATTCTACACCCTCGGGACTCAGTTGTTGGTGGCGGGTTTACGAATGTCGGTAGGAGGGTGGGAGAGGGGAGGGGTCTGTTTGCGTGAGGGGAATTTCCTCATCAATTGAGTCTTCCATGTCTACATGTCGTATAGTCCGGATTCAGGTTCACATACCCAAATCATCAGGTCATACATAGAACCCTCGTCAGGTCATACATAGAACCCCCGTCAGGTCATACATAGAACCCCCGTCAGGTCATACATAGAACCCCCGTCAGGTAATACATAGAACCCCCGTCAGGTCATACATAGAACCCTCGTCAGGTCATACATAGAACCCCCGTAATGTCATACATAGAACCCCCGTCAGGTAATACATAGAACTCCGTCAGTTCATACATAGAACCCCCGTCAGGTCATACATAGAACCCCCGTCAGGTCATACATAGAACCCCCGTAATGTCATACATAGAACTCCGTCAGTTCATACATAGAATCCCCGTCAGGTCATACATAGAACCCCCGTCAGGTCATACATAGAACCCCCGTCAGGTCAAACATAGAACCCCCGTAATGTCATGCATAGAACCCCCGTCAGGTCATACACAGAACTCTAGTCAGGTCATACATAGAACCCCCATCAGGTCATACATAGAACCCCCGTCAGGTCATACACAGAACTCTAGTCAGGTCATACATAGAACCCCCGTCAGGTCATACATAGAACCCCCGTCAGGTCATACATAGAACCCCCGTCAGGTATTACATAGAACTCCGTCAGTTCATACATAGAACCCCCGTCAGGTCATACATAGAACCCTCGTCAGGTCATACATAGAACCCCCGTCAGGTCATACACAGAACTCTAGTCAGGTCATACATAGAACCCCCGTCAGGTCATACATAGAACCCCCGTCAGGTAATACATAGAACCCCCGTCAGGTCATACATAGAACCCCCGTCAGGTCATACATAGAACCCCCGTAATGTCATACATAGAACTCCGTCAGTTCATACATAGAACCCCCGTCAGGTCATACATAGAACCCTCGTCAGGTCATACATAGAACCCCCGTCAGGTCATACATAGAACCCCCGTCAGGTCATACATAGAACCCCCGTCAGGTCATACATAGAACTCCGTCAGGTCATACATAGAACCCTCGTCAGGTCATACATAGAACCCCCGTCAGGTCATACATAGAACCCCCGTCAGGTCATACATAGAACCCCCGTCAGGTCATACATAGAACCCCCGTCAGGTCATACATAGAACTCTAGTCAGGTCATACATAGAACCCCCGTCAGGTCATACATAGAACCCCCGTCAGGTCATACATAGAACTCCGTCAGTTCATACATAGAACCCCCGTCAGGTAATACATAGAACCGCCGTCAGGTCATACATAGAACCCCCGTCAGGTCATACACAGAACTCTAGTCAGGTCATACATAGAACCCCCGTCAGGTCAAACATAGAACCCCCGTCAGGTCATACATAGAACCCCCGTCAGGTAATACATAGAACTCCGTCAGTTCATACATAGAACCCCCGTCAGGTCATACATAGAACCCCCGTCAGGTCATACATAGAACCCCCGTAATGTCATACATAGAACTCCGTCAGTTCATACATAGAACCCCCGTCAGGTCATACATAGAACCCCCGTCAGGTCATACATAGAACCCCCGTCAGGTCAAACATAGAACCCCCGTAATGTCATGCATAGAACCCCCGTCAGGTCATACATAGAACCCCCGTCAGGTCATACACAGAACTCTAGTCAGGTCATACATAGAACCCCCGTCAGGTCATACATAGAACCCCCGTCAGGTCAAACATAGAACCCCCGTCAGGTCATACATAGAACCCCCGTCAGGTCATACACAGAACTCTAGTCAGGTCATACATAGAACCCCCGTCAGGTCATACATAGAACCCCCGTCAGGTCAAACATAGAACCCCCGTAATGTCATGCATAGAACCCCCGTCAGGTCATACATAGAACCCCCGTCAGGTCATACACAGAACTCTAGTCAGGTCATACATAGAACCTCCGTCAGGTAATACATAGAACCCCCGTCAGGTCATACATAGAACCCCCGTCAGGTCATACATAGAACCTCCGTCAGGTCATACATAGAACCCAGGGCAGGTCATACATAGAACCTCCGTCAGGTCATACATAGAACCCAGGTCAGGTCACTGCCGCCCCATCCCTGCCGCCCCATCCCTGCCGCCCCATCCCTGCCGCCCCATCCCTGCCGCCCCATCCCTGCCGCCCCATCTCTGCCGCCCCATCCCTGTCGCCCCATCTCTGCCGCCCCATCCCTGTCGCACCATCCCTGCCGCCCCATCCCTGCCGCCTCATCCCTGCGGCCCAATCCCTGCCGCCCCATCCCTGCCGCCCCATCCCTGCCGCCCCATCCCTGCCGCCCCATCCCTGCCGCCCCATCCCTGCCGCCCAATCCCTGCCGCCCAATCCCTGCCGCCCCATTCCTGCGGCCCAATCCCTGCCGCCCCATCCCTGCCGCCCCATCCCTGCCGCCCCCTCCCTGCCGCCTCATCCCTGCCGCCTCATCCCTGCCGCCCCATCCCTGCCGCCCAATCCCTGCCGCCCCATCCCTGCCGCCCCATCCCTGCCGCCTCATCCCTGCCGCCCCATCCCTGCCGCCCAATCCCTGCCGCCCCATCCCTGCCGCCCCATCCCTGCGGCCTCATCCCTGCCATCCCATCCTTGCCGCCCCCTCCCTGCCGCGCCATTCCTGCTATCCCATCCCTGCCGCCCCATCTCTGCCGCCTCATCCCTACCATCCCATCCCTGCCATCCCATCCCTGCCGCCCCATCCCTGCCGCCCCATCCCTGCCGCCCCATCCCTGCCGCCCCATCCCTGCCGCCCCATTTCTGCCGCCCCATCCCTGCCGCCCCATCCCTGCGCCTCATCCCTGCCATCCCATCCCTGTCGCACCATCCCTGCCGCCCCATCCCTGTCGTCTCATCCCTGCCGCCCCATCCCTGCCGCCCCATCTCTGCCGCCCATCCCTGTCGCACCATCCCTGCCATCCCATCCCTGTCGCACCATTCCTGCCGCCTCATCCTTGCCGCCCCATCCCTGCCGCCCCATCCCTGCCGCGCCATCCCTGCCGCCTCATCCCTGCCGCCCCATCCCTGCCGCCTCATCCCTGCCGCCCCATCCCTGCCGCCTCATCCCTGCCGCCCCATCCCTGCCGTCTCATCCCTGCCGCCCCATCCCTGCCGCCCCATCTCTGCCGTCCCATCCCTGCCGCCCCATCCCTGCCGCCTCATCCCTGCCGCCCAATCCCTGCCGCCCCATCCCTGCCGCCCCATCCCTGCCGCCTCAATCCTGCCGCCCCATCCCTGCCGCCCCATCTCTGCCGCCCCATCCCTGCCGCCCCATCCCTGCCGCCTCATCCCTGCCGCCCCATCCCTGCCGCCTCATCCCTGCCGCCCCATCCCTGCCGCCTCATCCCTGCCGCCCCCTCCCTGCCGCCCCATCTCTGCCGCCCCATCCCTGCCGCCCCATCCCTGCCGCCTCATCCCTGCCGCCCAGTCCCTGCCGCCCCATCCCTGCCGCCTCCTCCCTGCCGCCCCATCTCTGCCGCCCCATCCCTGTCGCACCATCCCTGCCGCCCCATCCCTGTCGTCTCATCCCTGCCGCCTCATCCCTGCCATCCCACCCCTGACGCCCCATCCCTGCCGCCCCATCCCTGCCGCCCCATCCCTGCCGCCCCATCCCTGCCGCCCCCTCCCTGCCGCCCCATCTCTGCCGCCCCATCCCTGTCGCACCATCCCTGCCGCCCCCTCCCTGCCGCCCCATCTCTGCCGCCCCATCCCTGTCGCACCATCCCTGCCGCCCCATCCCTGTCATCTCATCCCTGCCGCCTCATCCCTGCCATCCCATCCCTGCCGCCCCATCCCTGCCGCCCCATCCCTGCCGCCCCATCCCTGCCGCCCCATCCCTGCCGCCCAATCCCTGCCGCCCCATCCCTGCCGCCCCCTCCCTGCCGCCCCATCTCTGCCACCCCATCCCTGCCGCCCCATCCCTGCCGCCTCATCTCTGCCGCCCCATCCCTGCCGCCCCATCCCTGCCATCCCATCCCTGCCGCCCCATCCCTGCCGCCCCATCTCTGCCGCCCCATCCCTGCCGCCCCATCCCTGCCGCCCCATCCCTGCCGCCTCATCCCTGCCGCCCCATCCCTGCCGCCCCATCTCTGCCGCCCCATCCCTGCCGCCCCATCCCTGCCGCCTCATCCCTGCCGCCCAGTCCCTGCCGCCCCATCCCTGCCGCCCCCTCCCTGCCGCCCCATCTCTGCCGCCCCATCCCTGTCGCACCATCCCTGCCGCCCCATCCCTGTCGTCTCATCCCTGCCGCCTCATCCCTGCCATCCCACCCCTGACGCCCCACCCCTGACGCCCCATCCCTGCCGCCCCATCCCTGCCGCCCCATCCCTGCCGCCTCATCCCTGCCGCCCCATCCCTGCCGCCCCATCCCTGCCGCCCCATCCCTGCCGCCCCATCCCTGCCGCCCCCTCCCTGCCGCCCCATCTCTGCCGCCCCATCCCTGTCGCACCATCCCTGCCGCCCCCTCCCTGCCGCCCCATCCCTGCCGCCCCATCTCTGCCGCCCCATCCCTGCCGCCCCATCCCTGCCGCCCCATCTCTGCCACCCCATCCCTGCCGCCCCATCCCTGCCGCCTCATCTCTGCCGCCCCATCCCTGCCGCCCCATCCCTGCCATCCCATCCCTGCCGCCCCATCCCTGCCGCCCCATCTCTGCCGCCCCATCCCTGCCGCCCCATCCCTGCCGCCCCATCCCTGCCGCCCCATCCCTGCCGCCCCATCCCTGCCGCCCCATCCCTACCGCTTCATCCCTGCCATCCCATCCCTGCCGCCCCATCCCTGCCGCCCCATCCCTGCCGCCCCATCCCTGCCGCCTCATCCCTGCCATCCCATCCCTGCCGCCCCATCCCTGCCGCCTCATCCCTGCCGCCCCATCCCTGCCGCCTCATCGCTGCCGCCTCCTCCTTGCCGCCCCATCCCTGCCGCCCCATTCCTGCCGCCCCATCCCTGCCGCCTCATCCCTGCCGCCCAATCCCTGCGGCCCAATCCCTGCCGCCCCATCCCTGCCGCCCCATCCCTGCCATCCCATCCCTGCCATCCCATCCCTGCCGCCCCATCCCTGCCGCCGCATCCCTGCCGCCCCATCCCTGCCGCCCCCTCCCTGCCGCCCCCTCCCTGCCGCCCCATCCCTGCCGCCTCGTTTCTGCCGCCCCATCCCTGCCGCCCCATCCCTGCCGCCCCATCCCTGCCGCCCCATCTCTGCCGCCCCATCCCTGCCGCCCCATCCCTGCCGCCCCATTCCTGCCGTCCCATCCCTGCCGCCCCATTCCTGCCATCCCATCCCTGCCGCCCCATCTCTGCCGCCCCATCTCTGCCGCCCCATCCCTGCCGCCCCATCCCTGCCGCCTCATCCCTGCCATCCCATCCTTGCCGCCCCATCCCTGCCGCGCCATTCCTGCCATCCCATCCCTGCCGCCCCATCTCTGCCGCCTCATCCCTACCATCCCATCCCTGCCATCCCATCCCTGCCGCCCCATCCCTGCCGCCCCATCCCTGCCGCCCCATCCCTGCCGCCCCATCCCTGCCGCCCCATCTCTGCCGCCCCATCCCTGCCGCCCCATCCCTGCCGCCTCATCCCTGCCATCCCATCCCTGTCGCACCATCCCTGCCGCCCCATCCCTGTCGTCTCATCCCTGCCGCCCCATCCCTGCCGCCCCCTCCCTGCCGCCCCCTCCCTGCCGCCCCATTCCTGCCGCCTCGTTCCTGCCGCCCCATCCCTGCCGCCCCATCCCTGCCGCCCCATCCCTGCCGCCCCATCTCTGCCGCCCCATCCCTGCCGCCCCATCCCTGCCGCCCCATCCCTGCCGCCCCATTCCTGCCATCCCATCCCTGCCGCCCCATTCCTGCCATCCCATCCCTGCCGCCCCATCTCTGCCGCCCCATCTCTGCCGCCCCATCCCTGCCGCCCCATCCCTGCCGCCTCATCCCTGCCATCCCATCCTTGCCGACCCCTCCCTGCCGCGCCATTCCTACCATCCCATCCCTGCCGCCCCATCTCTGCCGCCTCATCCCTACCATCCCATCCCTGCCATCCCATCCCTGCCGCCCCATCCCTGCCGCCCCATCCCTGCCGCCCCATCCCTGCCGCCCCATCCCTGCCGCCCCATCTCTGCCGCCCCATCCCTGCCGCCCCATCCCTGCGCCTCATCCCTGCCATCCCATCCCTGTCGCACCATCCCTGCCGCCCCATCCCTGTCGTCTCATCCCTGCCGCCCCATCCCTGCCGCCCCATCTCTGCCGCCCCATCCCTCTCGCACCATCCCTGCCATCCCATCCCTGTCGCACCATTCCTGCCGCCTCATCCTTGCCGCCCCATCCCTGCCGCCCCATCCCTGCCGCCCCATCCCTGCCGCCTCATCCCTGCCGCCCCATCCCTGCCGCCTCATCCCTGCCGCCCCATCCCTGCCGCCTCATCCCTGCCGCCCCATCCCTGCCGTCTCATCCCTGCCGCCCCATCCCTGCCGCCCCATCTCTGCCGCCCCATCCCTGCCGCCCCATCCCTGCCGCCTCATCCCTGCCGCCCAATCCCTGCCGCCCCATCCCTGCCGCCCCATCCCTGCCGCCTCAATCCTGCCGCCCCATCCCTGCCGCCCCATCTCTGCCGCCCCAACCCTGCCGCCCCATCCCTGCCGCCTCATCCCTGCCGCCCCATCCCTGCCGCCTCATCCCTGCCGCCCCATCCCTGCCGCCTCATCCCTGCCGCCCCTTCCCTGCCGCCCCATCTCTGCCGCCCCATCCCTGCCGCCCCATCCCTGCCGCCTCATCCCTGCCGCCCAATCCCTGCCGCCCCATCCCTGCCGCCCCCTCCCTGCCGCCCCATCTCTGCCGCCCCATCCCTGTCGCACCATCCCTGCCGCCCCATCCCTGTCGTCTCATCCCTGCCGCCTCATCCATGCCATCCCACCCCTGACGCCCCATCCCTGCCGCCCCATCCCTGCCGCCCCATCCCTGCCGCCCCATTCCTGCCGCCTCATCCCTGCCGCCCCATCCCTGCCGCCCCATCCCTGCCGCCCCATCCCTGCCGCCCTATCCCTGCCGCCCCCTCCCTGCCGCCCCATCTCTGCCGCCCCATCCCTGTCGCACCATCCCTGCCGCCCCCTCCCTGCCGCCCCATCTCTGCCGCCCCATCCCTGGCGCACCATCCCTGCCGCCCCCTCCCTGCCGCCCCATCCCTGCCGCCCCCTCCCTGCCGCCCCATCTCTGCCGCCCCATCCCTGTCGCACCATCCCTGCCGCCCCATCCCTGTCATCTCATCCCTGCCGCCTCATCCCTGCCATCCCAT
Source organism: Arenicola marina (assembly GCA_964019135.1). NCBI lineage: Eukaryota > Metazoa > Annelida > Polychaeta > Arenicolidae > Arenicola > Arenicola marina. The sequence continues at coordinate 3,351,072 of OZ025258.1, read as the reverse complement.
CCCTGCCGCCTCATCCCTGCCGCCCCCTCCCTGCCGCCCCATCTCTGCCACCCCATCCCTGTCGTATCATCCCTGCCGCCTCATCCCTGCCATCCCATCCCTGCTACCCATCCCTGCCGCCCCATCCCTGCCATCCCATCCCTGCCGCCCCATCCCTGCCATCCCATCCCTGCCGCCCCCTCCCTGCCGCCCCATCTCTGCCACCCCATCCCTGTCGTATCATCCCTGCCGCCTCATCCCTGCCATCCCATCCCTGCTACCCATCCCTGCCGCCCCATCCCTGCCATCCCATCCCTGCCGCCCCATCCCTGCCATCCCATCCCTGCCGCCCCATCCCTGTCGCACCATCCCTGCCGCCCCATCCCTGTCGCACCATCCTTGCCGCCCCATTCCTGGAGCCTCATCCCTGCCGCCCCATCCCTGCCGCCCCAGCCACAGCTTGATACCCAGAACATTCCAGGTACCTGTCCCGGAGCCGGCCCGGTAGTGGGTTAGAGCGCTCGCATTGAGTGCTCTGGCCACCTGAGAGCCTAACGGCACGTGGATCGGTGGTTCGAGCCTTGCTGTGGCCATGTCTGTGTGGTCACAGGATAAAGATCCCATGTCCTTCTTCGTAAAGAGTAGGGAGTTACCCCCGGAGACATGGCTCCACTCTCCCTTCCTTCTCCCATTGACGCGATATGACCAACAAGTGGTTAAAGCGTCCTGAATATACAACCAACCAGGCACCTGTCCCGACAGCTTCACGCAGGGCGATGCCATTAACAGCCTTTCATCGATTTGCGACTCGAGTGAGATGTTGTTTTATTCGATTATTGAATCCTGGTCGGTGAAAACACTGAAATATACATGTTGTGAGAGTGTAAAGGTATGTGACGTGCGGTTAGGCGTCCGCGGTCCAGTCAATTACTGACTAACATAAGAATTATGCGCCGATTATATTGAGCTTAACGGATTACCATGAGCTTAACGGAAAGACTGATACTTAACGCCTGCCATTTTTAGGCTATCTACTGCCAGTTAGTCTATTTATAGAGATACTTCGTTCACTTATTCATCGTGAAAGGGTTGTACTGTGGTTAGACTGACGTCACATTAGTACAGTAACATAGTGTTGTGTTAGCTGTTTCATGCATGGCGGCCACTCTCCAGGCTTTAGACCGCAGGACTCGCTCTCGATGGATTCCTTCCGGATTATGTTGGATATCCGGTCGGCGGAGCTGGCCAGGGACCTGAATGGCGGCGGTTCCTATCATGTGGAGACGGGAGGCATTTTGCGATCTGTGACAGCGATGGCACAATGAGTGATTCCGCTATTAATAAATAGACCCACATTGGATCACGCGAGAGCTAGGACCAGTCCCAGATGGCATCACGTGGTACCTATTGCCATGACAACGGTCCTGGGCGTCATGACTTTATAATACGGTATCCGTAATGTCACGTGACAATCCCCATAAGGATCCGTCATTGCGTCAAACAAAACTGAATTACAACACGACACTTCAATGAATATCACGTTGCTATCAGCGACAGGGAGGAAGTGTCCTCCCTCTCTCTGTCCGAGATTTCAGGAGTCGCGTTAAGTACCGCGAGATCACCCAAATCCCCAGCAAGAGGCCCCCCTCACTAGATTTATATTTGCTCTCTTCTACATCAGTTTGTCGCTCTCCTTCTCTGTCTGTTTGTCTCTGGCTCTCTCACCTATCAGTTTGTCGCTCTCCTTCTCTGTCTGTTTGTCTCTGGCTCTCTCACCCATCAGTTTCTCGCTCTCCTTCTCTGTCTGTTTGTCTCTGGCTCTCTCACCCATCAGTTTGTCGCTCTCCTTCTCTGTCTGTTTGTCTCTGGCTCTCTCACCTATCAGTTTGTCGCTCTCCTTCTCTGTCTGTTTGTCTCTGGCTCTCTCACCCATCAGTTTCTCGCTCTCCTTCTCTGTCTGTTTGTCTCTGGCTCTCTCCCCCATCAGTTTGTCGCTCTCCTTCTCTGTCTGTTTGTCTCTGGCTCCCTCCCCTATCAGTTTGTCGCTCTCCTTCTCTGTCTGTTTGTCTCTGGCTCTCTCCCCCATCAGTTTGTCCCTCTCCTTCTCTGTCTGTTTGTCTCTGGCTCTCTCCCCCATCAGTTTGTCGCTCTCCTTCTCTGTCTGTTTGTCTCTGGCTCTCTCACCCATCAGTTTGTCGCTCTCCTTCTCTGTCTGTTTGTCTCTGGCTCTCTTCCCCATCAGTTTGTCGCTCTCCTTCTCTGTCTGTCTGTCTCTGGCTCTCTCTCCCTTCAGTTTGTCGCTCTTCTTCTCTGTCTGTTTGTTTCTGGCTCTCTCCCCCATCAGTTTGTCGCTCTCTTTCTCTGTCTGTTTGTCTCTGGCTCTCTCCCCCATCAGTTTGTCGCTCTTCTTCTCTGCTGTTTGCATCTGGCTCTCTCATCCATGAGTTTGTCGCTCTCCTTCTCTGTCTGTTTGTCTCTGGCTCTCTCCCTCATCAGTTTGTCGCTCTCCTTCTCTGTCTATTTGTCTCTGCCCCCCCCCCCGCCATTAGTTTGTCGCTCTCCTTCTCTGTCTGTTTGTCTCTGGCTCTCTCCCCCATCAGTTTGTCGCTCTCCTTATCTGTCTGTTTGTCTCTGGCTCTCTCCTCCATCAGTTTGTCGCTCTCCTTCTCTGTCTGTTTGTCTCTAGCTCTCTCACCCATCAGTTTGTCGCTCTCCTTCGCTGTCTGTTTGTCTCTGGCTCTCTCCCCCATCAATCTGTCGCTCTCCTTCTCTGTCTGTTTGTCTCTGGCTCTCTTACCCATCAGTTTGCCGCTCTCCTTCTCTGTCTGTTTGTGTCTAGCTCTCTCCCCCATCAGTTTGTCGCTCTCCTTCTCTGTCTGTTTGTCTCTGGCTCTCTCCCCCATCAGTCTGTCGCTCTCCTTCTCTGTCTGTTTGTCTCTGGCTCTCTTTCCCATCAGTTTGTCGCTCTCCTTCTCTGTCTGTTTGTCTCTGGCTCTCTCCCCCATCAGTTTGTCGCTCTCCTTCTCTGTCTGTTTGTGTCTGGCTCTCTCCCCCATCAGTTTGTCGCTCTCCTTCCCTGTCTGTTTATCTCTGGCCCCCTCCTCCATCAGTTTGTCGCTCTGCTTCTCTGTCTTTTTGTCTCTGGCTCTCTCACCCATCAGTTTGTCGCTCTCCTTCCCTGTCTGTTTGTCTCTGGCTCTCTCACCCATCAGTTTGTCGCTCTCCTTCTCTGTCTGTTTGTCTCTGGCTCCCTCCCCTATCAGTTTGTCGCTCTCCTTCTCTGTCTGTTTGTCTCTGGCTCTCTCCCCCATCAGTTTGTCGCTCTCCTTCTCTGTCTGTTTGTCTCCGGCCCCCTCCTCCATCAGTTTGTCGCTCTCCTTCTCTGTCTGTTTGTCTCTGGCTCTCTCACCTATCAGTTTGTCGCTCTCCTTCTCTGTGTGTTTGTCTCTGGCTCTCTCACCCATCAGTTTGTCGCTCTCCTTCTCTGTCTGTTTGTCTCTGGCTCTCTCCCTCATCAGTTTGTCGCGCTCCTTCTCCGTCTGTTTGTGTCTGGCTCTCTCCCCCATCGGTTTGTCGCTCTCTTTCTCTGTCTGTGTCTGGCTCTCTCCTCCATCGGTTTGTCGCTCTCCTTCTCTGTCTGTTTGTCTCTGGCTCTCTCCCCCATCAGTTTATCGCTCTCCTTCTCTGTCTGTTTGTCTCTGGCTCTCTCTCTCATCAGTTTGTCGCTCTCCTTCTCTGTCTGTTTGTCTCTGGCTCTCTCCCCCATCAGTTTGTCGCTCTCCTTCTCTGTCTGTTTGTCTCTGGCTCTCTCCCCCATCAGTTTGTCGCTCTCCTTCTCTGTCTGTTTGTCTCTGGCTCTCTCCCCCATCAGTTTGTCGCTCTTCTTCTCTGTCTGTTTGTCTCTGGCTCTCTCATCCATCAGTTTGTCGCTCTCTTTCTCTGTCTGTTTGTCTCTGGCCCCCTGCAACATCGGTTTGTCGCTCTCCTTCTCTGTCTGTTTGTCTCTGGCTCTCTCACCCATCAGTTTGTCGCTCTCCTTCTCTGTCTGTTTGTCTCTGGCTCTCTCCCCCATCAGTTTGTCGCTCTCCTTCTCTGTCTGTTTGTGTCTGGCTCTCTCCCCCATCAGTTTGTCGCTCTCCTTCTCTGTCTGTTTATCTCTGGCCCCCTCCTCCATCAGTTTGTCGCTCTCCTTCTCTGTCTGTTTGTCTCTGGCTCTCTCACCCATCAGTTTGTCGCTCTCCTTCTCTGTCTGTTTGTCTCTGGCTCTCTCCCCCATCAGTTTGTCGCTCTCCTTCTCTGTCTATTTGTCTCTGGCTCTGTCCCTCATCAGTTTGTCGCTCTCCTTCTCTGTCTGTTTGTCTCTGGCTCTCTCCCTCATCAGTTTGTCGCTCTCCTTCTCTGTCTGTTTGTGTCTGGCTCTCTCCCCCATCAGTTTGTCGCTCTCCTTCTCTGTCTGTTTCTCTCTGGCTCTCTCCCCCATCAGTTTGTCGCTCTCCTTCTCTGTCTGTTTGTCTCTGGCTCTCTCACCCATCAGTTTGTCGCTCTCCTTCTCTGTCTGTTTGTCTCCGGCTCTCTCCCCCATCAGTTTGTCGCTCTCCTTCTCTGTCTATTTGTCTCTGGCTCTGTCCCTCATCAGTTTGTCGCTCTCCTTCTCTGTCTGTTTGTGTCTGGTTCTCTCCCCCATCAGTTTGTCGCTCTCCTTCTCTGTCTGTTTGTCTCTGGCTCTCTCACCCTTCAGTTTGTCGCTCTCCTTCTCTGTCTGTTTGTCTCTGGCTCTCTCCCCCATCAGTTTGTCGCTCTCCTTCTCTGTCTGTTTGTGTCTGGCTCTCTCCCCCATCAGTTTGTCGCTCTCCTTCTCTGTCTGTTTGTCTCTGGCCCCCTCCTCCATCAGTTTGTCGCTCTCCTTCTCTGTCTGTTTGTCTCTGGCTCTCTCACCTATCAGTTTGTCGCTCTCCTTCTCTGTATGTTTGTCTCTGGCTCTCTCCCACATCAGTTTGCCGCTCTCCTTCTCTGTCTGTTTGTCTCTGGCTCTCCCCCCCATCAGTTTGTCGCTCTCCTTCTCTGTCTGTTTGTCTCTGGCTCTCTCCTCCATCAGTTTGTCGCTCTCCTCTGTCTGTTTGTCTCTGGCTCTCTCACCCATCAGTTTGTCGCTCTCCTTCTCTGTCTGTTTGTCTCTAGCTCTCTCACCCATCAGTTTGTCGCTCTCCTTCTCTGTCTGTTTGTCTCTGGCTCTCTCCCCCATCAATCTGTCGCTCTCCTTCTCTGTCTGTTTGTCTCTGGCTCTCTTACCCATCAGTTTGCCGCTCTCCTTCTCTGTCTGTTTGTCTCTGGCTCTCTCCCCCATCAGTTTGTCGCTCTCCTTCTCTGTCTGTTTGTCTCTGGCTCTCTCCCCCATCAGTCTGTCGCTCTCCTTCTCTGTCTGTTTGTCTCTGGCTCTCTTTCCCATCAGTTTGTCGCTCTCCTTCTCTGTATCTTTGTCTCTGGCTCTCTCCCCCATCAGTTTGTCGCTCTCCTTCTCTGTCTGTTTGTCTCTGGCTCTCTCCTCCATCAGTTTGTCGCTCTCCTTCTCTGTCTGTTTGTCTCTGGCTCTCTCCCCCATCAGTTTGTCGCTCTCCTTCTCTGTCTGTTTGTCTCTGGCTCTCTTCTCCATCAGTGTGTCGCTCTCCTTCTCTGTCTGTTTGTCTCTGGCTCTCTCCCCCATCAGTTTGTCGCTCTCCTTCTCTGTCTGTTTGTGTCTGGCTCTCTCCCCCATCAGTTTGTCGCTCTCCTTCCCTGTCTGTTTATCTCTGGCCCCCTCCTCCATCAGTTTGTCGCTCTCCTTCTCTGTCTGTTTGTCTCTGGCTCTCTCACCCATCAGTTTGTCGCTCTCCTTCTCTGTCTGTTTATCTCTGGCCCCCTCCTCCATCAGTTTGTCGCTCTCCTTCTCTGTCTGTTTGTCTCTGGCTCTCTCACCCATCAGTTTGTCGCTCTCCTTCTCTGTCTGTTTGTCTCTGGCTCTCTCCCCCATCAGTTTGTCGCTCTCCTTCTCTGTCTATTTGTCTCTGGCTCTGTCCCTCATCAGTTTGTCGCTCTCCTTCTCTGTCTGTTTGTCTCTGGCTCTCTCCCCCATCAGTTTGTCGCTCTCCTTCTCTGTCTGTTTGTCTCTGGCTCTCTCCTCCATCAGTTTGTCGCTCTCCTCTGTCTGTTTGTCTCTAGCTCTCTCACCCATCAGTTTGTCGCTCTCCTTCTCTGTCTGTTTGTCTCTGGCTCTCTCCCCCATCAGTTTGTCGCTCTCCTTCTCTGTCTGTTTGTCTCTGGCCCCCTCCTCCATCAGTTTGTCGCTCTCCTTCTCTGTCTGTTTGTCTCTGGCTCTCTCACCTATCAGTTTGTCGCTCTCCTTCTCTGTGTGTTTGTCTCTGGCTCTCTCACCCATCAGTTTGTCGCTCTCCTTCTCTGTCTGTTTGTCTCTGGCTCTCTCCCTCATCAGTTTGTCGCGCTCCTTCTCTGTCTGTTTGTGTCTGGCTCTCTCCCCCATCGGTTTGTCGCTCTCTTTCTCTGTCTGTGTCTGGCTCTCTCCTCCATCGGTTTGTCGCTCTCCTTCTCTGTCTGTTTGTCTCTGGCTCTCTCCCCCATCAGTTTATCGCTCTCCTTCTCTGTCTGTTTGTCTCTGGCTCTCTCTCTCATCAGTTTGTCGCTCTCCTTCTCTGTCTGTTTGTCTCTGGCTCTCTCCCCCATCAGTTTGTCGCTCTCCTTCTCTGTCTGTTTGTCTCTGGCTCTCTCCCCCATCAGTTTGTCGCTCTCCTTCTCTGTCTGTTTGTCTCTGGCTCTCTCACCCATCAGTTTGTCGCTTTCCTTCTCTGTCTCTTTGTCTCTGGCTCTCTCCCTCATCAGTTTGTCGCTCTCCTTTTCTGTCTGTTTGTCTCTGGCTCTCTCCCCCATCAGTTTGTCGCTCTCCTTCTCTGTCTGTTTGTGTCTAGCTCTCTCCCCCATCAGTTTGTCGCTCTCCTTCTCTGTCTGTTTGTCTCTGGCCCCCTCCTCCATCAGTTTGTCGCTCTCCTTCTCTGTCTGTTTGTCTCTGGCTCTCTCACCTATCAGTTTGTCGCTCTCCTTCTCTGTGTGTTTGTCTCTGGCTCTCTCACCCATCAGTTTGTCGCTCTCCTTCTCTGTCTGTTTGTCTCTGGCTCTCTCCCTCATCAGTTTGTCGCGCTCCTTCTCTGTCTGTTTGTGTCTGGCTCTCTCCCCCATCGATTTGTCGCTCTCTTTCTCTGTCTGTGTCTGGCTCTCTCCTCCATCGGTTTGTCGCTCTCCTTCTCTGTCTGTTTGTCTCTGGCTCTCTCCCCCATCAGTTTATCGCTCTCCTTCTCTGTCTGTTTGTCTCTGGCTCTCTCTCTCATCAGTTTGTCGCTCTCCTTCTCTGTCTGTTTGTCTCTGGCTCTCTCCCCCATCAGTTTGTCGCTCTCCTTCTCTGTCTGTTTGTCTCTGGCTCTCTCCCCCATCAGTTTGTCGCTCTCCTTCTCTGTCTGTTTGTCTCTGGCTCTCTCCCCCATCAGTTTGTCGCTCTTCTTCTCTGTCTGTTTGTCTCTGGCTCTCTCATCCATCAGTTTGTCGCTCTCCTTCTCTGTCTGTTTGTCTCTGGCCCCCTCCAACATCGGTTTGTCGCTCTCCTTCTCTGTCTGTTTGTCTCTGGCTCTCTCACCCATCAGTTTGTCGCTCTCCTTCTCTGTCTGTTTGTCTCTGGCTCTCTCCCCCATCAGTTTGTCGCTCTCCTTCTCTGTCTGTTTGTGTCTGGCTCTCTCCCCCATCAGTTTGTCGCTCTCCTTCTCTGTCTGTTTATCTCTGGCCCCCTCCTCCATCAGTTTGTCGCTCTCCTTCTCTGTCTGTTTGTCTCTGGCTCTCTCACCCATCAGTTTGTCGCTCTCCTTCTCTGTCTGTTTGTCTCTGGCTCTCTCCCCCATCAGTTTGTCGCTCTCCTTCTCTGTCTATTTGTCTCTGGCTCTGTCCCTCATCAGTTTGTCGCTCTCCTTCTCTGTCTGTTTGTCTCTGGCTCTCTCCCTCATCAGTTTGTCGCTCTCCTTCTCTGTCTGTTTGTGTCTGGCTCTCTCCCCCATCAGTTTGTCGCTCTCCTTCTCTGTCTGTTTCTCTCTGGCTCTCTCCCCCATCAGTTTGTCGCTCTCCTTCTCTGTCTGTTTGTCTCTGGCTCTCTCACTCATCAGTTTGTCGCTCTCCTTCTCTGTCTGTTTGTCTCTGACTCTCTCCCCCATCAGTTTGTCGCTCTCCTTCTCTGTCTGTTTGTCTCTGGCTCTCTCACCCATCAGTTTGTCGCTCTCCTTCTCTGTCTGTTTGTCTCTGGCTCTCTCCCCCATCAGTTTGTCGCTCTCCTTCTCTGTCTGTTTGTCTCTGGCTCTCTCACCCATCAGTTTGTCGCTCTCCTTCTCTGTCTGTTTGTCTCTGGCTCTCTCCCCCATCAGTTTGTCGCTCTCCTTCTCTGTCTGTTTGTCTCTGGCTCTCTCACCCATCAGTTTGTCGCTCTCCTTCTCTGTCTGTTTGTCTCTGGCTCTCTCACCCATCAGTTTGTCGCTCTCCTTCTCTGTCTGTTTGTCTCTGGCTCTCTCCCCCATCAGTTTGTCGCTCTCCTTCTCTGTCTGTTTGTGTCTGGCTCTCTCCCACATCAGTTTGTCGCTCTCCTTCTCTGTCTGTTTGTCTCTGGCTCTCCCCCCCATCAGTTTGTCGCTCTCCTTCTCTGTCTGTTTGTCTCTGGCTCTCTCCTCCATCAGTTTGTCGCTCTCCTCTGTCTGTTTGTCTCTGGCTCTCTCACCCATCAGTTTGTCGCTCTCCTTCTCTGTCTGTTTGTCTCTGGCTCTCTCACCCATCAGTTTCTCGCTCTCCTTCTCTGTCTGTTTGTGTCTGGCTCTCTCCCCCATCAGTTTGTCGCTCTCCTTCTCTGTCTGTTTATCTCTGGCCCCCTCCTCCATCAGTTTGTCGCTCTCCTTCTCTGTCTGTTTGTCTCTGGCTCTCTCACCCATCAGTTTGTCGCTCTCCATTCTCTGTCTGTTTGTCTCTACCTCTCTCACCCATCAGTTTGTCGCTCTCCTTCTCTGTCTGTTTGTGTCTGGCTCCCTCCCCCATCAGTTTGTCGCTCTCCTTCTCTGTCTGTTTGTCTCTGGCTCTCTCCCCTATCAGTTTGTCGCTCTCCTTCTCTGTCTGTTTGTCTCTGGCTCTCTCCCCCATCAGTTTGTCGCTCTCCTTCTCTGTCTGTTTGTCTCTGGCTCTCTCACCCATCAGTTTGTCGCTCTCCTTCTCTGTCTGTTTGTCTCTGGCTCTCTCCCCCATCAGTTTGTCGCTTTCCTTCTCTGTCTGTTTGTCTGTGGCTCTCTCCCCCATCAGTTTGTCGCTCTCCTTCTCTGTCTGTTTGTCTCTGGCTCTCTCACCCATCAGTTTGTTGCTCTCCTTCTCTGTCTGTTTGTCTCTGGCTCTCTCACCCATCAGTTTGTCGCTCTCCTTCGCTGTCTATTTGTCTCTGCCCCCCCCCCATTAGTTTGTCGCTCTCCTTTTCTGTTTGTTTGTCTCTGGCTCTATTGCCCTTCTTTTTGTCTCCCTGTGGCTCTTTCTGCCCTCTCCCTCTCTCCCACCTTTCTCTCTCTTTCTGTTTATGCGCCTGTGTCACATCCACCCCGCCACTTATTCTGTCCCTCTTTCTCTCATTATGGGTGTCTTCTGTCTCGTTCGGCTTCTCTGTCCTCCCTCCCTTTCTCCCTCTCTCTCCGTCCCCCCCCCCCCCTCTCTCTCTTTCTCTTTCTCTTCTCTGTAATTGCCTTTCCTTTTTATCTCTCACAATCTCTTCCGTTATTATTGCCCTCGTTCACTCGCCCACCTCCTCCCCCTATCTGTGTATCTGCCCCCCACTCCCCCACTCCATTCACACACCAGGCTGCGCCACGTGGTCCTGGCTAAGATGGCGTCCGGGGTGATGGGTCAGACGAGACTTCGCGGCTCATAACCGTCTCGAAGCCCACAACGAGAGACCGGTTTTGTCTCCCGGTATCAGTGTTATAGGTGCCCCCCACCCGCCCACCCAAATCATCCTGACCGGTCAGGTACCCACGCCCAGCGCCTCAAATATTTATCACCGAGACAGCGTGGAGACCCTTTCAGTAGTTACGTGGGAGCGTCACGCCTCTGACGTCATTTCCTGCTTGGCGCCACCTATCCGCTCTCAAGGAAGGTATGGCGTGTGAAATATAAATTATAGAGGGATTCATCAACGGTTTTAGACACAGGGGGGTGGGGTGGGGTGCTGGGGGGCGGGGGGACGGGGGGACGGGGGAAGAGGTCCGGGTGGGTGGAGTGAGGGAAATCCCTGTGCCTGACTACCAGTTACGTATGTGAGGATCGGTTACGTCAATCACATCACTTGGAGGGGAATAATCAGGCCACTTCATACCATGACAAAGCTATATTAGAAAACAGGACATACATATTGGTAGTGTACGACAGAGGTATATCAGAAAACAGGAAGAACATATTGTCAATGTGCGACAGCGGTATATCAGGAAACAGGACGAACATATTGTCAATGTGCGACAGCGGTATATCAGGAAACAGGACGAACATATTGTCAATGTGCGACAGCGGTATATCAGGAAACAGGACGAACATATTGTCAATGTGCGACAGCGGTATATCAGGAAACAGGACCAACATATTGTCAATGTGCGACAGCGGTATATCAGGAAACAGGACCAACATATTGTCAATGTGCGACATCGGTATATGAGGAAACAGAACATACACATTGTCAATGTGCGACAGCGGTATATCAGGAAACAGGACCAACATATTGTCAATGTGCGACATCGGTATATCAGGAAACAGGACATACACATTGTCAATGTGCGACAGCGGTATATCAGGAAACAGGACCAACATATTGTCAATGTGCGACATCGGTATATCAGGAAACAGGACATACACATTGTCAATGTGCGACAGCCGGGTGTATCAGAAAACAGGAGATACATATTGTCAACGTGCGACAGAACTAAGTTTATATCAGACCATATTAAATATCAAAAACAGGTCCATAGTGTGTACGACAATGTGCGATAAAAATATCACTCCCTGCCTTCGACTCATTCCGCTAGGGCTCTATTATATCTCTGTTGTCGCCTACTTCCTCAATGCATTTTCACACTCGCTCGCCAGGGCGGCGCTGTGCAAATTGATAGGAAAAATGCGCCGCCCATTTCTGCAAATTAGTGCCGGGGACCCAGCCTAAGCCTAATAACACACCGTATCAAGTGACGAAACGAAAGAGTTAAGTCACAATTATAACTTTTTTTAAAGTTGTTTTTTCCTGTATTAAATACACAGTTACGTTCATGTTTTATTCTTGAAAATTTTAATGTTGCAAAAAATTACAGCTGATTTGACCGTTTTGTCAAGAATCTTCAAGAATAACATGTCGCAACATGTTACACAATGCCACTGCGGCAATGACATCTTGGTGTATAAGGAACATATATGGTGTCAGTCCACGATAATAATATAATTGAAACGGGATAATACTGTGTGAGTATAGCTGGCAACCCGTGCTGCAATATCAATATTCGTATTTAGTTGACTTGGTGCCTGGCAACAAGACAAGGGCAGAATGTGTAGAGCCCATTGTCGGACAGGGAGTACATAACACAGGAGAACACGGTGTTCGGTAATCCATTGCAAGCACTACACAAATGACGCTGCAATGTTGAAATACGTTAAGATAATCAAAGATAAAATTGATGAGTAAAGTTATGAATTGCTGCCCCTGTGGCCACCACCCCGGCCCTTGCTTTCCCGTCAGCCCCTCGTGTACCCTCTCCTGCCCTCGTTGGGCCGGTGACGGCAACAATCCTGTTGACGAGTCCCGGGAGGCCGGATGTCCCCGCCCCACCCTGTCACCATGGAAACCTGAGGGACGCACAATCCTGTTGACGAGTCCCGGGAGGCCGGATGTCCCCGCCCCACCCTGTCACCATGGAAACCTGATGGACACACAATCCTGTTGACGAGTCCCGGGAGGCCGGATGTCCCCGCCCCACCCTGTCACCATGGAAACCTGAGGGACTCACAATCCTGGGCGATTATTCTTGGAGTTTTGAGCACTCTTTAGGCAGAGAAATGGTGATCGAGCAAGAAATCCCGGATAAGGGAGCTATGGTGTAAACAGGTCTGTTAATAAAGGCGTTTAGACATATTAAATATTACATTAGATACATCAGACGATATTAACAAGAGAAATGCTGGCGGACGCGCATGAGGCTTGGAGGTGGTTGTGGAGCGATGCCGATGATACGGACCAATACCGAGTCATGTGCATTAAAGCACCAACATTTCTGCTAATCTGGTTAGAAAGAAGTGGCGAAAAATCAGCCTTCTCATGACAGGGAAAAAAACGTGTTTCAGATACAAAGGTAACCATAAAGTGTTGCACAATATGTTATTCTCTAATTACGATGACATCGTTGTTTTTAATTTGCACATTACATTACATTACAGTACTTGTTGCAGGTCGCCCGTCAATGCTGCACCGTGCAGAACCTTTCCCAATGAGTCTATAGGGCAGTGACCGCTCGCTGGACTCAAGGGCGGTAGGGGGCTGGGGGGGTGGGGGCGGGAAGCTTCACACACCCATATTTGCACAGACCACATGTTACTATCGCAACGCGAAATGAAATCGGCGCTTTACCTCCAATACAAGTTGCTGACGTAAGCATGTTGTAAGTCTTCAGTTCTCTCGACAGATTGATCCACAGACCCACACCCCTCCGATGTCTGCACTGAGTGGTGGCCTGTTATTGTTGACTGTTGTTGTGCACCGTCGATGGGTTTTTATGTGGCGTTCACCGCCCTCTTCAAGTACTTACTCACCGGAGTAATTGTCCCAATCCCCCCCCCCCCCCCCCTGGGCCGCCTGGCGGGTTAGTGTCGCCCCATTCCTCCCATTGTTGGCTGGGTCAAGACATGAACATGACACACCCTCACCACCACCCTACACCCTGCCTCTCCGCCCCCGCGCCTGCAACCCCCGACCACGGCCCCACGCCCCCCCCCCCCCACACCCACCCCGCAGTCGCACTCACACCCCTCACTCGCCCCCACGCCCTCGCTGCCCCACCCCGTCCTCGCTCCCATGCCCCCGCCCGCACCCACACCCCACGCCCGTATATCAATCCCCCACCCCCTACCACCCATCTCACAGATTGCACTGACCGAGATCCGCGTAATAACCCTTTTCTTTGTTAGGTCTGGCTGGGTCAGCGAGGGGTGGGGTGGGTGTGCAGTGAATGCGCGAGGGTTTGGAAGTTGGTGGGTGGGGTTAGAGACAGGATATGTGGGAAGGGGATCGGAGGGGCAAACTGCGCAGGGTAGGAGAGGGGGGTGGGCTTGCAGTTACTGACGTACGGACGACCTGTTGGTGAGGGCCCTGATGGCCTGTTGGGGTAGGGAGGAGGGGGACGGAAAGAAGTGAGGGGGCTGCTGTACGACCTGTTTGTGAGGGCCCTGATGGCCTGTTGGGGTAGGGAGGATGGGGACGGAAAGAAGTGAGGGGGCTGCTGTACGACCTGTCTGTGAGGCCCTGATGGCCTGTTGGGGTAGGGAGGAGGGGGACGGAAAGAAGTGAGGGGGCTGCTGTACGACCTGTTTGTGAGGGCCCTGATGGCCTGTTGGGGTAGGGAGGAGGGGGACGGAAAGAAGTGAGGGGGCTGCTGTACGACCTGGTTTGTGAGGGCCCTGATGGCCTGTTGGGGTAGGGAGGAGGGGGACGGAAAGAAGTGAGGGGGCTGCTGTACGACCTGTTTGTGAGGGCCCTGATGGCCTGTTGCGGTAGGGAGGAGGGGGACGGAAAGAAGTGAGGGGGCTGCTGTACGACCTGTTTGTGAGGGCCCTGATGGCCTGTTGGGGTAGGGAGGAGGGGGACGGAAAGAAGTGAGGGGGCTGCTGTACGACCTGTCTGTGAGGCCCTGATGGCCTGTTGGGGTAGGGAGGAGGGGGACGGAAAGAAGTGAGGGGGCTGCTGTACGACCTGTCTGTGAGGCCCTGATGGCCTGTTGGGGTAGGGAGGAGGGGGACGGAAAGAAGTGAGGGGGCTGCTGTACGACCTGTTTGTGAGGGCCCTGATGGCCTGTTGGGGTAGGGAGGAGGGGGACGGAAAGAAGTGAGGGGGCTGCTGTACGACCTGTTTGTGAGGGCCCTGATGGCCTGTTGGGGTAGGGAGGAGGGGGACAGAAAGAAGTGAGGGGGCTGCTGTACGACCTGTTTGTGAGGGCCCTGATGGCCTGTTGGGGTAGGGAGGAGGGGGACGGAAAGAAGTGAGGGGGCTGCTGTACGACCTGTTTGTGAGGCCCTGATGGCCTGTTGGGGTAGGGAGGAGGGGGACGGAAAGAAGTGAGGGGGCTGCTGTACGACCTGTTTGTGAGGGCCCTGATGGCCTGTTGGGGTAGGGAGGAGGGGGACGGAAAGAAGTGAGGGGGCTGCTGTACGACCTGTTTGTGAGGGCCCTGATGGCCTGTTGGGGTAGGGAGGAGGGGGACGGAAAGAAGTGAGGGGGCTGCTGTACGACCTGGTTTGTGAGGGCCCTGATGGCCTGTTGGGGTAGGGAGGAGGGGGACGGAAAGAAGTGAGGGGGCTGCTGTACGACCTGGTTTGTGAGGGCCCTGATGGCCTGTTGCGGTAGGGAGGAGGGGGACGGAAAGAAGTGAGGGGGCTGCTGTACGACCTGTTTGTGAGGACCCTGATGGCCTGTTGCGGTAGGGAGGAGGGGGACGGAAAGAAGTGAGGGGGCTGCTGTACGACCTGGTTTGTGAGGGCCCTGATGGCCTGTTGCGGTAGGGAGGAGGGGGACGGAAAGAAGTGAGGGGGCTGCTGTACGACCTGTTTGTGAGGGCCCTGATGGCCTGTTGCGGTAGGGATGAGGGGGACGGAAAGAAGTGAGGGGGCTGCTGTACGACCTGTTTGTGAGGGCCTGATGGCCTGTTGGGGTAGGGAGGAGGGGGACGGAAAGAAGTGAGGGGGCTGCTGTACGACCTGTTTGTGAGGACCCTGATGGCCTGTTGCGGTAGGGAGGAGGGGGACGGAAAGAAGTGAGGGGGCTGCTGTACGACCTGGTTTGTGAGGGCCCTGATGGCCTGTTGCGGTAGGGAGGAGGGGGACGGAAAGAAGTGAGGGGGCTGCTGTACGACCTGTTTGTGAGGGCCCTGATGGCCTGTTGCGGTAGGGATGAGGGGGACGGAAAGAAGTGAGGGGGCTGCTGTACGACCTGTTTGTGAGGGCCCTGATGGCCTGTTGCGGTAGGGAGGAGGGGGACGGAAAGAAGTGAGGGGGCTGCTGTACGACCTGTTTGTGAGGGCCCTGATGGCCTGTTGCGGTAGGGAGGAGGGGGACGGAAAGAAGTGAGGGGGCTGCTGTACGACCTGTTTGTGAGGGCCCTGATGGCCTGTTGGGGTAGGGAGGAGGGGGACGGAAAGAAGTGAGGGGGCTGCTGTACGACCTGTTTGTGAGGGCCCTGATGGCCTGTTGCGGTAGGGATGAGGGGGACGGAAAGAAGTGAGGGGGCTGCTGTACGACCTGTTTGTGAGGGCCCTGATGGCCTGTTGGGGTAGGGAGGAGGGGGACGGAAAGAAGTGAGGGGGCTGCTGTACGACCTGTTTGTGAGGGCCCTGATGGCCTGTTGCGGTAGGGATGAGGGGGACGGAAAGAAGTGAGGGGGCTGCTGTACGACCTGTTTGTGAGGGCCCTGATGGCCTGTTGCGGTAGGGAGGAGGGGGACGGAAAGAAGTGAGGGGGCTGCTGTACGACCTGTTTGTGAGGCCCTGATGGCCTGTTGGGGTAGGGAGGAGGGGGACGGAAAGAAGTGAGAGGGGGCTGCTGTACGACCTGTTTGTGAGGGCCCTGATGGCCTGTTGGGGTAGGGAGGAGGGGGACGGAAAGAAGTGAGGGGGCTGCTGTACGACCTGTTTGTGAGGGCCCTGATGGCCTGTTGGGGTAGGGAGGAGGGGGACAGGAAAGAAGTGAGGGGGCTGCTGTACGACCTGTTTGTGAGGGCCCTGATGGCCTGTTGGGGTAGGGAGGAGGGGGACGGAAAGAAGTGAGGGGGCTGCTGTACGACCTGTTTGTGAGGGCCCTGATGGCCTGTTGGGGTAGGGAGGAGGGGGGACGGAAAGAAGTGAGGGGGCTGCTGTACGACCTGTTTGTGAGGGCCCTGATGGCCTGTTGGGGTAGGGAGGAGGGGGACGGAAAGAAGTGAGGGGGCTGCTGTACGACCTGTTTGTGAGGGCCCTGATGGCCTGTTGGGGTAGGGAGGAGGGGGACGGAAAGAAGTGAGGGGGCTGCTGTACGACCTGTTGTGAGGGCCCTGATGGCCTGTTGGGGTAGGGAGGAGGGGGACGGCAAGAAGTGAGGGGGGCTGCTGTACGACCTGTTTGTGAGGGCCCTGATGGCCTGTTGGGGTAGGGAGGAGGGGGACGGAAAGAAGTGAGGGGGCTGCTGTACGACCTGTTTGTGAGGGCCCTGATGGCCTGTTGGGGTAGGGAGGAGGGGGACAGAAAGAAGTGAGGGGGCTGCTGTACGACCTGTTTGTGAGGGCCCTGATGGCCTGTTGGGGTAGGGAGAAGGGGGACGGAAAGAAGTGAGGGGGCTGCTGTACGACCTGTTTGTGAGGGCCCTGATGGCCTGTTGGGGTAGGGAGAAGGGGGACGGAAAGAAGTGAGGGGGCTGCTGTACGACCTGTTTGTGAGGGCCCTGATGGCCTGTTGGGGTAGGGAGGAGGGGGACGGAAAGAAGTGAGGGGGCTGCTGTACGACCTGTTTGTGAGGGCCCTGATGGCCTGTTGGGGTAGGGAGAAGGGGGACGGAAAGAAGTGAGGGGGCTGCTGTACGACCTGTTTGTGAGGGCCCTGATGGCCTGTTGGGGTAGGGAGGAGGGGGACGGAAAGAAGTGAGGGGGCTGCTGTACGACCTGTTTGTGAGGGCCCTGATGGCCTGTTGGGGTAGGGAGGAGGGGGCCAGAAAGAAGTGAGGGGGCTGCTGTACGACCTGTTTGTGAGGGCCCTGATGGCCTAATGGGGTAGGGAGAAGGGGGACGGAAAGAAGTGAGGGGCTGCTGTACGACCTGTTGGTGAGGGCCCTGATGGCCTGTTGGGGTAGGGAGGAGGGGGACAGAAAGAAGTGAGGGGGCTGCTGTACGACCTGTTTGTGAGGGCCCTGATGGCCTGTTGGGGTAGGGAGGAGGGGGACAGAAAGAAGTGAGGGGGCTGCTGTACGACCTGTTTGTGAGGGCCCTGATGGCCTGTTGGGGTAGGGAGAAGGGGGACGGAAAGAAGTGAGGGGGCTGCTGTACGACCTGTTTGTGAGGGCCCTGATGGCCTGTTGGGGTAGGGAGGAGGGGGACAGAAAGAAGTGAGGGGGCTGCTGTACGACCTGTTTGTGAGGGCCCTGATGGCCTGTTGGTGTAGGGAGAAGGGGGACGGAAAGAAGTGAGGGGGCTGCTGTACGACCTGTTTGTGAGGGCCCTGAAGGCCTGTTGGGGTAGGGAGAAGGGGGACGGAAAGAAGTGAGGGGGCTGCTGTACGACCTGTTTGTGAGGGCCCTGATGGCCTGTTGCGGTAGGGAGGAGGGGGACGGAAAGAAGTGAGGGGGCTGCTGTACGACCTGTTTGTGAGGGCCCTGATGGCCTGTTGGGGTAGGGAGGAGGGGGACAGAAAGAAGTGAGGGGGCTGCTGTACGACCTGTTTGTGAGGGCCCTGATGGCCTGTTGGGGTAGGGAGGAGGGGGACGGAAAGAAGTGAGGGGGCTGCTGTACGACCTGTTTGTGAGGGCCCTGATGGCCTGTTGGGGTAGGAAGGACGGGGACAGAAAGAAGTGAGGGGGCTGCTGTACGACCTGTTTGTGAGGGCCCTGATGGCCTGTTGGGGTAGGGAGGAGGGGGACGGAAAGAAGTGAGGGGGCTGCTGTACGACCTGTTTGTGAGGGCCCTGATGGCCTGTTGGGGTAGGGAGGAGGGGGACGAAAAGAAGTGAGGGGGCTGCTGTACGACCTGTTTGTGAGGGCCCTGATGGCCTGTTGGGGTAGGGAGGAGGGGGACGGAAAGAAGTGAGGGGGCTGCTGTACGACCTGTTTGTGAGGGCCCTGATGGCCTGTTGGGGTAGGGAGGAGGGGGACGGCAAGAAGTGAGGGGGCTGCTGTACGACCTGTTTGTGAGGGCCCTGATGGCCTGTTGGGGTAGGGAGGAGGGGGACGGAAAGAAGTGAGGGGGCTGCTGTACGACCTGTTTGTGAGGGCCCTGATGGCCTGTTGGGGTAGGGAGGAGGGGGACAGAAAGAAGTGAGGGGGCTGCTGTACGACCTGTTTGTGAGGGCCCTGATGGCCTGTTGGGGTAGGGAGGAGGGGGACGGAAGGAAGTGAGGGGGCTGCTGTACGACCTGTTTGTGAGGGCCCTGATGGCCTGTTGGGGTAGGGAGGAGGGGGACGGAAAGAAGTGAGGGGGCTGCTGTACGACCTGTTTGTGAGGGCCCTGATGGCCTGTTGGGGTAGGGAGGAGGGGGACGGAAAGAAGTGAGGGGGCTGCTGTACGACCTGTTTGTGAGGGCCCTGATGGCCTGTTGGGGTAGGGAGGAGGGGGACGGAAAGAAGTGAGGGGGCTGCTGTACGACCTGTTTGTGAGGGCCCTGATGGCCTGTTGGGGTAGGGAGGAGGGGGACGGAAAGAAGTGAGGGGGCTGCTGTACGACCTGTTTGTGAGGGCCCTGATGGCCTGTTGGGGTAGGGAGGAGGGGGACGGAAAGAAGTGAGGGGGCTGCTGTACGACCTGTTTGTGAGGGCCCTGATGGCCTGTTGGGGTAGGGAGGAGGGGGACGGAAAGAAGTGAGGGGGCTGCTGTACGACCTGTTTGTGAGGGCCCTGATGGCCTGTTGGGGTAGGGAGGAGGGGGACGGCAAGAAGTGAGGGGGCTGCTGTACGACCTGTTTGTGAGGGCCCTGATGGCCTGTTGGGGTAGGGAGGAGGGGGACGGAAAGAAGTGAGGGGGCTGCTGTACGACCTGTTTGTGAGGGCCCTGATGGCCTGTTGGGGTAGGGAGGAGGGGGACGGAAAGAAGTGAGGGGGCTGCTGTACGACCTGTTTGTGAGGGCCCTGATGGCCTGTTGGGGTAGGGAGGAGGGGGACGGAAAGAAGTGAGGGGGCTGCTGTACGACCTGTTTGTGAGGGCCCTGATGGCCTGTTGGGGTAGGGAGGAGGGGGACGGAAAGAAGTGAGGGGCTGCTGTACGACCTGTTTGTGAGGGCCCTGATGGCCTGTTGGGGTAGGGAGGAGGGGGACGGAAAGAAGTGAGGGGGCTGCTGTACGACCTGTTTGTGAGGGCCCTGATGGCCTGTTGGGGTAGGGAGGAGGGGGACGGAAAGAAGTGAGGGGGCTGCTGTACGACCTGTTTGTGAGGGCCCTGATGGCCTGTTGGGGTAGGGAGGAGGGGGACGGAAAGAAGTGAGGGGGCTGCTGTACGACCTGTTTGTGAGGGCCCTGATGGCCTGTTGGGGTAGGGAGGAGGGGGACGGAAAGAAGTGAGGGGGCTGCTGTACGACCTGTTTGTGAGGGCCCTGATGGCCTGTTGGGGTAGGGAGGAAGGGGACGGAAAGAAGTGAGGGGGCTGCTGTACGACCTGTTTGTGAGGGCCCTGATGGCCTGTTGGGGTAGGGAGGAGGGGGACAGAAAGAAGTGAGGGGGCTGCTGTACGACCTGTTTGTGAGGGCCCTGATGGCCTGTTGGGGTAGGGAGGGGGGGACGGAAAGAAGTGAGGGGGCTGCTGTACGACCTGTTTGTGAGGGCCCTGATGGCCTGTTGGGGTAGGGAGGAGGGGGACGGAAAGAAGTGAGGGGGCTGCTGTACGACCTGTTTGTGAGGGCCCTGATGGCCTGTTGGGGTAGGGAGGAGGGGGACGGAAAGAAGTGAGGGGGCTGCTGTACGACCTGTTTGTGAGGGCCCTGATGGCCTGTTGGGGTAGGGAGGAGGGGGACGGAAAGAAGTGAGGGGGCTGCTGTACGACCTGTTTGTGAGGGCCCTGATGGCCTGTTGGGGTAGGGAGGAGGGGGACGGAAGAAGTGAGGGGGCTGCTGTACGACCTGTTTGTGAGGGCCCTGATGGCCTGTTGGGGTAGGGAGGAGTGGGACGGAAAGAAATGAGGGGGCTACATGTACGACCTGTTTGTGAGGGCCCTGATGGCCTGATGGGGTAGGGAGGAGGGGGACGGAAAGAAGTGAGGGGGCTGCTGTACGACCTGTTTGTGAGGGCCCTGATGGCCTGTTGGGGTAGGGAGGAGGGGGACAGAAAGAAGTGAGGGGGCTGCTGTACGACCTGTTTGTGAGGGCCCTGATGGCCTGTTGGGGTAGGGAGGAGGGGACGGAAAGAAGTGAGGGGGCTGCTGTACGACCTGTTTGTGAGGGCCCTGATGGCCTGTTGGGGTAGGGAGGAGGGGGACGGAAAGAAGTGAGGGGGCTGCTGTACGACCTGTTTGTGAGGGCCCTGATGGCCTGTTGGGGTAGGGAGGAGGGGGACGGAAAGAAGTGAGGGGGCTGCTGTACGACCTGTTTGTGAGGGCCCTGATGGCCTGTTGGGGTAGGGAGGAGGGGGACGGAAAGAAGTGAGGGGGCTGCTGTACGACCTGTTGGTGAGGGCCCTGATGGCCTGTTGGGGTAGGGAGGAGGGGGACGGAAAGAAGTGAGGGGGCTGCTGTACGACCTGTTTGTGAGGGCCCTGATGGCCTGTTGGGGTAGGGAGGAGGGGGACGGAAAGAAGTGAGGGGGCTGCTGTACGACCTGTTTGTGAGGGCCCTGATGGCCTGTTGGGGTAGGGAGGAGGGGGACGGAAAGAAGTGAGGGGGGCTGCTGTACGACCTGTTTGTGAGGGCCCTGATGGCCTGTTGGGGTAGGGAGGAGGGGGACGGAAAAAGTGAGGGGGCTGCTGTACGACCTGTTTGTGAGGGCCCTGATGGCCTGTTGCGGTAGGGAAGAGGGGGACGGAAAGAAGTGAGGGGGCTGCTGTACGACCTGTTTGTGAGGGCCCTGATGGCCTGTTGCGGTAGGGAGAGGGGGACGGAAAGAAGTGAGGGGGCTGCTGTACGACCTGTTTGTGAGGGCCCTGATGGCCTGTTGGGGTAGGGAGGAGGGGGACGGAAAGAAGTGAGGGGGCTGCTGTACGACCTGTTTGTGAGGGCCCTGATGGCCTGTTGGGGTAGGGAGGAGGGGGACGGAAAGAAGTGAGGGGGCTGCTGTACGACCTGTTTGTGAGGGCCCTGATGGCCTGTTGGGGTAGGGAGGAGGGGGACGGAAAGAAGTGAGGGGGCTGCTGTACGACCTGTTTGTGAGGGCCCTGATGGCCTGTTGGGGTAGGGAGGAGGGGGACAGAAATAAGTGAAGGGGCTGCTGTACGACCTGTTTGTGAGGGCCCTGATGGCCTGTTGGGGTAGGGAGGAGGGGGACGGAAAGAAGTGAGGGGGCTGCTGTACGACCTGTTTGTGAGGGCCCTGATGGCCTGTTGGGGTAGGGAGGAGGGGGACGGAAAGAAGTGAGGGGGCTGCTGTACGACCTGTTTGTGAGGGCCCTGATAGCCTGTTGGGGCAGGGAGGAGGGGGACGGAAAGGAGTGAGGGGGCTGCTGTACGACCTGTTTGTGAGGGCCCTGATGGCCTGTTGTGGTAGGGAAGAGGGGGAACGGAAAGAAGTGAGGGGGCTGCTGTACGACCTGTTTGTGAGGGCCCTGATGGCCTGTTGGGGTAGGGAGGAGGGGGACGGAAAGAAGTGAGGGGGCTGCTGTACGACCTGTTTGTGAGGGCCCTGATGGCCTGTTGGGGTAGGGAGGAGGGGGACGGAAAGAAGTGAGGGGGCTGCTGTACGACCTGTTTGTGAGGGCCCTGATGGCCTGTTGGGGTAGGGAGGAGGGGGACGGAAAGAAGTGAGGGGGCTGCTGTACGACCTGTTTGTGAGGGCCCTGATGGCCTGTTGGGGTAGGGAGGAGGGGGACAGAAAGAAGTGAAGGGGCTGCTGTACGACCTGTTTGTTAGGGCCCTGATGGCCTGTTGGGGTAGGGAGGAGGGGGACGGAAAGAAGTGAGGGGGCTGCTGTACGACCTGTTTGTGAGGGCCCTGATGGCCTGTTGGGGTAGGGAGGAGGGGGACGGAAAGAAGTGAGGGGGCTGCTGTACGACCTGTTTGTGAGGGCCCTGATGGCCTGTTGGGGTAGGGAGGAGGGGGACGGAAAAGAGTGAGGGGGCTGCTGTACGACCTGTTTGTGAGGGCCCTGATGGCCTGTTGCGGTAGGGAAGAGGGGACGGAAAGAAGTGAGGGGGCTGCTGTACGACCTGTTTGTGAGGGCCCTGATGGCCTGTTGGGGTAGGGAGGAGGGGGACGGAAAGAAGTGAGGGGGCTGCTGTACGACCTGTTTGTGAGGGCCCTGATGGCCTGTTGGGGCAGGGAGGAGGGGGACGGAAAGAAGTGAGGGGGCTACATGTACGACCTGTTTGTGAGGGCCCTGATGGCCTGATGGGGTAGGGAGGAGGGGGACGGAAAGAAGTGAGGGGGCTGCTGTACGACCTGTTGATGAGGGCCCTGATGGCCTGTTGGGGTAGGGAGGAGGGGGACGGAAAGAAGTGAGGGGGCTGCTGTACGACCTGTTTGTGAGGGCCCTGATGGCCTGTTGGGGTAGGGAGGAGGGGGACGGAAAGAAGTGAGGGGGCTGCTGTACGACCTGTTTGTGAGGGCCCTGATGGCCTGTTGCGGTAGGGAGGAGGGGGACGGAAAGAAGTGAGGGGGCTGCTGTACGACCTGTTTGTGAGGGCCCTGATGGCCTGTTGCGGTAGGGAGGAGGGGGACGGAAAGAAGTGAGGGGGCTGCTGTACGACCTGTTTGTGAGGGCCCTGATGGCCTGTTGGGGTAGGGAGGAGGGGGACGGAAAGAAGTGAGGGGGCTGCACGACCTGTTGGTGAGGGCCCTGATGGCCTGTTGCGGTAGGGAGGAGGGGGACGGAAAGAAGTGAGGGGGCTGCTGTACGACCTGTTTGTGAGGGCCCTGATGGCCTGTTGGGGTAGGGAGGAGGGGGACGGAAAGAAGTGAGGGGGCTGCTGTACGACCTGTTGGTGAGGGCCCTGATGGCCTGTTGCGGTAGGGAGGAGGGGGACGGAAAGAAGTGAGGGGGCTGCTGTACGACCTGTTTGTGAGGGCCCTGATGGCCTGTTGGGGTAGGGAGGAGGGGGACGGAAAGAAGTGAGGGGGCTGCTGTACGACCTGTTTGTGAGGGCCCTGATGGCCTGTTGCGGTAGGGAGGAGGGGGACGGAAAGAAGTGAGGGGGCTGCTGTACGACCTGTTTGTGAGGGCCCTGATGGCCTGTTGGGGTAGGGAGGAGGGGGACGGAAAGAAGTGAGGGGGCTGCTGTACGACCTGTTGGTGAGGGCCCTGATGGCCTGTTGGGGTAGGGAGGAGGGGGACGGAAAGAAGTGAGGGGGCTGCTGTACGACCTGTTTGTGAGGGCCCTGATGGCCTGTTGGGGTAGGGAGGAGGGGGACGGCAAGAAGTGAGGGGGCTGCTGTACGACCTGTTTGTGAGGGCCCTGATGGCCTGTTGGGGTAGGGAGGAGGGGGACGGAAAGAAGTGAGGGGGCTGCTGTACGACCTGTTTGTGAGGGCCCTGATGGCCTGTTGGGGTAGGGAGGAGGGGGACAGAAAGAAGTGAGGGGGCTGCTGTACGACCTGTTTGTGAGGGCCCTGATGGCCTGTTGGGGTAGGGAGGAGGGGGACGGAAAGAAGTGAGGGGGCTGCTGTACGACCTGTTTGTGAGGGCCCTGATGGCCTGTTGGGGTAGGGAGGAGGGGGACGGAAAGAAGTGAGGGGGCTGCTGTACGACCTGTTTGTGAGGGCCCTGATGGCCTGTTGGGGTAGGGAGGAGGGGGACAGAAAGAAGTGAGGGGGCTGCTGTACGACCTGTTTGTGAGGGCCCTGATGGCCTGTTGGGGTAGGGAGGAGGGGGACGGAAAGAAGTGAGGGGGCTGCTGTACGACCTGTTTGTGAGGGCCCTGATGGCCTGTTGGGGTAGGGAGGAGGGGGGCAGAAAGAAGTGAGGGGGCTGCTGTACGACCTGTTTGTGAGGGCCCTGATGGCCTGTTGGGGTAGGGAGGAGGGGGACGGAAAGAAGTGAGGGGGCTGCTGTACGACCTGTTTGTGAGGGCCCTGATGGCCTGTTGGGGTAGGGAGGAGTGGGACGGAAAGAAGTGAGGGGGCTGCTGTACGACCTGTTTGTGAGGGCCCTGATGGCCTGTTGGGGTAGGGAGGAGGGGGACGGAAAGAAGTGAGGGGGCTGCTGTACGACCTGTTTGTGAGGGCCCTGATGGCCTGTTGGGGTAGGGAGGAGGGGGACGGAAAGAAGTGAGGGGGCTGCTGTACGACCTGTTTGTGAGGGCCCTGATGGCCTGTTGGGGTAGGGAGGAGTGGGACGGAAAGAAGTGAGGGGGCTGCTGTACGACCTGTTTGTGAGGGCCCTGATGGCCTGTTGGGGTAGGGAGGAGGGGGACGGAAAGAAGTGAGGGGGCTGCTGTACGACCTGTTTGTGAGGGCCCTGATGGCCTGTTGGGGTAGGGAGGAGGGGGACAGAAAGAAGTGAGGGGGCTGCTGTACGACCTGTTCGTGAGGGCCCTGATGGCCTGTTGGGGTAGGGAGGAGGGGGACGGTAAGAAGTGAGGGGGCTGCTGTACGACCTGTTTGTGAGGGCCCTGATGGCCTGTTGGGGTAGGGAGGAGGGGGACGGAAAGAAGTGAGGGGGCTGCTGTACGACCTGTTTGTGAGGGCCCTGATGGCCTGTTGGGGTAGGGAGGAGGGGGACGGAAAGAAGTGAGGGGGCTGCTGTACGACCTGTTTGCGAGGGCCCTGATGGCCTGTTGGGGTAGGGAGGAGGGGGACAGAAAGAAGTGAGGGGGCTGCTGTACGACCTGTTTGTGAGGGCCCTGATGGCCTGTTGGGGTAGGGAGGAGGGGGACGGAAAGAAGTGAGGGGGCTGCTGTACGACCTGTTTGTGAGGGCCCTGATGGCCTGTTGGGGTAGGGAGGAGGGGGACGGAAAGAAGTGAGGGGGCTGCTGTACGACCTGTTTGTGAGGGCCCTGATGGCCTGTTGCGGTAGGGAGGAGGGGGACGGAAAGAAGTGAGGGGGCTGCTGTACGACCTGTTTGTGAGGGCCCTGATGGCCTGTTGGGGTAGGGAGGAGGGGGACGGAAAGAAGTGAGGGGGCTGCTGTACGACCTGTTTGTGAGGGCCCTGATGGCCTGTTGGGGTAGGGAGGTGGGGGACGGAAAGAAGTGAGGGGGCTACATGTACGACCTGTTTGTGAGGGCCCTGATGGCCTGATGGGGTAGGGAGGAGGGGGACGGAAAGAAGTGAGGGGGCTGCTGTACGACCTGTTTGTGAGGGCCCTGATGGCCTGTTAGGGTAGGGAGGAGGGGGACAGAAAGAAGTGAGGGGGCTGCTGTACGACCTGTTTGTGAGGGCCCTGATGGCCTGTTGGGGTAGGGAGGAGGGGGACGGAAAGAAGTGAGGGGGCTGCTGTACGACCTGTTTGTGAGGGCCCTGATGGCCTGTTGGGGTAGGGAGGAGGGCGACGGAAAGAAGTGAGGGGGCTGCTGTACGACCTGTTTGTGAGGGCCCTGATGGTCTGTTGGGGTAGGGAGGAGGGGGACGGAAAGAAGTGAGGGGGCTGCTGTACGACCTGTTTGTGAGGGCCCTGATGGCCTGTTGGGGTAGGGAGGAGGGCGACGGAAAGAAGTGAGGGGGCTGCTGTACGACCTGTTTGTGAGGGCCCTGATGGCCTGTTGGGGTAGGGAGGAGGGGGACAGAAAGAAGTGAGGGGGCTGCTGTACGACCTGTTGGTGAGGGCCCTGATGGCCTGTTGGGGTAGGGAGGAGGGGGACGGAAAGAAGTGAGGGGGCTGCTGTACGACCTGTTTGTGAGGGCCCTGATGGCCTGTTGGGGTAGGGAGGAGGGGGACGGCAAGAAGTGAGGGGGCTGCTGTACGACCTGTTTGTGAGGGCCCTGATGGCCTGTTGGGGTAGGGAGGAGGGGGACGGAAAGAAGTGAGGGGGCTGCTGTACGACCTGTTTGTGAGGGCCCTGATGGCCTGTTGGGGTAGGGAGGAGGGGGACAGAAAGAAGTGAGGGGGCTGCTGTACGACCTGTTTGTGAGGGCCCTGATGGTCTGTTGGGGTATGGAGGAGGGGGACGGAAAGAAGTGAGGGGGCTGCTGTACGACCTGTTTGTGAGGGCCCTGATGGCCTGTTGGGGTAGGGAGGAGGGGGACGGAAAGAAGTGAGGGGGCTGCTGTACGACCTGTTTGTGAGGGCCCTGATGGCCTGTTGCGGTAGGAAGAGGGGGACGGAAAGAAGTGAGGGGGCTGCTGTACGACCTGTTTGTGAGGGCCCTGATGGCCTGTTGGGGTAGGGAGGAGGGGGACGGAAAGAAGTGAGGGGGCTGCTGTACGACCTGTTTGTGAGGGCCCTGATGGCCTGTTGGGGTAGGGAGGAGGGGGACGGAAAGAAGTGAGGGGGCTGCTGTACGACCTGTTTGTGAGGGCCCTGATGGCCTGTTGGGGTAGGGAGGAGGGGGACGGCAAGAAGTGAGGGGGCTGCTGTACGACCTGTTTGTGAGGGCCCTGATGGCCTGTTGGGGTAGGGAGGAGGGGGACGGAAAGAAGTGAGGGGGCTGCTGTACGACCTGTTTGTGAGGGCCCTGATGGCCTGTTGGGGTAGGGAGAAGGGGGACAGAAAGAAGTGAGGGGGCTGCTGTACGACCTGTTCGTGAGGGCCCTGATGGCCTGTTGGGGTAGGGAGGAGGGGGACGGAAAGAAGTGAGGGGGCTGCTGTACGACCTGTTTGTGAGGGCCCTGATGGCCTGTTGGGGTAGGGAGGAGGGGGACGGAAAGAAGTGAGGGGGCTGCTGTACGACCTGTTTGTGAGGGCCCTGGTGGCCTGTTGGGGTAGGGAGGAGGGGGACGGAAAGAAGTGAGGGGGCTGCTGTACGACCTGTTTGTGAGGGCCCTGATGGCCTGTTGGGGTAGGGAGGAGGGGTCAGAAAGAAGTGAGGGGGCTGCTGTACGACCTGTTTGTGAGGGCCCTGATGGCCTGTTGGGGTAGGGAGGAGGGGGACGGAAAGAAGTGAGGGGGCTGCTGTACGACCTGTTTGTGAGGGCCCTGATGGCCTGTTGGGGTAGGGAGGAGAGGGACGGAAAGAAGTGAGGGGGCTGCTGTACGACCTGTTTGTGAGGGCCCTGATGGCCTGTTGCGGTAGGGAGGAGGGGGACGGAAAGAAGTGAGGGGGCTGCTGTACGACCTGTTTGTGAGGGCCCTGATGGCCTGTTGGGGTAGGGAGGAGGGGGACGGAAAGAAGTGAGGGGGCTGCTGTACGACCTGTTTGTGAGGGCCCTGATGGCCTGTTGGGGTAGGGAGGAGGGGGACGGAAAGAAGTGAGGGGGCTACATGTACGACCTGTTTGTGAGGGCCCTGATGGCCTGTTGGGGTAGGGAGGAGGGGGACGGAAAGAAGTGAGGGGGCTGCTGTACGACCTGTTTGTGAGGGCCCTGATGGCCTGTTGCGGTAGGGAGGAGGGGGACGGAAAGAAGTGAGGGGGCTGCTGTACGACCTGTTTGTGAGGGCCCTGATGGCCTGTTGGGGTAGGGAGGAGGGGGACGGAAAGAAGTGAGGGGGCTGCTGTACGACCTGTTTGTGAGGGCCCTGATGGCCTGTTGCGGTAGGGAGGAGGGGGACGGAAAGAAGTGAGGGGGCTGCTGTACGACCTGTTTGTGAGGGCCCTGATGGCCTGTTGGGGTAGGGAGGAGGGGGACGGAAAGAAGTGAGGGGGCTGCTGTACGACCTGTTTGTGAGGGCCCTGATGGCCTGTTGCGGTAGGGAGGTGGGGGACGGAAAGAAGTGAGGGGGCTGCTGTACGACCTGTTTGTGAGGGCCCTGATGGCCTGTTGGGGTAGGGAGGAGGGGGACGGAAAGAAGTGAGGGGGCTGCTGTACGACCTGTTTGTGAGGGCCCTGATGGCCTGTTGGGGTAGGGAGGAGGGGGACGGAAAGAAGTGAGGGGGCTGCTGTACGACCTGTTTGTGAGGGCCCTGATGGCCTGTTGGGGTATGGAGGAGGGGGACGGAAAGAAGTGAGGGGGCTGCTGTACGACCTGTTTGTGAGGGCCCTGATGGCCTGTTGGGGTAGGGAGGAGGGGGACGGAAAGAAGTGAGGGGGCTGCTGTACGACCTGTTTGTGAGGGCCCTGATGGCCTGTTGGGGTAGGGAGGAGGGGGACGGAAAGAAGTGAGGGGGCTGCTGTACGACCTGCTTGTGAGGGCCCTGATGGCCTGTTGCGGTAGGGAAGAGGGGGACGGAAAGAAGTGAGGGGGCTGCTGTACGACCTGTTTGTGAGGGCCCTGATGGCCTGTTGGGGTAGGGAGGAGGGGGACGGAAAGAAGTGAGGGGGCTGCTGTACGACCTGTTTGTGAGGGCCCTGATGGCCTGTTGGGGTAGGGAGGAGGGGGACGGAAAGAAGTGAGGGGGCTGCTGTACGACCTGTTTGTGAGGGCCCTGATGGCCTGTTGGGGTAGGGAGGAGGGGGACGGAAAGAATTGAGGGGGCTGCTGTACGACCTGTTTGTGAGGGCCCTGATGGCCTGTTGGGGTAGGGAGGAGGGGGACACAAAGAAGTGAGGGGGCTGCTGAACGACCTGTTTGTGAGGGCCCTGATGGCCTGTTGGGGTAGGGAGGAGGGGGACGGAAAGAAGTGAGGGGGCTGCTGTACGACCTGTTTGTGAGGGCCCTGATGGCCTGTTGGGGTAGGGAGGAGGGGGACGGAAAGAAGTGAGGGGGCTGCTGTACGACCTGTTTGTGAGGGCCCTGATGGCCTGTTGGTGTAGGGAGGAGGGGGACGGAAAGAAGTGAGGGGGCTGCTGTACGACCTGCTTGTGAGGGCCCTGATGGCCTGTTGCGGTAGGGAAGAGGGGAACGGAAAGAAGTGAGGGGGCTGCTGTACGACCTGTTTGTGAGGGCCCTGATGGCCTGTTGGGGTAGGGAGGAGGGGGACGGAAAGAAGTGAGGGGGCTGCTGTACGACCTGTTTGTGAGGGCCCTGATGGCCTGTTGGGGTAGGGAGGAGGGGGACGGAAAGAAGTGAGGGGGCTACATGTACGACCTGTTTGTGAGGGCCCTGATGGCCTGTTGCGGTAGGGAGGAGGGGGACGGAAAGAAGTGAGGGGGCTGCTGTACGACCTGTTTGTGAGGGCCCTGATGGCCTGTTGGTGTAGGGAGGAGGGGGACGGAAAGAAGTGAGGGGGCTGCTGTACGACCTGTTTGTGAGGGCCCTGATGGCCTGTTGGGGTAGGGAGGAGGGGGACGGAAAGAAGTGAGGGGGCTGCTGTACGACCTGTTTGTGAGGGCCCTGATGGCCTGTTGGGGTATGGAGGAGGGGGACGGAAAGAAGTGAGGGGGCTGCTGTACGACCTGTTTGTGAGGGCCCTGATGGCCTGTTGGGGTAGGGAGGAGGGGGACGGAAAGAAGTGAGGGGGCTGCTGTACGACCTGTTTGTGAGGACCCTGATGGCCTGTTGGGGTAGGGAGGAGGGGGACGGAAATAAGTGAGGGGGCTGCTGTACGACCTGTTTGTGAGGACCCTGATGGCCTGTTGGGGTAGGGAGGAGGGGGACGGCAAGAAGTGAGGGGGCTGCTGTACGACCTGTTTGTGAGGACCCTGATGGCCTGTTGGGGTAGGGAGGAGGGGGACGGCAAGAAGTGAGGGGGCTGCTGTACGACCTGTTTGTGAGGACCCTGATGGCCTGTTGGGGTAGGGAGGAGGGGGACGGAAAGAAGTGAGGGGGCTGCTGTACGACCTGTTTGTGAGGACCCTGATGGCCTGTTAGGGTAGGGAGGAGGGGGACGGCAAGAAGTGAGGGGGCTGCTGTACGACCTGTTTGTGAGGGCCCTGATGGCCTGTTGGGGTAGGGAGGAGGGGGACGGAAAGAAGTGAGGGGGCTGCTGTACGACCTGTTTGTGAGGGCCCTGATGGCCTGTTGCGGTAGGGAAGAGGGGGACGGCAAGAAGTGAGGGGGCTGCTGTACGACCTGTTTGTGAGGGCCCTGATGGCCTGTTGGGGTAGGGAGGAGGGGGACGGAAAGAAGTGAGGGGGCTGCTGTACGACCTGTTTATGAGGGCCCTGATGGCCTGTTGGGGTAGGGAGGAGGGGGACGGAAAGAAGTGAGGGGGCTGCTGTACGACCTGTTTGTGAGGGCCCTGATGGCCTGTTGGGGTAGGGAGGAGGGGGACGGAAAGAAGTGAGGGGGCTGCTGTACGACCTGTTTGTGAGGGCCCTGATGGCCTGTTGGGGTAGGGAGGGGGGGGACAGAAAGAAGTGAGGGGGCTGCTGTACGACCTGTTTGTGAGGGCCCTGATGGCCTGTTGGGGTAGGGAGGAGGGGGACGGAAAGAAGTGAGGGGGCTGCTGTACGACCTGTTTGTGAGGGCCCTGATGGCCTGTTGGGGTAGGGAGGAGGGGGACGGAAAGAAGTGAGGGGGCTGCTGTACGACCTGTTTGTGAGGGCCCTGATGGCCTGTTGGGGTAGGGAGGAGGGGGACGGAAAGAAGTGAGGGGGCTGCTGTACGACCTGTTTGTGAGGGCCCTGATGGCCTGTTGGGGTAGGGAGGAGGGGGACGGAAAGAATTGAGGGGGCTTCTGTACGACCTGTTTGTGAGGGCCCTGATGGCCTGTTGGGGTAGGGAGGAGGGGGACACAAAGAAGTGAGGGGGCTGCTGAACGACCTGTTTGTGAGGGCCCTGATGGCCTGTTGGGGTAGGGAGGAGGGGGACGGAAAGAAGTGAGGGGGCTGCTGTACGACCTGTTTGTGAGGGCCCTGATGGCCTGTTGGGGTAGGGAGGAGGGGGACGGAAAGAAGTGAGGGGGCTGCTGTACGACCTGTTTGTGAGGGCCCTGATGGCCTGTTGGGGTAGGGAGGAGGGGGACGGAAAGAAGTGAGGGGGCTGCTGTACGACCTGCTTGTGAGGGCCCTGATGGCCTGTTGCGGTAGGGAAGAGGGGAACGGAAAGAAGTGAGGGGGCTGCTGTACGAGCTGTTTGTGAGGGCCCTGATGGCCTGTTGGGGTAGGGAGGAGGGGGACGGAAAGAAGTGAGGGGGCTGCTGTACGACCTGTTTGTGAGGGCCCTGATGGCCTGTTGGGGTAGGGAGGAGGGGGACGGAAAGAAGTGAGGGGGCTACATGTACGACCTGTTTGTGAGGGCCCTGATGGCCTGTTGCGGTAGGGAGGAGGGGGACGGAAAGAAGTGAGGGGGCTGCTGTACGACCTGTTTGTGAGGGCCCTGATGGCCTGTTGCGGTAGGGAAGAGGGGGACGGCAAGAAGTGAGGGGGCTGCTGTACGACCTGTTTGTGAGGGCCCTGATGGCCTGTTGGGGTAGGGAGGAGGGGGACGGAAAGAAGTGAGGGGGCTGCTGTACGACCTGTTTATGAGGGCCCTGATGGCCTGTTGGGGTAGGGAGGAGGGGGACGGAAAGAAGTGAGGGGGCTGCTGTACGACCTGTTTGTGAGGGCCCTGATGGCCTGTTGGGGTAGGGAGGAGGGGGACGGAAAGAAGTGAGGGGGCTGCTGTACGACCTGTTTGTGAGGGCCCTGATGGCCTGTTGGGGTAGGGAGGAGGGGGACAGAAAGAAGTGAGGGGGCTGCTGTACGACCTGTTTGTGAGGGCCCTGATGGCCTGTTGGGGTAGGGAGGAGGGGGACGGAAAGAAGTGAGGGGGCTGCTGTACGACCTGTTTGTGAGGGCCCTGATGGCCTGTTGGGGTAGGGAGGAGGGGGACGGAAAGAAGTGAGGGGGCTGCTGTACGACCTGTTTGTGAGGGCCCTGATGGCCTGTTGGGGTAGGGAGGAGGGGGACGGAAAGAAGTGAGGGGGCTGCTGTACGACCTGTTTGTGAGGGCCCTGATGGCCTGTTGCGGTAGGGAAGAGGGGAACGGAAAGAAGTGAGGGGGCTGCTGTACGACCTGTTTGTGAGGGCCCTGATGGCCTGTTGGGGTAGGGAGGAGGGGGACGGAAAGAAGTGAGGGGGCTGCTGTACGACCTGTTTGTGAGGGCCCTGATGGCCTGTTGGGGTAGGGAGGAGGGGGACGGAAAGGGGTGAGGGGGCTACATGTACGACCTGTTTGTGAGGGCCCTGATGGCCTAATGGGGTAGGGAGGAGGGGGACGGAAAGAAGTGAGGGGGCTGCTGTACGACCTGTTTGTGAGGGCCCTGATGGCCTGTTGGGGTAAGGAGGAGGGGGACGGAAAGAAGTGAGGGGGCTGCTGTACGACCTGTTTGTGAGGGCCCTGATGGCCTGTTGGGGTAGGGAGGAGGGGGACGGAAAGAAGTGAGGGGTCTGCTGTACGACCT
The DNA here is from genome assembly GCA_964019135.1 of Arenicola marina. Lineage (NCBI taxonomy): Eukaryota > Metazoa > Annelida > Polychaeta > Arenicolidae > Arenicola > Arenicola marina. The sequence goes on along the minus strand of OZ025258.1, from coordinate 3,318,644 downwards.
GTTTGTGAGAGCCCTGATGGCCTGTTGGGGTAGGGAGGAGGGGGACGGAAAGAAGTGAGGGGGCTGCTGTACGACCTGTTTGTGAGGGCCCTGATGGCCTGTTGGGGTAGGGAGGAGGGGGACGGAAAGAAGTGAGGGGGCTGCTGTACGACCTGTTTGTGAGGGCCCTGATGGCCTGTTGGGGTAGGGAGGAGGGGGACGGAAAGAAGTGAGGGGGCTGCTGTACGACCTGTTTGTGAGGGCCCTGATGGCCAGTTGCGGTAGGGAGGAGGGGGACGGAAAGAAGTGAGGGGGCTGCTGTACGACCTGTTTGTGAGGGCCCTGATGGCCTGTTGGGGTAGGGAGGAGGGGGACGGAAAGAAGTGAGGGGGCTGCTGTACGACCTGTTGGTGAGGGCCCTGATGGCCTGTTGGGGTAGGGAGGAGGGGGACGGAAAGAAGTGAGGGGGCTGCTGTACGACCTGTTTGTGAGGGCCCTGATGGCCTGTTGGGGTATGGAGGAGGGGGACGGAAAGAAGTGAGGGGGCTGCTGTACGACCTGTTTGTGAGGGCCCTGATGGCCTGTTGGGGTAGGGAGGAGGGGGACGGAAAGAAGTGAGGGGGCTGCTGTACGACCTGTTTGTGAGGGCCCTGATGGCCTGTTGGTGTAGGGAGGAGGGGGACGGAAAGAAGTGAGGGGGCTGCTGTACGACCTGTTTGTGAGGGCCCTGATGGCCTGTTGGGGTAGGGAGGAGGGGGACGGAAAGAAGTGAGGGGGCTGCTGTACGACCTGTTTGTGAGGGCCCTGATGGCCTGTTGGGGTAGGGAGGAGGGGGACGGAAAGAAGTGAGGGGGCTGCTGTACGACCTGTTTGTGAGGGCCCTGATGGCTTATTGGGGTAGGGAGGAGGGGGACGGAAAGAAGTGAGGGGGCTGCTGTACGACCTGTTTGTGAGGGCCCTGATGGCCTGTTAGGGTGGGGAGGAGGGGGACGGAAAGAAGTGAGGGGGCTGCTGTACGACCTGTTTGTGAGGGCCCTGATGGCCTGTTCGGGTATGGAGGAGGGGGACGGAAAGAAGTGAGGGGGCTGCTGTACGACCTGTTTGTGAGGGCCCTGATGGCCTGTTGGGGTAGGGAGGAGGGGGACGGAAAGAAGTGAGGGGGCTGCTGTACGACCTGTTTGTGAGGGCCCTGATGGCCTGTTGGGGTAGGGATGAGGGGGACGGAAAGAAGTGAGGGGGCTGCTGTACGACCTGTTTGTGAGGGCCCTGATGGCTTGTTGGGGTAGGGAGGAGGGGGACGGAAAGAAGTGAGGGGGCTGCTGTACGACCTGTTGGTGAGGGCCCTGGTGGCCTGTTGGGGTAGGGAGGAGGGGGACGGAAAGAAGTGAGGGGGCTGCTGTACGACCTGTTTGTGAGGGCCCTGATGGCCTGTTGGGGTAGGGAAGAGGGGGACGGAAAGAAGTGAGGGGGCTGCTGTACGACCTGTTTGTGAGGGCCCTGATGGCCTGTTGGGGTAGGAAGGAGGGGGACGGAAAGAAGTAAGGGGCTGCTGTACGACCTGTTTGTGAGGGCCCTGATGGCCTGTTGGGGTAGGGAGGAGGGGGACGGAAAGAAGTGAGGGGGCTGCTGTACGACCTGTTTGTGAGGGCCCTGATGGCCTGTTGGGGTAGGGAGGAGGGGGACGGAAAGACGTGAGGGGGCTGCTGTACGACCTGTTTGTGAGGGCCCTGATGGCCTGTTGGTGTAGGGAGGAGGGGGACGGAAAGAAGTGAGGGAGCTGCTGTACGACCTGTTTGTGAGGGCCCTGATGGCCTGTTGGGGTAGGGAGGAGGGGGACGGAAAGAAATGAGGGGGCTGCTGTACGACCTGTTTGTGAGGGCCCTGATGGCTTGTTGGGGTAGGGAGGAGGGGGACGGAAAGAAGTGAGGGGGCTGCTGTACTACCTGTTTGTGAGGACCCTGATGGCCTGTTGGGGTAGGGAGGATGGGGACGGAAAGAAGTGAGGGGGCTGCTGTACGACCTGTTTGTGAGGGCCCTGATGGCCTGTTGGGGTAGGGAGGAGGGGGACAGAAAGAAGTGAGGGGGCTGCTGTACGACCTGTTTGTGAGGGCCCTGATGGCCTGTTGGGATAGGGAGGAGGGGGACGGAAAGAAGTTAGGGGGCTGCTGTACGACCTGTTGGTGAGGGCCCTGATGGCCTGTTGGGGTAGGGAGGAGGGGGACGGAAAGAAGTGAGGGGGCTGCTGTACGACCTGTTTGTGGGGGCCCTGATGGCCTGTTGCGGTAGGGAGGAGGGGGACGGAAAGAAGTGAGGGGGCTGCTGTACGACCTGTTTGTGAGGGCCCTGATGGCCTGTTGGGGTAGGGAGGAGGGGGACGGAAAGAAGTGAGGGGGCTGCTGTACGACCTGTTTGTGAGGGCCCTGATGGCCTGTTGGGGTTGGGAGGAGGGGGACGGAAAGAAGTGAGGGGGCTGCTGTACGACCTGTTGGTGAGGGCCCTGATGGCCTGTTGGGGTAGGGAGGAGGGGGACGGAAAGAAGTGAGGGGGCTGCTGTACGACCTGTTTGTGGGGGCCCTGATGGCCTGTTGCGGTAGGGAGGAGGGGGACGGAAAGAAGTGAGGGGGCTGCTGTACGACCTGTTTGTGAGGGCCCTGATGGCCTGTTGGGGTAGGGAGGAGGGGGACGGAAAGAAGTGAGGGGGCTGCTGTACGACCTGTTTGTGAGGGCCCTGATGGCTTGTTGGGGTAGGGAGGAAGGGGACGGAAAGAAGTGAGGATGCTGCTGTACGACCTGTTTGTGAGGGCCCTGATGGCCTGTTGGAGTAGGGAGGAGGGGGACGGAAAGAAGTGAGGGGGCTGCTGTACGACCTGTTTGTGAGGGCCCTGATGGCCTGTTGGGGTTGGGAGGAGGGGGACGGAAAGAAGTGAGGGGGCTGCTGTACGACCTGTTTGTCAGGGCCCTGATGGCCTGCTGGGGTAGGGAGGAGGGGGACGGAAAGAAATGAGGGGGCTGCTGTACGACCTGTTTGTGAGGGCCCTGATGGCCTGTTGGGGTAGGAAGGAGGGGAACGGAAAGAAGTGAGGGGGCTGCTGTACGACCTGTTTGTGAGGGCCCTGATGGCCTGTTGGGGTAGGGAGGAGGGGGACGGAAAGAAGTGAGGGGGCTGCTGTACGACCTGTTTGTGAGGGCCCTGATGGCCTGTTGGGGTAGGGAGGAGGGGGTCAGAAAGAAGTGAGGGGGCTGCTGTACGACCTGTTTGTGAGGGCCCTGATGGCCTGTTCGGGTAGGGAGGAGGGGGACGGAAAGAAGTGAGGGGGCTGCTCTACGACCTGTTGGTGAGGGCCCTGATGGCCTGTTGGGGTAGGGAGGAGGGGGACGGAAAGAAGTGAGGGGGCTGCTGTACGACCTGTTTGTGAGGGCCCTGATGGCCTGTTGGGGTAGGGAGGAGGGGGACGGAAAGAAGTGAGGGGGCTGCTGTACGACCTGTTTGTGAGGGCCTTGATGGCCTGTTGGGGTAGGGAGGAGCGGGACGGAAAGAAGTGAGGGGGCTGCTGTACGACCTGTTTGTGAGGGCCCTGATGGCCTGTTGGGGTAGGGAGGACGGGGACGGAAAGAAGTGAGGGGGCTGCTGTACGACCTGTTTGTGAGGGCCCTGATGGCCTGTTGGGGTAGGGAGGAGGGGGACGGAAAGAAGTGAGGGGGTTGCTGTACGACCTGTTTGTGAGGGCCCTGATGGCCTGTTGGCGTAGGGAGGAGGGGGACGAAAAGATGTGAGGAGGCTGCTGTACGATCTATTTGTGAGGGCCCTGATGGCCTGTTGGGGTAGGGAGGAGGGGGACGGAAAGAAGTGAGGGGGCTGCTGTACGACCTGTTTGTGAGGGCCCTGATGGCCTGTTGGGGTAGGGAGGAGGGGGACGGAAAGAAGTGAGGGGGCTGCTGTACGACCTGTTTGTGAGGGCCCTGATGGCCTGTTGGGGTAGGGAGGAGGGGGACGGAAAGAAGTGAGGGGGCTGCTGTACGACCTGTTTGTGAGGGGCTTGATGGCCTGTTGGGGTAGGGAGGAGGGGGACGGAAAGAAGTGAGGGGGCTGCTGTACGACCTGTTTGTAAGGGCCCTGATGGCCGGTTCGGGTAGGGAGAAGGGGGACGGAAAGAAGTGAGGGGGCTGCTGTACGACCTGTTTGTGAGGGCCCTGATGGCCTGTTGGGGTATGGAGGAGGGGGACGGAAAGAAGTGGGGGGGCTGCTGTACGACCTGTTTGTGAGGGCCCTGATGGCCTGTTGGGGTAGGGAGGAGGGGGACGGAAAGAAGTGAGGGGGCTGCTGTACGACCTGTTTGTGAGGGCCCTGATGGCCTGTTGAGGTAGGGGGAAGGGGGACGGAAAGAAGTGAGGGGGTTGCTGTACGACCTGTGTGTGAGGCCCCTGATGACCTGTTGGGGTAGGAAAGAGGGGGGCGGAAAGAAGTGAGGAGGCTGCTGTACGAACTGTTTGTGAGGGCCCTGATGGCCTGTTGGGGTAGGGAGGAGGGGGACAGAAAGAAGTGAGGGGGCTGCTGTACGACCTGTTTGTGAGGGCCGTGATGGCCTGTTGGGGTAGGGAGGATGAGGCGGAATAAAGTGAGGGGGCTGCTGTACGACCTGTTTGTGAGGGCCCTGATGGCCTGTTGGGGTGGGGAGCAGGGGGACGGAAAGAAGTGAGAAGGCTGCTGTACGACCAGTTTGCGAGGGCCCTGATGGCTTGTTGGGGTAGGGAGGAGGGGGACGGGTAGAAGTGAGGGGGCTGCTGTACGTCCTGTTTGTGAGGGCCCTGATGGCCTGTTGGGGTACGGAGGAGGGGGACGGAAAGAAGTGAGGGGGCTGCTGTACGACCTGTTTGTGAGGGCCCTGATGGCCTGTTGGGGTAGGGAGGAGGGGGACGGAAAGAAGTGAGGGGGCTGCTGTACGACCTGTTTGTGGGGGCCCTGATGGCCTGTTGCGGTAGGGAGGAGGGGGACGGAAAGAAGTGAGGGGGCTGCTGTACGACCTGTTTGTGAGGGCCCTGATGGCCTGTTGGGGTAGGGAGGAGGGGGACGGAAAGAAGTGAGGGGGCTGCTGTACGACCTGTTTGTGAGGGCCCTGATGGCTTGTTGGGGTAGGGAGGAAGGGGACGGAAAGAAGTGAGGGGGCTGCTGTACGACCTGTTTGCGAGGGCCCTGATGGCCTGTTGGGGTAGGGAGGAGGGGGACGGAAAAAAGTGAGGGGGCTGCTGTACGACCTGTTTGTGAGGGCCCTGATGGCCTGTTGGGGTTGGGAGGAGGGGGACGGAAAGAAGTGAGGGGGCTGCTGTACGACTTGTTTGTGAGGGCCCTGATGGCCTGTTGGGGTAGGGAGGAGGGGGACGGAAAGAAGTGAGGGGGCTGCTGTACGACCTGTTTGTGAGGGCCCTGATGGCCTGTTGGGGTAGGGAGGTTGAGGCGGAATAAAGTGAGGGGGCTGCTGTACGACCTGTTTGTGAGGGCCCTGATGGCCTGTTGGGGTGGGGAGCAGGGGGACGGAAAGAAGTGAGAAGGCTGCTGTACGACCAGTTTGCGAGGGCCCTGATGGCCTAATGGGGTAGGAAGGAGGGGGACGGAAAAAAGTGAGGGGGCTGCTGTACGACCTGTTTGTGAGGGCCCTCATGGCCTGATGGGGTAGGGAGGATGGGGACGGAAAGAAGTGAGGGGGCTGCTGTGCGACCTGTTTGTGAGGGCCCTGGTGGCCTGTTGGGGTAGGGAGGAGGGGGACAGAAAGAAGTGAGGGGGTTGCTGTACGACCTGTTGGTGAGGGCCCTGATGGCCTGTTGAGGTAGGGAGGAGGGGGACGGAAAGAAGTGAGGGGGCTGCTGTGCGACTTGTTTGTGAGGGCCCTGATGGCCTGTTGGGGTAGGGAGGATGGGGACGGAAAGAAGTGAGGGGGCTGCTGTGCGACCTGTTTGTGAGGGCCCTGGTGGCCTGTTGGGGTAGGGAGGATGGGGACGGAAAGAAGTGAGGGGGCTGCTGTGCGACCTGTTTGTGAGGGCCCTGGTAGCCTGTTGGGGTAGGGAGGAGGGGGACAGAAAGAAGTGAGGGGGCTGCTGTGCGACCTGTTTGTGAGGGCCCTGGTGGCCTGTTGGTGTAGGCAGGAGGGGGACAGAAAGAAGTGAGGGGGCTGCTGTACGACCTGTTTGTGAGGGCCCTGATGGCCTGTTGGGGTAGGGAGGAGGGGGACGGAAAGAAGTGAGGGGGCTGCTGTACGACCTGTTTGTGAGGCCCCTGATGGCTTGTTGGGGTAGGGAGGAAGGGGACGGAAAGAAATGAGGAGGCTGCTGTACGACCTGTTTGTGAGGACCCTGGTGGCCTGTTGGGGTAGGGAGGAGGGGTACGGAAAGAAGTGAGGGGGCTGCTGTACGACCTCTTTGTGAGGGCCCTGATGGCCTGTTGGGGTAGGGAGGAGGGGGACGAAAAGAAATGAGGGGGCTGCTGTACGACCTGTTTGTGAGGGCCCTGATGGCCTGTTGGGGTAGGGAGGAGGGGGACGGAAATAAGTGAGGGGGCTGTTGTACGACCTGTTTGTGAGGGCCCTGATGGCCTGTTGGGGTAGGGAGGAGGGGGACGGAAAGAAGTGAGGGGCTGCTGTACGACCTGTTTGTGAGGGCCCTGATGGCCTGTTGGGGTAGGGAGGAGGGGGACGGAAAGAAGTGAGGGGGCTGCTGTACGACCTGTTTGTGAGGGCCCTGATGGCCTGTTGGGGTAGGGAGGAGGGGGACGGAAAGAAGTGAGGGGGCTGTTGTACGACCTGTTTGTGAGGGCCCTGATGGCCTGTTGGGGTAGGGAGGAGGGGGACGGAAAGAAGTGAGGGGGCTGCTGTACGACCTGTTTGTGAGGGCCCTGATGGCCTGTTGGGGTAGGGAGGAGGGGTACGGAAAGAAGTGAGGGGGCTGTTGTACGACCTGTTTGTGAGGGCCCTGATGGCCTGTTGGGGTAGGGAGGAGGGGGACGGAAAGAAGTGAGGGGGCTGCTGTACGACCTGTTTGTGAGGGCCCTGATGGCCTGTTGGGGTAGGGAGGAGGGGGACGGAAAGAAGTGAGGGGGCTGCTGTACGACCTGTTGGTGAGGGCCCTGATGGCGTGTTGGGGTAGGGAGGAGGGGGACGGAAAGAATTGAGGGGGCTGCTGTACGACCTGTTTGTGAGGGCCCTGATGGCCTGTTGGGGTAGGGAGGAGGGGGACAGAAAGAAGTGAGGGGGCTGCTGTACGACCTGTTTGTGAGGGTCCTGATGGCCTGTTGGGGTAGGGAGGAGGGGGACGGAAAGAAGTGAGGGGGCTGCTGTACGACCTGTTTGTGAGGGCCCTGATGGCCTGTTGCGGTAGGGAGGAGGGGGGCGGAAAGAAGTGAGGGGGCTGCTGTACGACCTGTTTGTGAGGGCCCTGATGGCCTGTTGGGGTAGGGAGGAGGGGGACGGAAAGAAGTGAGGGGGCTGCTGTACGACCTGTTTGTGAGGGCCCTGATGGCCTGTTGGGGTAGGGAGGAGGGGAACGGAAAGAAGTGAGGGGGCTGCTGTACGACCTGTTTGTGAGGGCCCTGATGGCCTGATGGGGTAGGGAGGAGGGGGACGGAAAGAAGTGAGGAGGCTGCTGTACGACCTGTTTGTGAGGGCCTGTTGGGGTAGGGAGGAGGGGGACGGAAAGAAGTGAGGGGGCTGCTGTACGACCTGTTTGTGAGGGCCCTGATGGCCTGTTGGGGTAGGGAGGAGGGGGACGGAAAGAAGTGAGGGGGCTGCTGTACGACCTGTTTGTGAGGGTCCTGATGGCCTGTTGGGGTAGGGAGGAGGGGGACGGAAAGAAGTGAGGGGGCTGCTGTACGACCTGTTTGTGAGGGCCCTGATGGCCTGTTGGGGTAGGGAGGAGGCGGACGGAAAGAAGTGAGGGGGCTGCTGTACGACCTGTTTGTGAGGGCCCTGATGGCCTGTTGGGGTAGGGAGGAGGGGGACGGAAAGAAGTGAGGGGGCTGCTGTACGACCTGTTTGTGAGGGCCCTGATGGCCTAATGGGGTAGGGAGGAGGGGGACGGAAAGAAGTGAGGGGGCTGCTGTACGACCTGTTTGTGAGGGCCCTGATGGCCTGTTGGGGTAGGGAGGAGGGGGACGGAAAGAAGTGAGGGGGCTGCTGTACGTCCTGTTTGTGAGGGCCCTGATGGCCTGTTGGGGTAGGGAGGAGGGGGACGGAAAGAAGTGAGGGGGCTGCTGTACGACCTGTTGATGAGGGCCCTGATGGCCTGTTGGGGTAGGGAGGAGGGGGACGGAAAGAAGTGAGGGGGCTGCTGTACGACCTGTTTGTGAGGGCCCTGATGGCCTGATGGGGTAGGGAGGAGGGGGACGGAAAGAAGTGAGGAGGCTGCTGTACGACCTGTTTGTGAGGGCCCTGATGGCCTGTTGGGGTAGGGAGGAGGGGGATGGAAAGAAGTGAGGGGGCTGCTGTACGACCTGTTTGTGAGGGCCCTGATGGCCTGATGGGGTAGGGAGGAGGGGGGCGGAAAGAAGTGAGGGGCTGCTGTACGACCTGTTTGTGAGGGCCCTGATGGCCTGTTGGGGTAGGGAGGAGGGGGACGGAAAGAAGTGAGGGGGCTGCTGTACGACCTGTTTGTGAGGACCCTGATGGCTTGTTGGGGTAGGGAGGAGGGGGACGGAAAGAAGTGAGGGGGCTGCTGTACGACCTGTTGATGAAGGCCCTGATGGCCTGTTGGGGTAGGGAGGAGGGGGACGGAAAGAAGTGAGGGGGCTGCTGTACGACCTGTTTGTGAGGGCCCTGATGGCCTATTGGGGTAGGGAGGAGGGGGACGGAAAGAAGTGAGGGGGCTGCTGTACGACCTGTTTGTGAGGGCCCTGATGGCCTGTTGGGGTAGGGAGGAGGGGGACGGAAAGAAGTGAGGGGGCTGCTGTACGACCTGTTTGTGAGGGCCCTGATGGCCTGTTGGGGTAGGGAGGAGGGGGCCGGAAAGAAGTGAGGGGGCTGCTGTACGACCTGTTTGTGAGGGCCCTGATGGCCTGTTGGGGTAGGGAGGAGGGGGACGGAAAGAAGTGAGGGGGCTGCTGTACGACCTGTTTGTGAGGGCCCTGATGGCCTGTTGGGGTAGGGAGGAGGGGGACAGAAAGAAGTGAGGGGGCTGCTGTACGACCTGTTTGTGAGGGCCCTGATGGCCTGTTGGGGTAGGGAGGAGGGGGACGGAAAGAAGTGAGGGGGCTGCTGTACGACCTGTTTGTGAGGGCCCTGATGGCCTGTTGGGGTAGGGAGGAGGGGGACGGAAAGATGTGAGGAGGCTGCTGTACGACCTGTTTGTGAGGGCCCTGATGGCCTGTTGGGGTAGGGAGGAGGGGGACGGAAAGAAGTGAGGGGGCTGCTGTACGACCTGTTTGTGAGGGCCCTGATGGCCTGTTGGGGTAGGGAGGAGGGGGACGGAAAGAAGTGAGGGGGCTGCTGTACGACCTGTTTGTGAGGGCCCTGATGGCCTGTTGGGGTAGGGAGGAGGGGAACGGAAAGAAGTGAGGGGGCTGCTGTACGACCTGTTTGTGAGGGCCCTGATGGCCTGATGGGGTAGGGAGGAGGGGGACGGAAAGAAGTGAGGAGGCTGCTGTACGACCTGTTTGTGAGGGCCCTGATGGCCTGTTGGGGTAGGGAGGAGAGGGACGGAAAGAAGTGAGGGGGCTGCTGTACGACCTGTTTGTGAGGGCCCTGATGGCCTGTTGGGGTAGGGAGGAGGGGGACGGAAAGAAGTGAGGGGGCTGCTGTACGACCTGTTGATGAGGGCCCTGATGGCCTGTTGGGGTAGGGAGGAGGGGGACGGAAAGAAGTGAGGGGGCTGCTGTACGACCTGTTTGTGAGGGCCCTGATGGCCTGATGGGGTAGGGAGGAGGGGGACGGAATGAAGTGAGGAGGCTGCTGTACGACCTGTTTGTGAGGGCCCTGATGGCCTGTTGGGGTAGGGAGGAGGGGGATGGAAAGAAGTGAGGGGGCTGCTGTACGACCTGTTTGTGAGGGCCCTGATGGCCTGATGGGGTAGGGAGGAGGGGGACGGAAAGAAGTGAGGGGCTGCTGTACGACCTGTTTGTGAGGGCCCTGATGGCCTGTTGGGGTAGGGAGGAGGGGGACGGAAGGAAGTGAGGGGGCTGCTGTACGACCTGTTTGTGAGGGCCCTGATGGCTTGTTGGGGTAGGGAGGAGGGGGACGGAAAGAAGTGAGGGGGCTGCTGTACGACCTGTTGATGAAGGCCCTGATGGCCTGTTGGGGTAGGGAGGAGGGGGACGGAAAGAAGTGAGGGGGCTGCTGTACGACCTGTTTGTGAGGGCCCTGATGGCCTATTGGGGTAGGGAGGAGGGGGACGGAAAGAAGTGAGGGGGTTGCTGTACGACCTGTTTGTGAGGGCCCTGATGGCCTGTTGGGGTAGGGAGGAGGGGGACGGAAAGAAGTGAGGGGGCTGCTGTACGACCTGTTTGTGAGGGCCCTGATGGCCTGTTGGGGTAGGGAGGAGGGGGCCGGAAAGAAGTGAGGGGGCTGCTGTACGACCTGTTTGTGAGGGCCCTGATGGCCTGTTGGGGTAGGGAGGAGGGGGACGGAAAGAAGTGAGGGGGCTGCTGTACGACCTGTTTGTGAGGGCCCTGATGGCCTGTTGGGGTAGGGAGGAGGGGGACAGAAAGAAGTGAGGGGGCTGCTGTACGACCTGTTTGTGAGGGCCCTGATGGCCTGTTGGGGTAGGGAGGAGGGGGACGGAAAGAAGTGAGGGGGCTGCTGTACGACCTGTTTGTGAGGGCCCTGATGGCCTGTTGGGGTAGGGAGGAGGGGGACGGAAAGATGTGAGGAGGCTGCTGTACGACCTGTTTGTGAGGGCCCTGATGGCCTGTTGGGGTAGGGAGGAGGGGGACGGAAAGAAGTGAGGGGGCTGCTGTACGACCTGTTTGTGAGGGCCCTGATGGCCTGTTGGGGTAGGGAGGAGGGGGACGGAAAGAAGTGAGGGGGCTGCTGTACGACCTGTTTGTGAGGGCCCTGATGGCCTGTTGGGGTAGGGAGGAGGGGAACGGAAAGAAGTGAGGGGGCTGCTGTACGACCTGTTTGTGAGGGCCCTGATGGCCTGATGGGGTAGGGAGGAGGGGGACGGAAAGAAGTGAGGAGGCTGCTGTACGACCTGTTTGTGAGGGCCCTGATGGCCTGTTGGGGTAGGGAGGAGGGGGACGGAAAGAAGTGAGGGGGCTGCTGTACGACCTGTTTGTGAGGGTCCTGATGGCCTGTTGGGGTATGGAGGAGGGGGACGGAAAGAAGTGAGGGGGCTGCTGTACGACCTGTTTGTGAGGGCCCTGATGGCCTGTTGGGGTAGGGAGGAGGCGGACGGAAAGAAGTGAGGGGGCTGCTGTACGACCTGTTTGTGAGGGCCCTGATGGCCTGTTGGGGTAGGGAGGAGGGGGACGGAAAGAAGTGAGGGGGCTGCTGTACGACCTGTTTGTGAGGGCCCTGATGGCCTGTTGGGGTAGGGAGGAGGGGGACGGAAAGAAGTGAGGGGGCTGCTGTACGACCTGTTTGTGAGGGCCCTGATGGCCTGTTGGGGTAGGGAGGAGGGGGACGGAAAGAAGTGAGGGGGCTGCTGTACGACCTGTTTGTGAGGGCCCTGATGGCCTGTTGGGGTAGGGAGGAGGGGGACGGAATCAAGTGAGGGGGCTGCTGTACGACCTGTTTGTGAGGGCCCTGATGGCCTGTTGGGGTAGGGAGGAGGGGGACGGAAAGAAGTGAGGGGGCTGCTGTACGACCTGTTTGTGAGGGCCCTGATGGCCTGATGGGGTAGATAGGAGGGGGACGGAAAGAAGTGAGGAGGCTGCTGTACGACCTGTTTGTGAGGGCCCTGATGGCCTGTTGGGGTAGGGAGGAGGGGGACGGAAAGAAGTGAGGGGGCTGCTGTACGACCTGTTTGTGAGGGCCCTGATGGCCTGTTGGGGTAGGGAGGAGGGGGACGGAAAGAAGTGAGGGGGCTGCTGTACGACCTGTTTGTGAGGGCCCTGATGGCCTGTTGGGGTAGGGAGGAGGGGAACGGAAAGAAGTGAGGGGGCTGCTGTACGACCTGTTTGTGAGGGCCCTGATGGCCTGATGGGGTAGGGAGGAGGGGGACGGAAAGAAGTGAGGAGGCTGCTGTACGACCTGTTTGTGAGGGCCCTGATGGCCTGTTGGGGTAGGGAGGAGAGGGACGGAAAGAAGTGAGGGGGCTGCTGTACGACCTGTTTGTGAGGGCCCTGATGGCCTGTTGGGGTAGGGAGGAGGGGGACGGAAAGAAGTGAGGGGGCTGCTGTACGACCTGTTGATGAGGGCCCTGATGGCCTGTTGGGGTAGGGAGGAGGGGGACGGAAAGAAGTGAGGGGGCTGCTGTACGACCTGTTTGTGAGGGCCCTGATGGCCTGATGGGGTAGGGAGGAGGGGGACGGAAAGAAGTGAGGAGGCTGCTGTACGACCTGTTTGTGAGGGCCCTGATGGCCTGTTGGGGTAGGGAGGAGGGGGATGGAAAGAAGTGAGGGGGCTGCTGTACGACCTGTTTGTGAGGGCCCTGATGGCCTGTTGGGGTAGGGAGGAGGGGAACGGAAAGAAGTGAGGGGGCTGCTGTACGACCTGTTTGTGAGGGCCCTGATGGCCTGATGGGGTAGGGAGGAGGGGGACGGAAAGAAGTGAGGAGGCTGCTGTACGACCTGTTTGTGAGGGCCCTGATGGCCTGTTGGGGTAGGGAGGAGAGGGACGGAAAGAAGTGAGGGGGCTGCTGTACGACCTGTTTGTGAGGGCCCTGATGGCCTGTTGGGGTAGGGAGGAGGGGGACGGAAAGAAGTGAGGGGGCTGCTGTACGACCTGTTGATGAGGGCCCTGATGGCCTGTTGGGGTAGGGAGGAGGGGGACGGAAAGAAGTGAGGGGGCTGCTGTACGACCTGTTTGTGAGGGCCCTGATGGCCTGATGGGGTAGGGAGGAGGGGGACGGAATGAAGTGAGGAGGCTGCTGTACGACCTGTTTGTGAGGGCCCTGATGGCCTGTTGGGGTAGGGAGGAGGGGGATGGAAAGAAGTGAGGGGGCTGCTGTACGACCTGTTTGTGAGGGCCCTGATGGCCTGATGGGGTAGGGAGGAGGGGGACGGAAAGAAGTGAGGGGCTGCTGTACGACCTGTTTGTGAGGGCCCTGATGGCCTGTTGGGGTAGGGAGGAGGGGGACGGAAGGAAGTGAGGGGGCTGCTGTACGACCTGTTTGTGAGGGCCCTGATGGCTTGTTGGGGTAGGGAGGAGGGGGACGGAAAGAAGTGAGGGGGCTGCTGTACGACCTGTTGATGAAGGCCCTGATGGCCTGTTGGGGTAGGGAGGAGGGGGACGGAAAGAAGTGAGGGGGCTGCTGTACGACCTGTTTGTGAGGGCCCTGATGGCCTATTGGGGTAGGGAGGAGGGGGACAGAAAGAAGTGAGGGGGCTGCTGTACGACCTGTTTGTGAGGGCCCTGATGGCCTGTTGGGGTAGGGAGGAGGGGGACGGAAAGAAGTGAGGGGGCTGCTGTACGACCTGTTTGTGAGGGCCCTGATGGCCTGTTGGGGTAGGGAGGAGGGGGACGGAAAGAAGTGAGGGGGCTGCTGTACGACCTGTTTGTGAGGGTCCTGATGGCCTGTTGGGGTATGGAGGAGGGGGACGGAAAGAAGTGAGGGGGCTGCTGTACGACCTGTTTGTGAGGGCCCTGATGGCCTGTTGGGGTAGGGAGGAGGCGGATGGAAAGAAGTGAGGGGGCTGCTGTACGACCTGTTTGTGAGGGCCCTGATGGCCTGTTGGGGTAGGGAGGAGGGGGACGGAAAGAAGTGAGGGGGCTGCTGTACGACCTGTTTGTGAGGGCCCTGATGGCCTGTTGGGGTAGGGAGGAGGGAGACGGAAAGAAGTGAGGGGGCTGCTGTACGACCTGTTTGTGAGGGCCCTGATGGCCTGTTGGGGTAGGGAGGAGGGGGACGGAAAGAAGTGAGGGGACTGCTGTACGACCTGTTTGTGAGGGCCCTGATGGCCTGTTGGGGTAGGGAGGAGGGGGACGGAAAGAAGTTAGGGGGCTGCTGTACGACCTGTTTGTGAGGGCCCTGATGGCCTGTTGGGGTAGGGAGGAGGGGGACGGAAAGAAGTTAGGGGGCTGCTGTACGACCTGTTTGTGGGGGCCCTGATGGCCTGTTGCGGTAGGGAGGAGGGGGACGAAAAGAAGTGAGGGGGCTGCTGTACGACCTGTTTGTGAGGGCCCTGATGGCCTGTTGGGGTAGGGAGGAGGGGGACGGAAAGAAGTGAGGGGGCTGCTGTACGACCTGTTGATGAGGGCCCTGATGGCCTGTTGGGGTATGGAGGAGGGGGACGGAAAGAAGTGAGGGGGCTGCTGTACGACCTGTTGGTGAGGGCCCTGATGGCCTGTTGGGGTAGGGAGGAGGGGGACGGAAAGAAGTGAGGGGGCTGCTGTACGACCTGTTTGTGAGGGCCCTGATGGCCTGATGGGGTAGGGAGGAGGGGGACGGAAAGAAGTGAGGGGGCTGCTGTACGACCTGTTTGTGAGGGACCTGATGGCCTAATGGGGTAGGGAGGAGGGGGACGGAAAGAAATGAGGGGGCTGCTGTACGACCTGTTTGTGAGAGCCCTGATGGCCTGATGGGGTAGGGAGGAGGGGGACGGAAAGAAGTGAGGAGACTGCTGTACGACCTGTTTGTGAGGGCCATGATGGCCTGTTGGGGTAGGGAGGAGGGGGACGGAAAGAAGTGAGGGGGCTGCTGTACGACCTGTGTGTGAGGGCCCTGATGGCCTAATGGGGTAGGGAGGAGGGGGACGGAAAGAAATGAGGGGGCTGCTGTACGACCTGTTTGTGAGGGACCTGATGGCCTAATGGGGTAGGGAGGAGGGGGACGGAAAGAAATGAGGGGGCTGCTGTACGACCTGTTTGTGAGAGCCCTGATGGCCTGATGGGGTAGGGAGGAGGGGGACGGAAAGAAGTGAGGGGGCTGCTGTACGACCTGTTTGTGAGGGCCCTGATGGCCTGATGGGGTAGGGAGGAGGGGGACGGAAAGAAGTGAGGGGGCTGCTGTACGACCTGTTTGTGAGAGCCCTGATGGCCTGATGGGGTAGGGAGGAGGGGGACGGAAAGAAATGAGGGGGCTGCTGTACGACCTGTTTGTGAGAGCCCTGATGGCCTGATGGGGTAGGGAGGAGGGGGACGGAAAGAAGTGAGGGGGCTGCTGTACGACCTGTTTGTGAGAGCCCTGATGGCCTGATGGGGTAGGGAGGAGGGGGACGGAAAGAAGTGAGGGGGCTGCTGTACGACCTGTTTGTGAGGGCCCTGATGGCCTGTTGGGGTAGGGAGGAGGGGGACGGAAAGAAGTGAGGAGGCTGCTGTACGACCTGTTTGTGAGGGCCCTGATGGCCTGATGGGGTAGGGAGGAGGGGGACGGAAAGAAGTGAGGAGGCTGCTGTACGACCTGTTTGTGAGGGCCCTGATGGCCTGATGGGCGAGGGAGGAGGGGGACGGAAAGAAGTGAGGGGGCTGCTGTACGACCTGTTTGTGAGGGCCCTGATGGCCTGTTGGGGTAGGGAGGAGGGGGACGGAAAGAAGTTAGGGGGCTGCTGTACGACCTGTTTGTGAGGGCCCTGATGGCCTGTTGCGGTAGGGAGGAGGGGGACGGAAAGAAGTGAGGGGGCTGCTGTACGACCTGTTTGTGAGGGCCCTGATGGCCTGTTGGGGTAGGGAGGAGGGGGACGGAAAGAAGTGAGGGGGCTGCTGTACGACCTGTTGATGAGGGCCCTGATGGCCTGTTGGGGTAGGGAGGAGGGGGACGGAAAGAAATGAGGGGGCTGCTGTACGACCTGTTTGTGAGAGCCCTGATGGCCTGATGGGGTAGGGAGGAGGGGGACGGAAAGAAGTGAGGAGGCTGCTGTACGACCTGTTTGTGAGGGCCCTGATGGCCTGTTGGGGTAGGGAGGAGGGGGACGGAAAGAAGTGAGGGGGCTGCTGTACGACCTGTTGATGAGGGCCCTGATGGCCTGTTGGGGTAGGGAGGAGGGGGACGGAAAGAAGTGAGGGGGCTGCTGTACGACCTGTTGGTGAGGGCCCTGATGGCCTGTTGGGGTAGGGAGGAGGGGGACGGAAAGAAATGAGGGGGCTGCTGTACGACCTGTTGGTGAGGGCCTGTTGGGGTAGGGAGGAGGGGGACGAAAAGAAGTGAGGGGGCTGCTGTACGACCTGTTTGTGAGGGCCCTGATGGCCTGTTGGGGTAGGGAGGAGGGGGACGGAAAGAAGTGAGGGGGCTGCTGTACGACCTGTTGATGAGGGCCCTGATGGCCTGTTGGGGTAGGGAGGAGGGGGACGGAAAGAAGTGAGGGGGCTGCTGTACGACCTGTTGGTGAGGGCCCTGATGGCCTGTTGGGGTAGGGAGGAGGGGGACGGAAAGAAATGAGGGGGCTGCTGTACGACCTGTTTGTGAGAGCCCTGATGGCCTGATGGGGTAGGGAGGAGGGGGACGGAAAGAAGTGAGGGGGCTGCTGTACGACCTGTTTGTGAGGGCCCTGATGGCCTGTTGGGGTAGGGAGGAGGGGGACGGAAAGAAGTGAGGAGGCTGCTGTACGACCTGTTTGTGAGAGCCCTGATGGCCTGATGGGGTAGGGAGGAGGGGGACGGAAAGAAGTGAGGAGGCTGCTGTACGACCTGTTTGTGAGGGCCCTGATGGCCTGTTGGGGTAGGGAGGAGGGGGACGGAAAGAAGTGAGGGGGCTGCTGTACGACCTGTGTGTGAGGGCCCTGATGGCCTAATGGGGTAGGGAGGAGGGGGACGGAAAGAAATGAGGGGGCTGCTGTACGACCTGTTTGTGAGGGACCTGATGGCCTGTTGGGGTAGGGAGGAGGGGGACGGAAAGAAATGAGGGGGCTGCTGTACGACCTGTTTGTGAGAGCCCTGATGGCCTGATGGGGTAGGGAGGAGGGGGACGGAAAGAAGTGAGGGGGCTGCTGTACGACCTGTTTGTGAGGGCCCTGATGGCCTGTTGGGGTAGGGAGGAGGGGGACGGAAAGAAGTGAGGGGGCTGCTGTACGACCTGTTGATGAGGGCCCTGATGGCCTGTTGGGGTAGGGAGGAGGGGGACGGAAAGAAGTGAGGGGGCTGCTGTACGACCTGTTTGTGAGGGCCCTGATGGCCTGTTGGGGTAGGGAGAAGGGGGACGGAAAGAAGTGAGGGGGCTGCTGTACGACTTGTTTGTGAGGGCCCTGATGGCCTGTTTGGGTAGGGAGGAGGGGGACGGAAAGAAGTGAGGGGGCTGCTGTACGACCTGTTTGTGAGGGCCCTGATGGCCTGTTGGGGTAGGGAGGAGGGGGACGGAAAGAAGTGAGGGGGTTGCTGTACGACCTGTTTGTGAGGGCCCTGATGGCCTGTTGGGGTAGGGAGGAGGGGGCCGGAAAGAAGTGAGGGGGCTGCTGTACGACCTGTTTGTGAGGGCCCTGATGGCCTGTTGGGGTAGGGAGGAGGGGGACGGAAAGAAGTGAGGGGGCTGCTGTACGACCTGTTTGTGAGGGCCCTGATGGCCTGTTGGGGTAGGGAGGAGGGGGACAGAAAGAAGTGAGGGGGCTGCTGTACGACCTGTTTGTGAGGGCCCTGATGGCCTGTTGGGGTAGGGAGGAGGGGGACGGAAAGAAGTGAGGTCGCTGCTGTACGACCTGTTTGTGAGGGCCCTGATGGCCTGTTGGGGTAGGGAGGAGGGGGACGGAAAGATGTGAGGAGGCTGCTGTACGACCTGTTTGTGAGGGCCCTGATGGCCTGTTGGGGTAGGGAGGAGGGGGACGGAAAGAAGTGAGGGGGCTGCTGTACGACCTGTTGGTGAGGGCCCTGATGGCCTGTTGGGGTAGGGAGGAGGGGGACGGAAAGAAGTGAGGGGGCTGCTGTACGACCTGTTTGTGAGGGCCCTGATGGCCTGATGGGGTAGGGAGGAGGGGGACGGAAAGAAGTGAGGGGGCTGCTGTACGACCTGTTTGTGAGGGACCTGATGGCCTAATGGGGTAGGGAGGAGGGGGACGGAAAGAAATGAGGGGGCTGCTGTACGACCTGTTTGTGAGAGCCCTGATGGCCTGATGGGGTAGGGAGGAGGGGGACGGAAAGAAGTGAGGAGGCTGCTGTACGACCTGTTTGTGAGGGCCCTGATGGCCTGTTGGGGTAGGGAGGAGGGGGACGGAAAGAAGTGAGGGGGCTGCTGTACGACCTGTGTGTGAGGGCCCTGATGGCCTAATGGGGTAGGGAGGAGGGGGACGGAAAGAAGTGAGGGGGCTGCTGTACGACCTGTTTGTGAGGGCCCTGATGGCCTAATGGGGTAGGGAGGAGGGGGACGGAAAGAAATGAGGGGGCTGCTGTACGACCTGTTTGTGAGGGACCTGATGGCCTAATGGGGTAGGGAGGAGGGGGACGGAAAGAAGTGAGGGGGCTGCTGTACGACCTGTTTGTGAGGGCCCTGATGGCCTGATGGGGTAGGGAGGAGGGGGACGGAAAGAAGTGAGGGGGCTGCTGTACGACCTGTTTGTGAGGGACCTGATGGCCTAATGGGGTAGGGAGGAGGGGGACGGAAAGAAATGAGGGGGCTGCTGTACGACCTGTTTGTGAGAGCCCTGATGGCCTGATGGGGTAGGGAGGAGGGGGACGGAAAGAAGTGAGGGGGCTGCTGTACGACCTGTTTGTGAGGGCCCTGATGGCCTAATGGGGTAGGGAGGAGGAGGACGGAAAGAAATGAGGGGGCTGCTGTACGACCTGTTTGTGAGGGACCTGATGGCCTAATGGGGTAGGGAGGAGGGGGACGGAAAGAAATGAGGGGGCTGCTGTACGACCTGTTTGTGAGAGCCCTGATGGCCTGATGGGGTAGGGAGGAGGGGACGGAAAGAAGTGAGGGGGCTGCTGTACGACCTGTTTGTGAGGGCCCTGATGGCCTGTTGGGGTAGGGAGGAGGGGGACGGAAAGAAGTGAGGGGGCTGCTGTACGACCTGTTGATGAGGGCCCTGATGGCCTGTTGGGGTAGGGAGGAGGGGGACGGAAAGAAGTGAGGGGGCTGCTGTACGACCTGTTTGTGAGGGCCCTGATGGCCTGTTGGGGTAGGGAGAAGGGGGACGGAAAGAAGTGAGGGGGCTGCTGTACGACTTGTTTGTGAGGGCCCTGATGGCCTGTTTGGGTAGGGAGGAGGGGGACGGAAAGAAGTGAGGGGGCTGCTGTACGACCTGTTTGTGAGGGCCCTGATGGCCTGTTGGGGTAGGGAGGAGGGGGACGGAAAGAAGTGAGGGGGCTGCTGTACGACCTGTTTGTGAGGGCCCTGATGGCCTGTTGGGGTAGGGAGGAGGGGGCCGGAAAGAAGTGAGGGGGCTGCTGTACGACCTGTTTGTGAGGGCCCTGATGGCCTGTTGGGGTAGGGAGGAGGGGGACGGAAAGAAGTGAGGGGGCTGCTGTACGACCTGTTTGTGAGGGCCCTGATGGCCTGTTGGGGTAGGGAGGAGGGGGACAGAAAGAAGTGAGGGGGCTGCTGTACGACCTGTTTGTGAGGGCCCTGATGGCCTGTTGGGGTAGGGAGGAGGGGGACGGAAAGAAGTGAGGGGGCTGCTGTACGACCTGTTTGTGAGGGCCCTGATGGCCTGTTGGGGTAGGGAGGAGGGGGACGGAAAGATGTAAGGAGGCTGCTGTACGACCTGTTTGTGAGGGCCCTGATGGCCTGTTGGGGTAGGGAGGAGGGGGACGGAAAGAAGTGAGGGGGCTGCTGTACGACCTGTTTGTGAGGGCCCTGATGGCCTGTTGGGGTAGGGAGGAGGGGGACGGAAATAAGTGAGGGGGCTGTTGTACGACCTGTTTGTGAGGGCCCTGATGGCCTGTTGGGGTAGGGAGGAGGGGGACGGAAAGAAGTGAGGGGGCTGCTGTACGACCTGTTTGTGAGGGCCCTGATGGCCTGTTGGGGTAGGGAGGAGGGGGACGGAAAGAAGTGAGGGGGCTGCTGTACGACCTGTTTGTGAGGGCCCTGATGGCCTGTTGGGGTAGGGAGGAGGGGGACGGAAAGAAGTGGGGGGGGGCTGCTGTACGACCTGTTTGTGAGGGCCCTGATGGCCTGTTGGGGTAGGGAGGAGGGGGACGGAATTAAGTGAGGGGCTGCTGTACGACCTGTTTGTGAGGGCCCTGATGGTCTGTTGGGGTAGGGAGGAGGGGGACGGAAAGAAGTGGGGGGGCTGCTGTACGACCTGTTTGTGAGGGCCCTGATGGCCTGTTGGGGTAGGGAGGAGGGGGACGGAAAGAAGTGAGGGGGCTGCTGTACGACCTGTTTGTGAGGGCCCTGATGGCCTGTTGGGGTAGGGAGGAGGGGGACGGAAAGAAGTGAGGGGGCTGCTGTACGACCTGTTTGTGAGGGCCCTGATGGCCTGTTGGGGTAGGGAGGAGGGGGACGGAAAGAAGTGAGGGGGCTGCTGTACGACCTGTTTGTGAGGGCCCTGATGGCCTGTTGGGGTAGGGAGGAGGGGGACGGAAAGAAGTGAGGGGGCTGCTGTACGACCTGTTTGTGAGGGCCCTGATGGCCTGTTGGGGTAGGGAGGAGGGGGACAGAAAGAAGTGAGGGGGCTGCTGTACGACCTGTTTGTGAGGGCCCTGATGGCCTGTTGGGGTAGGGAGGAGGGGGACAGAAAGAAGTGAGGGGGCTGCTGTACGACCTGTTTGTGAGGGCCCTGATGGCCTGTTGGGGTAGGGAGGAGGGGGCCGGAAAGAAGTGAGGGGCTGCTGTACGACCTGTTTGTGAGGGCCCTGATGGCCTGTTGGGGTAGGGAGGATTGGGACGGAAAGAAGTGAGGGGGCTGCTGTACGACCTGTTTGTGAGGGCCCTGATGGCCTGTTGGGGTAGGGAGGAGGGGGACAGAAAGAAGTGAGGGGGCTGCTGTACGACCTGTTTGTGAGGGCCCTGATGGCCTGTTGGGGTAGGGAGGAGGGGGACAGAAAGAAGTGAGGGGGCTGCTGTACGACCTGTTTGTGAGGGCCCTGATGGCCTGTTGGGGTAGGGAGGAGGGGGCCGGAAAGAAGTGAGGGGGCTGCTGTACGACCTGTTTGTGAGGGCCCTGATGGCCTGTTGGGGTAGGGAGGAGGGGGACGGAAAGAAGTGAGGGGGCTGCTGTACGACCTGTTTGTGAGGGCCCTGATGGCCTGTTGGGGTAGGGAGGAGGGGGACGGAAAGAAGTGAGGGGGCTGCTGTACGACCTGTTTGTGAGGGCCCTGATGGCCTGTTGGGGTAGGGAGGAGGGGGACAGAAAGAAGTGAGGGGGCTGCTGTACGACCTGTTTGTGAGGGCCCTGATGGCCTGTTGGGGTAGGGAGGAGGGGGCCGGAAAGAAGTGAGGGGGCTGCTGTACGACCTGTTTGTGAGGGCCCTGATGGCCTGTTGGGGTAGGGAGGAGGGGGACGGAAAGAAGTGAGGGGGCTGCTGTACGACCTGTTTGTGAGGGCCCTGATGGCCTGTTGGGGTAGGGAGGAGGGGGACAGAAAGAAGTGAGGGGGCTGCTGTACGACCTGTTTGTGAGGGCCCTGATGGCCTGTTGGGGTAGGGAGGAGGGGGACGGAAAGAAGTGAGGGGGCTGCTGTACGACCTGTTTGTGAGGGCCCTGATGGCCTGTTGGGGTAGGGAGGAGGGGGACGGAAAGAAGTGAGGGGGCTGCTGTACGACCTGTTTGTGAGGGCCCTGATGGCCTGTTGGGGTAGGGAGGAGGGGGACGGAAATAAGTGAGGGGGCTGTTGTACGACCTGTTTGTGAGGGCCCTGATGGCCTGTTGGGGTAGGGAGGAGGGGGACGGAAAGAAGTGAGGGGGCTGCTGTACGACCTGTTTGTGAGGGCCCTGATGGCCTGTTGGGGTAGGGAGGAGGGGGACGGAAAGAAGTGAGGGGGCTGCTGTACGACCTGTTTGTGAGGGCCCTGATGGCCTGTTGGGGTAGGGAGGAGGGGGACGGAAAGAAGTGAGGGGGCTGCTGTACGACCTGTTTGTGAGGGCCCTGATGGCCTGTTGGGGTAGGGAGGAGGGGGACGGAAAGAAGTGAGGGGGCTGCTGTACGACCTGTTTGTGAGGGCCCTGATGGCCTGTTGGGGTAGGGAGGAGGGGGACGGAAAGAAGTGAGGGGCTGCTGTACGACCTGTTTGTGAGGGCCCTGATGACCTGTTGGGGTAGGGAGGAGGGGGACGGAAAGAAGTGAGGGGCTGCTGTACGACCTGTTTGTGAGGGCCCTGATGGCCTGTTGGGGTAGGGAGGAGGGGGACGGAAAGAAGTGAGGGGCTGCTGTACGACCTGTTTGTGAGGGCCCTGATGGCCTGTTGGGGTAGGGAGGAGGGGGACGGAAAGAAGTGAGGGGCTGCTGTACGACCTGTTTGTGAGGGCCCTGATGACCTGTTGGGGTAGGGAGGAGGGGGACGGAAAGAAGTGAGGGGCTGCTGTACGACCTGTTTGTGAGGGCCCTGATGGCCTGTTGGGGTAGGGAGGAGGGGGACGGAAAGAAGTGAGGGGGCTGCTGTACGACCTGTTTGTGAGGGCCCTGATGGCCTGTTGGGGTAGGGAGGAGGGGGACGGAAAGAAGTGAGGGGCTGCTGTACGACCTGTTTGTGAGGGCCCTGATGACCTGTTGGGGTAGGGAGGAGGGGGACGGAAAGAAGTGAGGGGCTGCTGTACGACCTGTTTGTGAGGGCCCTGATGGCCTGTTGGGGTAGGGAGGAGGGGGACGGAAAGAAGTGAGGGGCTGCTGTACGACCTGTTTGTGAGGGCCCTGATGGCCTGTTGGGGTAGGGAGGAGGGGGACGGAAAGAAGTGAGGGGCTGCTGTACGACCTGTTTGTGAGGGCCCTGATGACCTGTTGGGGTAGGGAGGAGGGGGACGGAAAGAAGTGAGGGGCTGCTGTACGACCTGTTTGTGAGGGCCCTGATGGCCTGTTGGGGTAGGGAGGAGGGGGACGGAAAGAAGTGAGGGGGCTGCTGTACGACCTGTTTGTGAGGGCCCTGATGGCCTGTTGGGGTAGGGAGGAGGGGGACGGAAAGAAGTGAGGGGGCTGCTGTACGACCTGTTTGTGAGGGCCCTGATGGCCTGTTGGGGTAGGGAGGAGGGGGACAGAAAGAAGTGAGGGGGCTGCTGTACGACCTGTTTGTGAGGGCCCTGATGGCCTGTTGGGGTAGGGAGGAGGGGGCCGGAAAGAAGTGAGGGGGCTGCTGTACGACCTGTTTGTGAGGGCCCTGATGGCCTGTTGGGGTAGGGAGGAGGGGGACGGAAAGAAGTGAGGGGGCTGCTGTACGACCTGTTTGTGAGGGCCCTGATGGCCTGTTGGGGTAGGGAGGAGGGGGACAGAAAGAAGTGAGGGGGCTGCTGTACGACCTGTTTGTGAGGGCCCTGATGGCCTGTTGGGGTAGGGAGGAGGGGGACGGAAAGAAGTGAGGGGGCTGCTGTACGACCTGTTTGTGAGGGCCCTGATGGCCTGTTGGGGTAGGGAGGAGGGGGACGGAAAGAAGTGAGGGGGCTGCTGTACGACCTGTTTGTGAGGGCCCTGATGGCCTGTTGGGGTAGGGAGGAGGGGGACGGAAATAAGTGAGGGGGCTGTTGTACGACCTGTTTGTGAGGGCCCTGATGGCCTGTTGGGGTAGGGAGGAGGGGGACGGAAAGAAGTGAGGGGGCTGCTGTACGACCTGTTTGTGAGGGCCCTGATGGCCTGTTGGGGTAGGGAGGAGGGGGACGGAAAGAAGTGAGGGGGCTGCTGTACGACCTGTTTGTGAGGGCCCTGATGGCCTGTTGGGGTAGGGAGGAGGGGGACGGAAAGAAGTGAGGGGGCTGCTGTACGACCTGTTTGTGAGGGCCCTGATGGCCTGTTGGGGTAGGGAGGAGGGGGACGGAAAGAAGTGAGGGGGCTGCTGTACGACCTGTTTGTGAGGGCCCTGATGGCCTGTTGGGGTAGGGAGGAGGGGGACGGAAAGAAGTGAGGGGCTGCTGTACGACCTGTTTGTGAGGGCCCTGATGACCTGTTGGGGTAGGGAGGAGGGGGACGGAAAGAAGTGAGGGGCTGCTGTACGACCTGTTTGTGAGGGCCCTGATGGCCTGTTGGGGTAGGGAGGAGGGGGACGGAAAGAAGTGAGGGGCTGCTGTACGACCTGTTTGTGAGGGCCCTGATGGCCTGTTGGGGTAGGGAGGAGGGGGACGGAAAGAAGTGAGGGGCTGCTGTACGACCTGTTTGTGAGGGCCCTGATGACCTGTTGGGGTAGGGAGGAGGGGGACGGAAAGAAGTGAGGGGCTGCTGTACGACCTGTTTGTGAGGGCCCTGATGGCCTGTTGGGGTAGGGAGGAGGGGGACGGAAAGAAGTGAGGGGGCTGCTGTACGACCTGTTTGTGAGGGCCCTGATGGCCTGTTGGGGTAGGGAGGAGGGGGACGGAAAGAAGTGAGGGGCTGCTGTACGACCTGTTTGTGAGGGCCCTGATGACCTGTTGGGGTAGGGAGGAGGGGGACGGAAAGAAGTGAGGGGCTGCTGTACGACCTGTTTGTGAGGGCCCTGATGGCCTGTTGGGGTAGGGAGGAGGGGGACGGAAAGAAGTGAGGGGCTGCTGTACGACCTGTTTGTGAGGGCCCTGATGGCCTGTTGGGGTAGGGAGGAGGGGGACGGAAAGAAGTGAGGGGCTGCTGTACGACCTGTTTGTGAGGGCCCTGATGACCTGTTGGGGTAGGGAGGAGGGGGACGGAAAGAAGTGAGGGGCTGCTGTACGACCTGTTTGTGAGGGCCCTGATGGCCTGTTGGGGTAGGGAGGAGGGGGACGGAAAGAAGTGAGGGGGCTGCTGTACGACCTGTTTGTGAGGGCCCTGATGGCCTGTTGGGGTAGGGAGGAGGGGGACGGAAAGAAGTGAGGGGCTGCTGTACGACCTGTTTGTGAGGGCCCTGATGACCTGTTGGGGTAGGGAGGAGGGGGACGGAAAGAAGTGAGGGGCTGCTGTACGACCTGTTTGTGAGGGCCCTGATGGCCTGTTGGGGTAGGGAGGAGGGGGACGGAAAGAAGTGAGGGGGCTGCTGTACGACCTGTTTGTGAGGGCCCTGATGGCCTGTTGGGGTAGGGAGGAGGGGGACGGAAAGAAGTGAGGGGGCTGCTGTACGACCTGTTTGTGAGGGCCCTGATGGCCTGTTGGGGTAGGGAGGAGGGGGACGGAAAGAAGTGAGGGGGCTGCTGTACGACCTGTTTGTGAGGGCCCTGATGGCCTGTTGGGGTAGGGAGGAGGGGGACGGAAAGAAGTGAGGGGGCTGCTGTACGACCTGTTTGTGAGGGCCCTGATGGCCTGTTGGGGTAGGGAGGAGGGGGACGGAAAGAAGTGAGGGGCTGCTGTACGACCTGTTTGTGAGGGCCCTGATGACCTGTTGGGGTAGGGAGGAGGGGGACGGAAAGAAGTGGGGGGGGCTGCTGTACGACCTGTTTGTGAGGGCCCTGATGGCCTGTTGGGGTAGGGAGGAGGGGGACGGAATTAAGTGAGGGGCTGCTGTACGACCTGTTTGTGAGGGCCCTGATGGCCTGTTGGGGTAGGGAGGAGGGGGACGGAAAGAGGTGGGGGGGCTGCTGTACGACCTGTTTGTGAGGGCCCTGATGGCCTGTTGGGGTAGGGAGGAGGGGGACGGAATTAAGTGAGGGGGCTGCTGTACGACCTGTTTGTGAGGGCCCTGATGGCCTGTTGGGGTAGGGAGGAGAGGGACGGAAAGAAGTGAGGGGGCTGCTGTACGACCTGTTAAAGGTTTCTGGGAACTTGTATTAGACTGGATTGATAACATGTTTCAAAAACGTCTTGTAACGTAAAATTACTATTGTTCGGAGGTGAAGACCGCATTATTGAATTAGCTCTGGTAATAGCAAAGGAATATTTATATTTTTGTAAATGTAACTGTATTTTCCCCTCAATATTCCAATATGTTTCTCGCTATAGAAAGCACGTTGCTCTGGAAGAAGGGACAACAATACTTCCAATACAGCCAATGACAAGCTGAAGACATTCATACAGTTGTTGTGTAGTTCGGGTTAGATTGTGTTTACAAGCTCATACTATATAATATATGTAAAATGTTCGACATCTGTTTTTTACTGCTTCCACTCTTAAGTTTGTTGATTTGCCTTGTACCCACCCATTCTGTATGAGATAAGCCAATGGAAAATAAAATAATAATTTTCAAACCCCCCCAAAAAAAGAGAAAAAAATATATATATATTTATGATAAATTAGGCATTATTCATCCCTTTTCGGGAAGACTGATGTGTAACCTTTGCTTCCTATGAGGATAATTATATTGCTCCATCATTAATCCTTGTCGAACGATTGTCAGTAATAAAATGCCGCAAACCCTGCAGGTATTTCAGTGAGGAAAGATTGTACCTTACTAAATTTAACGGAAGTCATTGAAAATACCTTTGCCATGTTATCAACATCGAATAAACAAAACTTGGTGTTGTCGTACAGCATACTACAATGTTATATTGGTTAGGACGCCAGTTATACGAGATATACAATGAAGGGCAATAAGTGTTTGTTAAACATCAGTCAGAACCAGTTCAGAGCGTTTCGCAATGTCACAGTAAGTGTTTGTTAAACATCAGTCAGAACCAGTTCAGAGCGTTTTGCAATGTCACAGTAAGTGTTTGTTAAACATCAGTCAGAACCAGTTCAGAGCGTTTCGCAATGTCACAGTAAGTGTTTGTTAAACATCAGTCAGAACCAGTTCAGAGCGTTTCGCAATGTCACAGTAAGTGTTTGTTAAACATCAGTCAGAACCAGTTCAGAGCGTTTCGCAATGTCACAGTAAGTGTTTGTTAAACATCAGTCAGAACCAGTTCAGAGCGTTTCGCAATGTCACAGTAAGTGTTTGTTAAACATCAGTCAGAACCAGTTCAGAGCGTTTCGCAATGTCACAGTAAGTGTTTGTTAAACATCAGTCAGAAGTAGTTCAGAGCGTTTCGCAATGTCACAGTAAGTGTTTGTTAAACATCAGTCAGAACCAGTTCAGAGCGTTTCGCAATGTCACAGTAAGTGTTTGTTAAACATCAGTCAGAACCAGTTCAGAGCGTTTCGCAATGTCACAGTAAGTGTTTGTTAAACATCAGTCAGAACCAGTTCAGAGCGTTTCGCAATGTCACAGTAAGTGTTTGTTAAACATCAGTCAGAACCAGTTCAGAGCGTTTCGCAATGTCACAGTAAGTGTTTGTTAAACATCAGTCAGAACCAGTTCAGAGCGTTTCGCAATGTCACAGTAAGTGTTTGTTAAACATCAGTCAGAACCAGTTCAGAGCGTTTCGCAATGTCACAGTAAGTGTTTGTTAAACATCAGTCAGAACCAGTTCAGAGCGTTTCGCAATGTCACAGTAAGTGTTTGTTAAACATCAGTCAGAACCAGTTCAGAGCGTTTCGCAATGTCACAGTAAGTGTTTGTTAAACATCAGTCAGAACCAGTTCAGAGCGTTTCGCAATGTCACAGTAAGTGTTTGTTAAACATCAGTCAGAACCAGTTCAGAGCGTTTCGCAATGTCACAGTAAGTGTTTGTTAAACATCAGTCAGAACCAGTTCAGAGCGTTTCGCAATGTCACAGTAAGTGTTTGTTAAACATCAGTCAGAACCAGTTCAGAGCGTTTCGCAATGTCACAGTAAGTGTTTGTTAAACATTAGTCAGAAGTAGTTCAGAGCTTTTCGCAATGTCACAGTAAGTGTTTGTTAAACATCAGTCAGAAGTAGTTCAGAGCGTTTCGCAATGTCACAGTAAGTGTTTGTTAAACATCAGTCAGAACCAGTTCAGAGCGTTTCGCAATGTCACAGTAAGTGTTTGTTAAACATCAGTCAGAACCAGTTCAGAGCGTTTCGCAATGTCACAGTAAGTGTTTGTTAAACATCAGTCAGAAGTAGTTCAGAGCGTCTCGCAATGTCACAGCCCCAACTATCCAACTGATGTAGGATATTAATTTCATAAAATACACTTCATGTCTTCAGCGACCCCATAGCGACCACCATGACACGTAGCTCACGTACACCTCACCACATTACTGCTGTACTCGCTCGCTTAAATGCACTATTAATAGGCGAATTAAATAATGTAACAGACATACTTCTGCCCACCATCATTGTGGTATCAATAACAAAGCCTTTTATCATACATGGACTGGGGCCAAACGCTAAGCTGATGGTGGGTATGGTGGGGCTAAAGACTAAGCTGATGGTGGGTATGGTGGGGCCAAACGCTAAGCTGATGGTGGGTATGGTGGGGCTAAAGACTAAGCTGATGGTGGGTATGGTGGGGCTAAAGACTAAGCTGATGGTTGGTATGGTGGGGCTAAAGACTAAGCTGATGGCGGGTATGGTATGGTGGGGGTAAGCTGATGGTGGGTGTGGTGGGGTAGAGGTAAGCTAATGGTGGGTGTTTAGGGGTGGGGGTAAGCTAATGGTGGGTGTTTAGGGGTGGGGGTAAGCTATTGGTGGGTGTGGTGGGTAGGGGGTAAGCTGATAGTGGGTGTTTAGGGGTGGGGGTAAGCTAATGGTGGGTGTGGTGGAGTGGGGTAAAGCTAATGTGGGTGTGGTGGGTAGGGGGTAAGCTGATGGTGGGTGGGGTGGGGACGACGCTTTCGCCGCCCTCTCCAATGCGGTTGATATATGAAGCACGTGTTGTACGTGCTACAAGGTCATGATGGCCGTGGCAGGTCAAGGGTAGAGAGGCATAATGTGACGTTCGGGCTGCCAATTATCGACGTATTATCGGGTAGCTGTCTGGCGAGATGTTCACATATGTGTGACACGGAGCCATGATTATTTATCACCAGGCTGGACTCGAAAGGTTGGCAATTACCAAGGAAAAGGGTTAACTGAGCGATCAACACTCATCTTAGAAGTGGGGGAAGTGGGAGGTGTGGGGGAGGGGAGGGGGGGTCACTTGCGTGCATGTCACCTAGGTTGACCGCACAATGATGACACTGGTCAAGTAGGAGACGAAACAGTGCACACAGCCATCTAAGACGAGAAGGGGCGTATCGAATCCCTGGCAATAGAAGTGACACTGAATGCTGAAAAGTGGCTCTTTCTCAGTGTATACAAGTAGCCGAAGGTAAAAAACGCATTACTTGTGACAAAGATCGATAGCCTTCTGCATGCAATCGCTGCTGAACAGGTTAACCTTGTACTGTTGAAAGATTTAAATGTAAACATGTTAAACCATAAAAATTGTCTGAATGACGTATTAGAGGTCTATGGTGCTAAAAATATCGTTAAGTCACCAACTTGTTTCAAAGGTAAAATACCGACCTTAACTGATGTTGTGATTACAAATGTGTCGAAGCGCTTACGAGATGTATCATGTATAGATACGGGCCTCAGCAATTTTCACCATATGGTATGCGTAGCAACGAAAATAGAAGTTCCCATTAAGCAGCAGAAACGTGTCTATTATCGAAGCTTTAAACATTTTGATGAGATTAAATACAAAGACGATCTAGCATCGGTACCTTTTCATGTAGGTGAAGTCTTTGAAGATGTTGATGATACATATTGGTTTTGTAGCACATTGATCAGTTGATAGACATGCACCAACCAAGCAACGGGTAGTTAAGAATAACTGTGTGCCCTATATGAATAGCCATCTTTGCAAAGCCATAAATGTAAAAAATTTGCTGAGACGGAAGTACGAGCAATTGAGTAGCCAAGAGAATTGGGAAAAATACAGAAAGCAAAGGAATCTCATAGGACGTCTTTGGAAAGTAAGCATGCAAAAGTACCGAAAGAGGAAATGTAGCGAAGTTACCACTAACGGGAAGGAATTCTGGAAAGTTGTAAAACCACTGATATTAAGAAAAAACGCAAGCAGCGGAAACGTGTTACTGAAAGAGCGAGACGAAATAATATCAGATCCATCAAATGTAAGTGACATATTTAATCAATATTTCATAGACGTTGCCAAAGACATAGGCCAACAAGATGACATACCAGATGATCAACCAATAGACGAAACCCTTCTTTATCACAAAGACCATAAATCCGTTATGGCTATAAAGGAAGGTAACCAAGGCATAACGGAAACTGTTAACTTTCGGGCAGTAAGTAGCCACGAAATATACAATGCACTTAAAGGCATTGACGTGTCGAAGGCTAGTGGCTACGACAAGATACCTCCGAAGCTTATCAAGCTGGGAGCTGCCATCCTGTGTGAGCCATTAAGGTATGTGTTAAATATGACGATTAATTGTAATACGTTTCCAAAAGAACTAAAATACGCTGAAGTCACACCCATTTTCAAGAAGAAGGACAACTTAAATAAGGAAAACTACAGGCCAGTAAGTGTTCTTCCCTGTATCTTCAAGATATATGAACAAATATTGTGTGACCAGCTTATGTCCTTTATGGAACCCAGGTTATCACCCAGACTATCTGGGTTTAGAAAGGGACACAGTTGTCAAAGCCTACTGCTGCGCTGAGTTGAAGACTCCAAACATGCATTAGATAATAATCAAGTTATGGGAGCTATACTAATGGATCTCTCAAAAGCATTCGATTGCCTTCCACACAGATTATTGATTACCAAGATGAACGCTTATTGCATAAGTAAACAATCATGTACGCTAGTTGCAAGCTATCTTACGAACCGCGAACAGAGGGTAAAACTAGGACATAATCGGAGCGAGTGGCTTACCCTCAAGAAAGGAGCACCACAGGGATCTGTTTTTGGTCCACATCTGTATAATGTATTTACGAATGACCTGATTGTATCGACCGCACGGGGAACCGATAAGTATAATTATGCTGATGATAATACTGTGGCGGCTCAAGGTAAGGAGTTTAACAAGGTTAAAGTAACTCTAGAGAAGGCGTTATCGGAGATAACAACGTGGTTCGTCGACAATTGCATGAAAGCGAACCCAAGTAAGTACCAGGCAATCGCGTTTGAAAAGAGAAACGAATTAAGTCAGCACAGATCGTTTTCGATTTCTGGAACAGAACTGGCAGCACAACAGGAAGTAACATTAGTAGGTATTCAACTGGACGCTAGGTTAACTTTCGGCAACCATATATCAAGTTTATGCAAGACGGCTGGAAAAAGTCTCAATGTTTTAGCTAGAGTTTCTAAATCAATGGATGTTGATAGCAAACTTACGTTATTTCATGCTTTTATTCTTTCACATTTTAATTATTGTCCCGTTGTATGGCATTTTTGTGATATGAAAAATATGCGTAAGATTGAAAAGATACAGGAGCGTGCATTGAGGTATGTGTTTAATGACTTTAGATCAGAATACGCAGAGTTGAGGAAGAGAGCGGGTAGACCATTGCTATATGTTGAACGATTTGCGCTGCATATCATTAGAAGTTTACAAGAGTATCAACAAGATTGGGCCTAGTTATCTTCGTGACATGTATAACGTAAAGGAAAACAATTACATTTTAAAAAATGGGCCAAATATATGTATGCCACGCTTTAAGACAACAGCTTATGGCCAAAATTCATTGAAGTATCAAGGTAGCAAGCACATGCTCAACAAGGAAACGAAGTTAGCCAAATCTGCCAAGGAATTTAAAACAACGCTGTCATCTTCGGATGTGTTCTTGTGTCACTGTAATTCGTGCACATTATGTAACATAGCTCATGGGTAAGGTTTTATGAGATGCAAAGGTTGTTATATTTTGACTGTTATATTTTCATTGTCATATGTAAATATATCTCATCCTCATCATCAAAATTGTCATTTTATACTTGTCGGTCAATAGCACGTGTGCTAATGTTTATTGTTGACTTTTACATACAGACGTTAAATAAAACTTTATCTTATCTTATCTTATCTTAAGCCACCTTGACGACCGCGAGATGACCTTGGCCACAGGGACGCCGGCCGCTGCCCTGGTATGTAACCCCGAAATGTGACCACTGACGACAGACGGTGACTGGAGACCGTGCCAATGTAATTAGAGATGACCTTGAATGCACGGCGACCTTCAGGAATGGACCAATCACAGAGCAGCCTCCACACCGAGGGCCGTAATCACAGACACCGAGCGCCAACCCAGACTGGTCCATGATGTCGTCATGTCGTGACCAGGAATCCCGTAAAGATACCGCTCGCTGTGTCTGCTTATCCATGGATGTCTTTTCTTCCCTCTGTGTCGTTCCTATTACCTCCCGCCCCCTCCCTCCACTGCCCCCCCCCCCCCCGCACATTCTCTCCACGTGACTCCTGGTATTCATCAGCGTCCCTAGCGCGAGTCTTTTATTCGGAGTAATGCGGCAACACGGCCACCGCGAGAATCTCGCCTAGCATCCAGATCCTATGGCGGGGAGTCACGTGATTGGAATGTTACCCCGTGACATAATAGGCGAGCGACGGTGGGATTCACCCCCTGGATATCCGGTGGGGCGGGGGGGGGGAGGGGGGTTGTGTGCCGGGCAGGACAGGGAATTAATGTCTCAATGGACACATCGTGAAGTGGTGTGAGTCGAGTGGCCATTGGGTGATACAGAGACGAAAACGAGGCGCTAACGACGCGCCATCTGGCGGAAGAACGACCCCATCGCTGGCGGATATTCCGACAATGTTCTTAAAGTGTCAACAACACACGCGATCGAACACTGTGCTAAATGGGGAATTACAGTAGCTGGGACACCGAACGATGCAAAACGGAAGTCACCGGAAGTACACTGTGCATTACCTTGAGCTGAGGCCGGACTACATGGACAGTACATATTGGAAGCATCCAACCTGCTATAAATGTGTACCTTAATGCCTTCACATGATGCTCAGAAGTCATGGACAAACATGTGTCTTGCTATATACTTAAAGTTATTTAGGAATAATATGCTTTAATACATGTTTGTGTCGATCTGTCGAATTAACAGAAAGGCGTAATTATTATTTAACTAAATCCTGCCAAAGAGAAAACGCAATCAAGCAGTTACAAAATGACAAATGAACTGCGCTCCAGGTTTATAGCGAATACACCATTTTCCTGTTGAGAGGTTTGCCCTTTCAGTTTCCTTCAGTCCGGCTCAATCACTCCTTTAAGATGCCATTAGCAAAAGCCTCTTTCTGCGATGGGCCATCATTCAGCGTCAGTTTTGTTTTTAGATCTGCCATTCAGTCGGACAATTTATCCCCTGACCAATGGCATATCGCTGGTGGCTTCACTGCGGGGCTTGTCTGTCCACTCTCAGACTTATGCCTCACGCTCTTCCGATAGAGGGCTCTTTTCTGTTTACCCTCCGGCATTCTGTGGGCGTCTCCGCCCCCTGGGGACGGGACGCCGAACTAATGCAGCCACGGGGAGTTGGCGATCGGCTGACCTTTAATATCGCTCGGGCTATTAGACCATTGCTCGGCGGTGCAAGGCAGCGACCCCTATATTGAGACCCTTGGTGGTTGCCTATTTAGCGCATACGTCACAGAGACATATATTGATTCCTGCATAGGTGTTCCACAATGGTGCAACATATGGTCGCCCACGGTAACAGTTCATTGTCCAGTTTGCTCGTTCTCTCCCGGCTGATTTATTCTTTGCGTACCCATGTCAGCAATAACACGGTGCGCATTAACTTTGACAACACGGGTTTCTCACTATTTATACCGTATTCGCCGTATCCGCCTAGGACTTGGTTTAAGATCAAAACATATAGAAAATGTTGCCTGGGCCAGCGACAAGATATTCGACAAGACTATCCTCAGGCCGAAGCAACCCTCTCACACACCCTTAGTAACAAATCTAGCTGTTCAAGTATTTAATACATTGAATATATAATGTAATTCTAATTTTAATGCAAGATCACAATTTGCATGTACTAACACTACCATGACATTTGTACGGAAGGTATAACAATACTGTTGTCCGCAATCTTCACGTACATAAACACGTAGCAGGATCAGCAATTAATTGATCCGTAGACAATACCAAACTAATGGAAGATGTCTCAAAGGTACATGGAAATATATTTAATAAGTAGCTTGTTAGGCTTAACTTTCTGTGTTCTTATTTTGTTGTAAGACAATATTAAAAATATATATCGCCAGTTATTAAACATGCCCACTGGGGCATATCATTCATGTCATGAATGATCGACTAAATGTGTTGTGCGAATTGCGTTTATAAATAGGATTTTTTTAATTGTGGAGGATTCCTTTATCAGTGAGAAATTTCATAAAGTGAGTGATAACTCATCTCCAGTGAGTCAGAAATCCCCTCTAGTGAGCGGGAAATCTCCTCTAGTGAGCGGGAAATGCCCTCTAGTGAGCGAGAAATGCCCTCTAGTGAGCGGGAAATCCTCTCTAGTGGGCGGGAAATCCCTTCTAGTGAGCGGGAAATCCGCTCTAGTGAGCGGGAAATCCGCTCTAGTGAGCGGGAAATCCCCTCTAGTGAGCGGGAAATCCTCTCTAGTGAGCGGGAAATCCCCTCTAGTGAGCGGGAATCCCCTCTAGTGAGCGGGAAATGCCCTCTAGTGAGCGGGAAATCCCCTCTAGTGAGCGAGAAATGCCCTCTAGTGAGCGGGAAATCCGCTCTAGTGAGCGGGAAATCCCTTCTAGTGAGCGAGAAATGCCCTCTAGTGAGCGGGAAATCCGCTCTAGTGAGCGGGAAATCCCTTCTAGTGAGCGGGAAATCCGCTCTAGTGAGCGGGAAATCCCTTCTAGTGAGCGGGAAATCCCTTCTAGTGAGCGGGAAATCCGCTCTAGTGAGCGGGAAATCCCTTCTAGTGAGCAGGAAATCCCTTCTAGTGAGCGGGAAATCCCTTCTAGTGAGCGGGAAATCCCCTCTAGTGAGTGAGAAATCCCCTCTAGTGAGCGGGAAATCCCCTCTAGTGAGTGAGAAATCCCCTCTAGTGAGCGGGAAATCCGCTCTAGTGAGCGGGAAATCCGCTCTAGTGAGCGGGAAATCCCTTCTAGTGAGCGGGAAATCCCTTCTAGTGAGCGGGAAATGCCCTCTAGTGAGCGAGAAATGCCCTCTAGTGAGCGGGAAATCCGCTCTAGTGAGCGGGAAATCCCCTCTAGTGAGCGGGAAATCACCTCTAGTGAGCGGGAAATCCCCTCTAGTGAGTGAGAAATCCCCTCTAGTGAGCGGGAAATCCCCTCTAGTGAGTGAGAAATCCCCTCTAGTGAGCGGGAAATCCGCTCTAGTGAGCGGGAAATCCCTTCTAGTGAGCGGGAAATCCCTTCTAGTGAGCCGGAAATCCCTTCTAGTGAGCGGGAACTCACCTCTAGTGAGCGGGAAATCACCTATAGTGAGTGAGAAATCCCCTCTAGTGAGCGGGAAATCCCCTCTAGTGAGCGGGAAATCCCCTCTAGTGAGTGAGAAATCACCTCTAGTGAGCGGGAAATCACCTATAATGAGTGAGAAATCCCTTCTAGTGAGCGGGAAATCCCCTCTAGTGAGCGGGAAATCACCTATAGTGAGTGAGAAATCCCCTCTAGTGAGCGGTAAATCCCCTCTAGTGAGCGGGAAATCCGCTCTAGTGAGCGGGAAATCCGCTCTAGTGAGCGGAAAATCCCTTCTAGTGAGCGGGAAATCCCTTCTAGTGAGCGGGAAATCCCTTCTAGTCAGCGAGAAATGCCCTCTAGTGAGCGGGAAATCCGCTCTAGTGAGCGGGAAATCCCTTCTAGTGAGCGGGAAATCCGCTCTAGTGAGCGGGAAATCCCCTCTAGTGAGTGAGAAATCCCCTCTAGTGAGCGGGAAATCCTCTCTAGTGAGCGGGAAATCCCCTCTAGTGAGCGGGAAATCACCTCTAGTGAGCGGGAAATCCCCTCTAGTGAGCGGGAATTCCCCTCTAGTGAGCGGGAAATCACCTATAGTGGGTGAGAAATGGCGAAAACTTGAAAGTGAGAAAGTGAAATAACAGAACTGCTTAACGTTTCTATGTGCGAAATCTGCAAATTAACGTGTCACGTTAGTTGTTTATCATACGATGATAAAGAAAATCGTAATAACAGTGATCAGTCAAATTGTATGTGACAGTGAAACAAAGGTGTGTGCAAAATGCTTCCATTTAACACGAAAACAGTGTATATTACAGGAACTCTATAGCCCAGCTCGCTCAGTGATGCATATCAATATAAGAAGTGCTCAAAAGAACTTACCGCATTTCAAAGGTTACCTCAGCAATCTAGCTGACGACGTCACTGTATACGCGCTCACCGTGACATGGTTCAATGATGGCAATGTCGAATTACACGGTATTGTAGGGTACAATTCAGCGAGAAATTACCGCACTGACAGAAGGGGAAGCGGTGTGTCCTTGTTCAGTAAGAAAGATGTACTGTTTACTGTTAAGAAAGAACTTTAAAAAGTGTATTCCTAATATGAAGGCGATATTTATCGAATTAGACAAGACAGTGTAATATAACAGACCAGAGGACCTGGAGGGTATGATGCGGAGTTCCACAGGCTTCAATCCTAGGATCATTACTTTTCCCGAGTTACAATAATGATTTGGCCAACGTCAGTACTAAGCTTTTCTCCATTTCATGTGCTGATGGCTCAACAGGAAGGCATGTCAATGACATGATTACATTAAACATAGAACTGAGAAGATACAAAAGTGGTTACAACTGAATAAATTGACTCTTAATCTTAGTAAAACTAAACGTATGATGTTGAAGTCACCCCCAAAAAAGTGTTAAAAGGCATGTAGATATATCAGGACATCCAATCGATCAGGTCACATCTATCAAGTTCTTGGGTGTGTATATAGATAGTGGGAATGCATATATCATATATAAAGGGGAAA
The DNA here is from genome assembly GCA_964019135.1 of Arenicola marina. Classification (NCBI taxonomy): domain Eukaryota; kingdom Metazoa; phylum Annelida; class Polychaeta; family Arenicolidae; genus Arenicola; species Arenicola marina. The sequence continues at coordinate 3,281,906 of OZ025258.1, read as the reverse complement.
ATATGAAGAGAATTGGCGGTAATGACCCAGGCGAGGAAGGTGCGGACAATGCAGACGCTGCGAAGCTGTATTACAGTTTTATATCTCCCTACTTAAGCTATGCAATTGAAATATGGGGGGTGTCATATGATCCGTATTTGAATCTCATTGTAGTCTTACCAAAAAGCGCTGTACGTATAATTGACGGTTGTAATAGATACTCCCCCACTCTGCCTATATTTTACTAACATAACATCTTGCCTGTATCCTGTATATTTGAATATTGCGTGATTATTTGTATATATACATATGTCAACAATGATTTACTGAAAAGCTATAAGTGAATTATATATTAACGATTTTGAAGTACATAAGTATCAAACGATGTCAGCCCACGGTCTGCACCTCCCTAAGTTTAAAACGGAGAAATTTAAAAAGTACCAAAGCATAAGTTTATTTAATAAATGGTTCAGTGAAGTTCATCGCATTGTCATTATCTCGTACAAGCGTACAAGCTTCGGCTTCAGCTTTTGTCATATTTTGTATCGTGTACTATTACCGCTACAAAGTATCATGCAACCTCTTTATATGGCAATAAAGAGAGGGAGTGAGAAATCAGATTCAGGGAGTGAGAAGTCAGATCCAGTGAGTGAGAAATCAGATCCAGGGAGTGAGAAATCAGATCCAGGGAGTGAGAAATCAGATCCAGGGAGTGAGAAATCAGATCCAGGGAGTGAGAAATCAGATCCAGTGAGTGAGAAATCAGACCAGGGAGTGAGATATCAGATCCAGGGAGTGAGAAATCAGATCCAGGGAGTGAGAAATCAGATCCAGGGAGTGAGAAATCAGGTCCAGGGAGTGAGAAATCAGATCCAGTGAGTGAGAAATCAGTTCCAGTGAGTGAAAAATCTCCTCCAGTGAGTGAGAATTCAGATCCAGAGAGTGAGAAATCAGATCCAGTGAGTGAGAAATCAATACCCGTGAGTGAGAAATCAGATCCAGTGAGTGAGAAATCACCCCCAGGGAGTAAACATTGACCTTCAGAGAGTGATAAATCATCTTCCTAATCAAGATTATGATTCTTCATAATCAAGAATTAAATGCACGTGCAGACACTGAGCCCCATACAGTTAATGCCACGGGAACCCATGGGACCGCCACAACCCCCATGATCCTTATCGCACGTTGCAATCCCGGCATCATTAACATCCGGGACACTTTAAAGCACTCTTCACGCCTTTGATCTTAAGTCTCCAGGACCCATGACTGATGATCGATATATTGTTGTCTGGGAGATAAGCACCCCCCCCCCCCCCCTCCCTCGTCGCTGGCCTCGGTGTGACGGGTCAGGGGTCCTCACTCAACCATGAAAGCCGCCGTGAAATGTATGGGCTGCCCGACCTCCCCACCTCTGACATGCTACACGGGAATCCAATCACCAGGGAAGGTCAGTCAAGTGTGCTTTGGGGACAGATTCTTTAGCATGACGTAAAGGCTGAGGAAGAGCGGAGGGGGATGGGGGACGGGGGGGGGGTTAAACCATGACATGACATCACTGAGGATGACGGAGCTATACTAAGAAACGACTTACATGAAGATGACAATATCGAGAGAGGACAGAGTACCGAGCGGCCTCTTGTCACCCTCTCCAGACGAGGGCGCCGTAGCGACTGCTGTGCGTGATGTAACGGGGGGCGTCTCCGCGCTGCAGGCTATGTGGTCGCACACATTGTTAAGGTATTCCATCTTGTAGCTGGCGTCAGTGGATGCCATAGGCTATGTGGTCACACACATTGTTAAGGTATTCCATCTTGTAGCTGGCGTCAGTGGATGCCATAGGCTATGTGGTCACACACATTGTTAAGGTATTCCATCTTGTAGCTGGCGTCAGTGGATGCCATAGGCTATGTGGTCACACACATTGTTAAGGTATTCCATCTTGTAGCTGGCGTCAGTGGATGCCATAGGCTATGTGGTCACACACATTGTTAAGGTATTCCATCTTGTAGCTGGCGTCAGTGGATGCCATAGGCTATGTGGTCACACACATTGTTAAGGTATTCCATCTTGTAGCTGGCGCCAGTGGATGCCATAGGCTATGTGGTCACACACATTGTTAAGGTATTCCATCTTGTAGCTGGCGTCAGTGGATGCCATAGGCTATGTGGTCACACACATTGTTAAGGTATTCCATCTTGTAGCTGGCGCCAGTGGATGCCATAGGCTATGTGGTCACACACATTGTTAAGGTATTCCATCTTGTAGCTGGCGTCAGTGGATGCCATAGGCTATGTGGTCACACACATTGTTAAGGTATTCCATCTTGTAGCTGGCGTCAGTGGATGCCATAGGCTATGTGGTCACACACATTGTTAAGGTATTCCATCTTGTAGCTGGCGTCAGTGGATGCCATAGGCTATGTGGTCACACACATTGTTAAGGTATTCCATCTTGTAGCTGGCGTCAGTGGATGCCATAGGCTATGTGGTCACACACATTGTTAAGGTATTCCATCTTGTAGCTGGCGTCAGTGGATGCCATAGGCTATGTGGTCACACACATTGTTAAGGTATTCCATCTTGTAGCTGGCGTCAGTGGATGCCATAGGCTATGTGGTCACACACATTGTTAAGGTATTCCATCTTGTAGCTGGCGTCAGTGGATGCCATAGGCTATGTGGTCACACACATTGTTAAGGTATTCCATCTTGTAGCTGGCGTCAGTGGATGCCATAGGCTATGTGGTCACACACATTGTTAAGGTATTCCATCTTGTAGCTGGCGTCAGTGGATGCCATAGGCTATGTGGTCACACACATTGTTAAGGTATTCCATCTTGTAGCTGGCGTCAGTGGATACCATAGGCTATGTGGTCACACACATTGTTAAGGTATTCCATCTTGTAGCTGGCGCCAGTGGATACCATAGGCTATGTGGTCACACACATTGTTAAGGTATTCCATCTTGTAGCTGGCGCCAGTGGATACCATAGGCTACCATTGTAAATCGTCCTCATCCATGTCTGTGAAGTACGATCGTGACGTATGTAGGTCAAATGCCAAGGTCATAGGAAGTGATGCCCTTTTAACTAATTCGTAAGAGAGATATCATTGCACAAATCCACCTCTGTGGGCCTAATGAACGGAATGAACTGAGGCAAAACTGGTAAGCGGTCAACCGAAAGCTCGCTTTAATCACGTGACCCTGAGGGGAATAATTGCTGGGTTTGGAAGGGTTTCGCTGTAAAGCGCCTCCTTTTCACCCACCAGGTTTGTATAATAGACCTCTCCCCGGGAATGTGACCATGCGGGCTTATTTATTTGTGTTATTGTGTCACTGCAGTATTCGAATGATATTATTGAACTAAATTCGCAAGCCTTATAAGGCTGTCACATTTGGTGCGAACTTTCCTGGAAATGTAATGCAGGGTTCTCTCTCCAGACAAAACGCTCGCCCTAGTATGCAACAAGGTCACGGGCTTCTGGGGAATAATATAAGTGGACAATTATTATTGATTCTCAGCATTTGGCTACGATGTAACCCCAGTGAGTGAATTCTCACTCAAGTCTTTCTTGCATATCAATATGAAATCGAATACATAGTTTATTCCCCCCCCCCCTTAACCGCTATAAAGTTATATATGACATAATAATTTCCATTGATTGCTTTCAGTCGGATAATTATATAATTTAACTCGAAGACATTTGTAATGACACTACTAACGTGACTGATCGTTTATTCATGTAGAGCTTATGGAGGTCACCTTATCGCGGTTACATTATTGAAGTCACCATATTGATGTCACCTTATGGAGGTCACCTTATGGAGGTCACATTATCGCGGGGTACATTATTGAGGTCACCTTTTTAAGGTCACCTTATCGCGGTTACATTATTGAGGTCACCTTATTAACCTCGGTGAGGTACAGTAACCTCGGTGATACTCGCAGGCATGAATTTGTCGATTGGATTATCTCAACACAACTGTTAAACCTCACCCGCTCTTGCTTTCGCAAGCCATAAATTGAGATTTCATATTGTTATCAACATGACAGTGTCAGTGCAGTTGACTCCAGTTTTCCGAACCCCGACAGTTTCCTCACATCTGTATTAATGACGGATTAGTCCCCACAGTGCCGCGGGGGATACTTCTCCGATCAGTATATCAGGCTACTTGGCCACCTGAAAGCGTCGGAACCTGTTTAATATGCCGCCTGTGTCCCATCGATCTGGTCGCCTAGTCGAAGGGTCTGACTTGACACAGACTTCAATACATGGTCTGACAGGACCCGTAAGTAACATTAAGAAGCGACCACAGTCCCATGGGCAGTCATGGGCAGTCCGCTGAAACCCCCCTAAGAACACACTTAGCCTCAGCGCCGACCAAGTCGTCCGTTCCACGTCAGTAAGTAAACCTAACCCTCCCGAGACTACTCGGCGCCTCAGTACAAGGATATGAGGAGTCGTTCTGGTTTAATGGTGTCCCCCTCACACGTGTCGCGAACCAATGTTATCTTGGTTTTACACCTTCTCTGTGCGCGGAATGAAATACCGCTTCCAAGGTTCTGTCTTCTGAGAACCCTTCGAGAAGCATGGCTAATCGCGATGGCTAATCGCGATGGCTAATCGCGATGGCTAATCGAGTTTAAATCTTTAGTGATTTCGGGGGGAGGGGGGTGGCTACCGCTAGGGCGAGGTGTCTGTAGGGCCTGGAGTGTGGCCGGGGGGAGGGGGGTGGCTACCGCTGGGGCGGGGTGTCTGTCGAGAAGCATGGCTAATCGCGATGGCTAATCGAGTCTAAATCTTTAGTGATCCTTTCAGTTGCATTGATTGTCTTGATAGCATTGAGGGACCGTAGCTTATAGACTTATAGACAAAGGAACTAGTGCAGAGACAATATTAAATATACAAAGAACATTTTTCCTGGTTGCCGCTCTCAGAGGGTTACAAGGGTATTGGGCACAGCTGTGTCTATCGAGCCGTCTGAGAACCTGTCGATCATAACATTAGCAACAATATAACACATTCAAGATTTGTCACACAGCATACAGTATACCGATGATCTGTAAGTTACTGACAACCAATGTCATACATTTATGTTCATGATTGTACTATGACATCCAGTGGGCTTTGACTTCCCTCTTACCAGCTAGACTGTTACTTCTTAGGCGATGCATTGGTTTCGCGGTTAATTGCTTTCGCTTTTTCGTCTGTCTGTATATGCGCTCAATGATGACATGTATTCATGTATTCGAGTGCTAACGTTTCTTACCACCAAGTTCACTTATGTACCCTCTGGTCCACCATCTCTTTCCCTTCCTATACTTATTGCCTGCTTCCACATTACTGATATCTGCTGGAATCTGCCATTGTATGGCAGCGGTTGCTGTCCATGAAGAATTATACTTATGTGGACTTCTAGGGGCGGGACACGCCAATATATATAACACGTTTGGGGGTTTGACATGACCACGTGACATTTCTTGCTGTGAGTGCACGGACGACGACGGCGGAACCGGAAGTGGCGTTCTGGGAGGCCGTCGTCGGTCATAGTGCCGTTTATCCCTAACCAAGGCGATTGTACAGTTCCAGGGCACTTGGCTTTCATTATCAGTCGTCTGAAGGGAAATATGGTAAGCGTTTCTAAGTCCATGAATTATGGATGGCAGTGATTGGGCCATGGGGGTGGCTACCGCTAGCGGGGGGGGTGGTGTCTGTAGGGCCTGAAGTGTGGCCGGGGGAAGAGGGGTGGGTACCGCTGGGGCGGGGTGTCTGTAGGGCCTGGAGTGTGGCCGGGGGGAGGGGGGTGGCTACCGCTGGGGCGGGGTGTCTGTAGGGCCTGGAGTGTGGCCGGGGGGAGGGAGGTGGCTACCGCTGGGGCGGGGTGTCTGTAGGGCCTGGAGTGTGGCCGGGGGGAGGGGGGTGGCTACCGCTGGGGCGGGGTGTCTGTAGGGCCTGGAGTGTGGCCGGGGGGAGGGAGGTGGCTACCGCTGGGGCGAGGTGTCTGTAGGGCCTGGAGTGTGGCCGGGGGGGAGGGGGGTGGCTACCGCTGGGGCGGGGTGTCTGTAGGGCCTGGAGTGTGGCCGGGGGGAGGGGGGTGGCTACCGCTAGGGGGGGGGGGTGTCTGTAGGGCCTGAAGTGTGGCCGGGGGAAGGGGGGTGGGTACCGCTGGGGCGGGGTGTCTGTAGGGCCTGGAGTGTGGCCGGGGGAAGGGGGGTGGGTACCGCTGGGACGGGGTGTCTGTAGGGCCTGGAGTGTGGCCGGGGGGTGGGGGGTGGCTACCGCTGGGACGGGGTGTCTGTAGGGCCTGGAGTGTGGCCTGGGGGAGGCGGCTGGCTACCGCTGGGATGGGGTGTCTGTAGGGCCTGGAGTGTGGCCTGGGGGAGGCGGCTGGCTACCGCTGGGGCGAGGTGTCTGTAGGGCCTGGAGTGTGGCCGGGGGGGAGGGGGGTGGCTACCGCTGGGGCGGGGTGTCTGTAGGGCCTGGAGTGTGGCCGGGGGGAGGGGGGTGGCTACCGCTGGGGCGAGGTGTCTGTAGGGCCTGGAGTGTGGCCGGGTGGAGGGGGGTGGCTACCGCTGGGGCGAGGTGTCTGTAGGGCCTGGAGTGTGGCCGGGGGGAGGGGGGGTGGCTACCGCTAGGGCGAGGTGTCTGTAGGGCCTGGAGTGTGGCCGGGGGGAGAGGGGTGGCTACCGCTGGGGCGGGGTGTCTGTAGGGCCTTGAGTGTGGCCGGGGGAAGGGGGGTGGGTACCGCTGGGGCGGGGTGTCTGTAGGGCCTGGAGTGTGGCCGTGGGGAGGGGGGTGGCTACCGCTAGGGCGAGGTGTCTGTAGGGCCTGGAGTGTGGCCGGGGGGAGGGGGGTGGCTACCGCTGGGGCGGGGTGTCTGTAGGGCTGGAGTGTGGCCGGGGGAAGGGGGGTGGGTACCGCTGGGGCGGGGTGTCTGTAGGGCCTGGAGTGTGGCCGGGGGGAGGGGGTGGCTACCGCTAGGGCGGAGCTGTCTGTAGGGCCTGGAGTGTGGCCGGGGGGAGGGGGGTGGCTACCGCTAGGGCGAGGTGTCTGTAGGGCCTGGAGTGTGGCCGGGGGAAGGGGGGTGGGTACCGCTGGGGCGGGGTGTCTGTAGGGCCTGGAGTGTGGCCGGGGGGAGGAGGGTGGCTACCGCTGGGGCGGGCTATCTGTAGGGCCTGGAGTGTGGCCGGGGAGAGGAGGGTGGCTACCGCTGGGGCGGGGTGTCTGTAGGGCCTGGAGTGTGGCCGGGGGGAGGAGGGTGGGTACCGCTGGGGCGGGGTGTCTGTAGGGCCTGGAGTGTGGCCGGGGGGAGGGGGCTGGCTTCCGCTGGGGCGGGGTGTCTGTAGCGCCTGGAGTGTGGCCGGGGGGAGGAGGGTGGCTACCGCTGGGGGGGCGGGGTGTCTGTAGGGCCTGGAATGTGGCCGGGGGGAGGAGGGTGGCTACCGCTGGGGGGGGGGGGTGTCTGTAGGACCTGGAGTGTGGAGCATGCTTGTCAGGAGACCAGGCGATGGCTACTTTACCGCGACTAAACCAGTTTTATTGAAGACATGGTTATCACTGCAAGGGAGTTAATGCGTAAATATCTTCAGTGGCAGTCTGTATCGATTTCCTCTGCATCGATCCAGCCCCCTGTCCAGACAGGATTCCTCACCCCACCCCCTGTCCAGACAAGATCCTCACCCCATCCACCCCTGTCCAGCCAGGATCCCTCACCCCACCCCCCTGTCCAGACAGTGGAGGCCCTCACCCCACCCCCCTGTCCAGACAGTGGAAGCCCTCACCCCACCCCCTTGTCCAGACAGTGGAAGCCCTCACCCCACCCCCCTGTCCAGACAATGAAAGCCCTCACCCCACCCCCCTGTCCAGACAGTGGAAGCCCTCACCCCACCCCCTCTGTCCAGACAGTGGAAGCCCTCACCCCACCCCCTCTGTCCAGACAGTGGAAGCCCTCACCCCACCCCCTCTGTCCAGACAGTGGAAGCCCTCACCCCACCCCCTGTCCAGACAGTGGAAGCCCTCACCCCACCCCCCTGTCCAGACAGTGGGAGGCCCTCGCCCCATCCTCCTGGCTAGACACTGGAAGCCCTCACCCAGCCCCCTGTCCAGACAGAAGCCCTCACACCAGCCTCCTGTCCAGACAGTGGAAGCCCTCACCCCACCCCCCTGTCCAGACACTGGAAGCCCTCACCCTACAGCCCCCCCCTGTCCAGACAGTGGAAGCCCTCACCCCATCCCCGTGTCCAGACAGAAGCCCTCACCCCACCCCCTGTCCAGACAGTGGAAGCCCTCACCCCACCCCCTGTCCAGACAGTGGGAGGCCCTCGCCCCATCCTCCTGGCTAGACACTGGAAGCCCTCACCCCACCCCCCTGTCCAGACAGTGGAAGCCCTCACCCCACCCCCCTGTCCAGACAGTGGAAGCCCTCACCCCACCCCCTTGTCCAGACAGTGGAAGCCCTCACCCCACCCCCCTGTCCAGACAATGGAAGCCCTCACCCCACCCCCCTGTCCAGACAATGGAAGCCCTCACCCCACCCCCTCTGTCCAGACAGTGGAAGCCCTCACCCCCTACCCCCTGTCCAGACAATGGAAGCCCTCACCCCACCCCCCTGTCCAGACAGTGGAAGCCCTCACCCCACCCCCTCTGTCCAGACAGTGGAAGCCCTCACCCCACCCCCCCTGTCCAGACAGTGGAAGCCCTCACCAGACCCCCCTGTCCAGACAGTGGAAGCCCTCACCCCACCCCCTCTGTCCAGACAGTGGAAGCCCTCACCCCAACCCCTGTCCAGACAGTGGGAGGCCCTCGCCCCATCCTCCTGGCTAGACACTGGAAGCCCTCACCCCACCCCCCTGTCCAGACAGTAGAAGCAATCATCCCACCCACCCTGTCTAGACAGTGGAAGCCCTCACCCCACCCCCCTGTCCAGACAGTGGAAGCCCTCACCCCACCCCCTTGTCCAGACAGTGGAAGCCCTCACCCCACCCCCCTGTCCAGACAATGGAAGCCCTCACCCCACCCCCCTGTCCAGACAGTGGAAGCCCTCACCCCACCCCCTCTGTCCAGACAGTGGAAGCCCTCACCCCACCCCCCTGTCCAGACAATGGAAGCCCTCACCCCACCCCCCTGTCCAGACAGTGGAAGCCCTCACCCCCACCCCCCTGTCCAGACAATGGAAGCCCTCACCCCACCCCCTCTGTCCAGACAGTGGAAGCCCTCACCCCACCCCCCTGTCCAGACAATGGAAGCCCTCACCCCACCCCCCTGTCCAGACAGTGGAAGCCCTCACCCCACCCCCCTCTGTCCAGACAGTGGAAGCCCTCACCCCACCCCCCTGTCCAGACAATGGAAGCCCTCACCCCACCCCCCTGTCCAGACAGTGGAAGCCCTCACCCCACCCCCTCTGTCCAGACAGTGGAAGCCCTCACCCCACCCCCCTGTCCAGACAATGGAAGCCCTCATCCCACCCCCCTGTCCAGACAGTGGAAGCCCTCACCCCACCCCCCTGTCCAGACAGTGGAAGCCCTAACCCCACCCCCCTGTCCAGACAGTGGAAGCCCTCACCCCACCCCCCTGTCCAGACAGTGGAAGCCCTCACCCCACCCCTCTGTCCAGACAGTGGAAGCCCTAACCCCACCCCCTCTGTCCAGACAGTGGAAGCCCTCACCCTAACCCTCTTCACTACTCACTGTGTCCTGTCATAAAGTGTTTCCATCAATCAAACACAGTATAATAGAATATCGTGGTCGGTTCTGTTCCTGGGCCGCCGCTCAGTACACTCTGTTCCTGGGCCGCCGCTCAGTACACTCTTCATGCCCCCAAGTTGTCCAATATTCCCACGTCCACCTAAAGACCCTGCGTTAAACCTGAATATTGATAACATGGAAATATTTTACAGCATGCAATGAAAATTCTGAAAATTAATTGCCTCACAAGGCCTGGTGTGTGATAGTTGACATTGTGCCGTTGGGGTTATGCAGATCAGACGACTGTCTCTTGATCCAATCGCTCGGCCAAGTGTCCTGGCCTCAATGAGCCGGCATAAAATGGCCGGAGCTCTGATGATGTGCTCCAAATCAGTTCCCTTCCTGATCGGTCCAGAGTCCCAGTTTATGATCCGTCCCCCCCCCCCTCTGACCTTCCCACTCCCCTCCCACCCCCTTTTGTCTCACCTCACCCATCCCACCCCCTCTCACCTCCCCACTCCCCTCCCAACCCCCTCTCAGATCCCCACTCCCCTCCGACCCCTCTCATCTCCCAACTCTCCTGACACCGCCCTCTTATGTCCCCCCTCTCCTCCCATCCCTTCTAATCTCCCCACTCCCCTCTCATCTCTCCACCCCCTCCCACCCCATCTGAGCCCCCCCCCCCACTGCCCACCCCCGCCCCTTACTACGAGTGGCTGTAAACTGTGCACCCCCCGCCGTAAGGTAGAGCACCATGCAGTACCCGGTTGCCAGGGGTAATCAGTGGATCCGGGGCGGGGGGTGGGGGAGGGCTGGGTGATTGTACCCGGTTAACCGAGCACACTTAGCGAGATGGATCATAAACCAGTTCAGAATACTTCAATCGGTCAGCGTGATAATGGGCGGCATGCATGGCGGCCCACCACGCCCCACCTACCCCCACCCGGCCCACCACGCCCCACCTACCCCCACCCGGCCCACCACGCCCCGCCTACCCCCACCCGGCCACCACGCCCCGCCTACCCCCACCCGGCCACCACGCCCCACCTACCCCCACCCGGCCACCACGCCCCACCTACCCCCACCCGGCCCAGCACGCCCCACCTACTCCCACCCGGTCACCACGCCCCACCTACCCCCACACGGCCCACCACGCCCCACCTACCCCCACCCGGCCCACCACGCCCCACCTACCCCCACCCGGCCCACCACGCCCCGCCTACCCCCACCCGGCCACCACGCCCCGCCTACCCCCACCCGGCCATCACGCCCCACCTACCCCAACCCGGCCACCACGCCCCACCTACCCCCACCCGGCCCACCACGCCCCACTACCCCCACCCGGCCACCATGCCCCACCTACCCCCACCCGGCCACCACGCCCCACCTACCCCCACCCGGCCACCACGCCCCACCTACCCCCACCCGGCCCACCACGCCCCACCTACCCCCATCCGGCCCACCACGCCACTCACCCAGGCCGCTGTATATCCCTTATATACAAAAAACAAAACAGAAGTGGAGCGCCGCCTGGCGGGTCGGACACTCTCCGGTCTGTGACGCACGGTACCGTGGCCACGTGACCCGGTGTATCTATAACATCCGCCAGGGCTGCGGGATCTGACTTGTTAATGCAATCCTGGCTGGAGCCCGCGGGCACTCCGCGCAAAGCACGCGATGAAACGAGTAGCCATTAATAACAATAATAACTATTCATTTACATATGAGATTGAAGTAAAACGTTGGAAATATTCGTCACAATTATGACGCAATCACAATTGGCAGCCAGGGGTTAGTTCAGTCGATGTCAGCCTCAAGGCAAAAACTGGACAGCTTGTGACAAGGCAGGAGGTCGCAATCGTCCGTGACAGAACTGGGGAGGACCAGGGGTCGGGTACCTTGCGGGGAGTGGGGGGCGGGGGCACGGCTGGAGGGGTCGGGGGGTAAGGTGGTCGAAGCGTAGGATGGTCGGTAGGAGGTAGGGTGGTCGGGGGGGTAGGGTTGTCGGAGGTAAGGTAGTCGGGGGTGGGGTGGTCGAGGGCTAGGTCGTCAGTGGGTAGACAGGACAGTGGATAACGTGGTTGAGGTTCGGGGTTTGGGGGTAAAGGCGTTAATGGAGGCGCAATGCTATGACGTCACACCACTGGAGGCAATGCTATGACGTCACACCACTGGAGGCAATGCTATGACGTCACACCGCTTGACGCAATACTGAGACTATGCCTTGACGTATTGTCATGATTTCTTTTTCCCTGAACCAATGCTGACTTTAATTGACGCAATGGTGTGACGCCACAGGTCGAGGAGGAATGACGCAGACAAAGAGTGGTGCCATGGCACCATCGTTCTCGATCTATCAGAAAACTATATCAGGCATAGGCTTTAGTCGTAATAGCCGGGAGAGAGACGGTGTGGGTAGGTTGTGGGAGGGGTGAGAGTGGGGTGAAGGTTGGGTTGGGATGGCGTGGACTGTCAGCTAAGCAGGCTCATGTTCACACGTACTGAGGAATACAAATTGTCATTCCCAGGTGAGAAAAAGTTGTTGTTGAAAGAAACATTTTCCGTTCCCGACGAATTACATTTAATGCATCAATGTTACAGCTTTGGTTTCATCTAAGTATTTAATTGCGTCATTGTAAGTAGAATTTCTGACATTTACGAGAATAATCTGCTTAAAACCTCAATATTCCCACGATAACATTGTGCACCTTGCAATATGGTGAGTTTCTCTGTGTCTTGCAGCGCCACCTAGGCACGATATCCCTGATAGTGAGTGGTATTACCCAGAAGGCCAATCGCGGCAGTAATCGATCTGATGATTAAGGTTCAATAGGTACCCAGAAGGCCAATCGCGGCAGTAATCGATCTGATGATTAAGGTTCAATAGGTGCTGCGGGAGATGACACGGGATTGCACGAGGGAACGACACTTATTCTTTGTTCCGATGCTATTTCATATCAATTTACATGTGCTTCGCTCACTATTCCAAGTAATTCACTGGCTTCAGACAATAACAAATCTGCAAAATCTTCACTTAGACACAACCTGAGCCAGTGAATATAATGCGCGGGTCGGTGCCTCACCGTCAGCGACACATCACAGTTAACCACCGGAATCACGGCAGTCTGCCTCGTGGTGGTATCCATGGTTACGTCAGCAACTAGCCGACTATGCCCTGGTCAGGCAAGCGCGATTTTATCGGTTTCGCACAATAATTTAGACATTCTATATTCTCATTAACACAAACCCTTCAAAGGAACTCCAGGAAGAGATAGAATCCAACTAAATACAGCATTGAAAGATAAACGTCTGAGCTTGACGTGTATTGCAGTGTATGTTTTGGCTGAGCTTGACGTGTATTGCAGTGTATGTTTTGGCTGAGCTTGACGTGTATTGCAGTGTATGTTTTGGCTGAGCTTGACGTGTATTGCAGTGTATGTTTTGGCTGAGCTTGACGTGTATTGCAGTGTAAGTTTTGGCTGAGCTTGACGTTTATTGCAGTGTATGTTTTGTCTGAGCTTGACGTGTATTGCAGTGTATGTTTTGGCTGAGCTTGACGTGTATTGCAGTGTATGTTTTGGCCGAGCTTGACGTGTATTGCAGTGTATGTTTTGTCTGAGCTTGACGTGTATTGCAGTGTATGTTTTGGCTGAGCTTGACGTGTATTGCAGTGTACGTTTTGGCTGAGCTTGACGTGTATTGCAGTGTACGTTTTGGCTGAGCTTGACGTGTATTGCAGTGTACGTTTTGGCTGAGCTTGACGTGTATTGCAGTGTATGTTTTGGCTGAGCTTGACGTATATTGCAGTGTATGTTTTGGCTGAGCTTGACGTGTATTGCAGTGTATGTTTTGGCTGAGCTTGACGTGTAATGCAGTGTATGTTTTGTCTGAGCTTGACGTATATTGCAGTGTATGTTTTGGCTGAGCTTGACGTGTATTGCAGTGTATGTTTTGTCTGAGCTTGACGTATATTGCAGTGTATGTTTTGGCTGAGCTTGACGTGTATTGCAGTGTATGTTTTGTCTGAGCTTGACGTATATTGCAGTGTATGTTTTGGCTGAGCTTGACGTGTATTGCAGTGTATGTTTTGTCTGAGCTTGACGTATATTGCAGTGTATGTTTTGGCTGAGCTTGACGTGTATTGCAGTGTACGTTTTGGCTGAGCTTGACGTGTGATGCAGTGTATGTTTTGTCTGAACTTGACGTGTATTGCAGTGTACGTTTTGGCTGAGCTTGACATGTATTGCAGTGTATGTTTTGGCTGAGCTTGACGTGTATTGCAGTGTGTGTTTTGTCTGAGCTTGACGTGTATTGCAGTGTATGTTTTGGCTGAGCTTAAATGGGCCTGCAATAATTGTATGTGTAAGTACCTGGGTGGACCCATGCCAACCAGTACAGCCACTAATGATGGAGACTGTATACACACCATTGTCGGTGTGCCGGTTCAGCGTTCTGGGCTTGATATGCATATGGCATTGCGTCGAGTGCGAGATGGGATTATCTCAGCACAAGTCTCCAAAATCCTGCCTGAGCCTTTAGGCGAAGGCAGGATTTCGGAAATGCGTGCTGAGATAAACCCATCTCGCACGAGAAGCAATGCCATGTATTTTCTCGCTCGAATAGAACTTCAAACGTCGCCATTAATTCAACACGGATATCTAACGATGACAATGATACTCACAACTGCACCTAAATATTTGGTCGAAATCATAACAGTGGCGCTCAATAGCACCAGTAACTAAGTGTTGCGTATGGTGGCATATATGTGCCACCATAGTTGCGCGCGACGTGTTTCCTTGGAGATATGACGTCGTCAAAGTGATTACGCCTCTGCGTCGGAAATAGGTCTAACGAACATATTGTTTTAGGCAAAATGGTATCTTTTTGTAAAATGAACCTTTTGTTTTCGTAAATTGTGGCTGTATTTCTATAGTTGGAGTTCATATGATTCAGGTCTATAGCTATTAAGTTCGGTTGGTTTGTTGGAACTATTTATGTAAATATCAGTTACTCGCATTGACACCGCGGTAACCACTGAGTGACAAGATCTGTAACGTGAATGGCGGCAGCAAAACAACGCACGATTGGAAAACTAAAATGGATCTTACACAGTAAGTTTCAGCTTTTAAGCCGCCAAACTTCGCCACATAACTAATTTGTTAAACTGTAACATAATATGATAAGTTCTCAATTTCTGACACGTATACCGGGATAGGTTTTTCCCGAAACTGGTGTCAACATTGGCCACTGACAACAGAGTGCGAGAAGACACACACTAGACCGATCCAGGCTGTCAATCAGTCATTGACGTCACTGTTGCTTCTATCCAATCATGTGGTGAAAAAAGATCTCTGAATGAGCAGCCAGGCAGACGCGGCGCACATGTTGTGTCAACCATCCCGATGAAAGCAATGTTTGTAAAGTCAGCGGCTTCTCAGCATCTGCCAATGCGAAAAAAAGTCGCTAACGAGCAACATGAATTCCTGTTTTTTAAATATGATGACACAACCCAAACGTAAACCTTGCGGTTTTTATTGCGGGAAACGAAGCACGAGGATTATGTAACAATTGAATCTATTTAGCCCTGGCCAAAGGAAACATCTTTAAGACACATCAATAAGACACAGCATCGACAACAGAACCATGAATAGCTCTGTTGTCGACGGCGGAAGCTTGGGATTTTTAATACGGGGCCGGTGACGAGGCAGACAAAGCGGTGGTTTTAGCTCTATCTCGCGGCTTAAATTGACACAAGTGGCAGATGGTTCTATACGATGATATGCACATGGCATTGCGTCGAGTGCGAGATGGGTTTATCTCAGCACAAGTCTCCAAAATCCTGCTTGAGCCTTTAGGCGAAGGCAGGATTTCGGAGATGCGTGCTGAGATAAACCCATCTCGCACGAGAAGCAATGCCATATGTATTTTCTCGCTCGAATAGAACTTCAAACGTCGCCATTAATTCAACACGGAGATCTAACGATGGCAATGATACTCACAACTGCACCTAAATATTTGGTCGAAATCATAACAGTGGCGCTCAATAGCACCTGTAATTAAGGGTTGCGCGCGACGTGTTTCCTTGGAGATATGACGTCGTCAAAGTGATTACGCCTCTGCGGCGGAGAGAGGTCTAACGATCATATTGTTTTAGGCAAAATGGTATCTATTTGTGAAATGAACCTTTTGTTTTCGTAAATTGTGGCTGTATTTCTCTAGTTGGAGTTCATATGATTCAGGTCTATAGCTATTAAGTTCGGTTGGTTTGTTGGAACTATTTATGTAAATATCAGTTACGCGCATTGACACCGCGGTAACCACTGAGTGACAAGATCTGTAACGTGAATGGCGGCAGCAAAACAACGCACGATTGGAAAACTAAAATGGATCTTACACAGTAAGTTTCAGCTTTTAAGCCGCCAAACTTCGCCACATAAACTAATTTGTCAAACTGTAAGATAATATGATAAAATCTCAATTTCTGACACGTATACCGGGATGGGTTTTTCCCGGAACTGGTGTCAACATTGGCCACTGACAACAGAGTGCGAGAAATGCCTGTCAAACCTGCGCGACTTGCTGTGTTGTGCCATTCGCAAAACCAATCATCTTTATATTCAGATATGGATTAATGTTGAAATTCACTCAAAAGGGTAGCAGAATACAAAAATCGCAATATCTCGCATTTTGGAAAAACGAAATTGAATACATGACAAGTGCGTATTGAAAGCCTTTCTGGTTACAGGTGGCTCAGACCACCAAAGGTTGTGGCCATCACTTTCTGGTTACAGGTGGCTCAGACCACCAAAGGTTGCGGCCATCACTTTCTGGTTACAGGTGGCTCAGACCTCCAAAGGTTGTGGCCATCACTTTCTGGTTACAGGTGACTTAGACCACCAAAGGTTGCGGCCATCACTTTCTGGTTACAGGTGGCTCAGACCACCCAAGGTTGCGGCCATCACTTTCTGGTTACAGGTGGCTCAGACCACTAAAGGTTGCGGCCATCACTTTTTGGTTACAGGTGGCTCAGACCACCAAATGTTGCGGCCATCACTTTCTGGTTACAGGTGGCTCAGACCACCAAAGGTTGCGGCCATCACTTTCTGGTTACAGGTGGCTCAGACCACCAAAGGTTGCGGCCATCACTTTCTGGTTACAGGTGGCTCAGACCACCAAAGGTTGTGGCCATCACTTTCTGGTTACAGGTGGCGCAGACCATCAAAGGTTGCGGCCATCACTTACTGGTTACAGGTGGCTCAGACCACCAAAGGTTGCGGCCATCACTTTCTGGTTACAGGTGGCGCAGACCACCAAAGGTTGCGGCCATCACTTTCTGGTTACAGGTGGCTCAGACCACCAAAGGTTGCGGCCATCACTTTCTGGTTACAGGTGGCTCAGACCACCAAAGGTTGCGGCCATCACTTTCTGGTTACAGGTGGCTCAGACCACCAAAGGTTGCGGCCATCACTTTCTGGTTACAGGTGGCTCAGACCACCAAAGGTTGTGGCCATCACTTTCTGGTTACAGGTGGCGCAGACCACCAAAGGTTGCGGCCATCACTTTCTGGTTACAGGTGGCTCAGACCACCAAAGGTGGCGGCCATCACTTTCTGGTTACAGGTGGCTCAGACCACCAAAGGTTGTGGCCATCACTTTCTGGTTACAGGTGGCGCAGACCACCAAAGGTGGCGGCCATCACTTTCTGGTTACAGGTGGCTCAGACCACCAAAGGTTGTGGCCATCACTTTCTGGTTACAGGTGGCGCAGACCACCAAAGGTTGCGGCCATCACTTACTGGTTACAGGTGGCTCAGACCACCAAAGGTTGTGGCCATCACTTTCTGGTTACAGGTGGCGCAGACCACCAAAGGTTGCGGCCATCACTTACTGGTTACAGGTGGCTCAGACCGCCTAAGGTTGCGGCCATCACTTTCTGGTTACAGGTGGCTCAGACCACCAAAGGTTGTGGCCATCACTTTCTGGTTACAGGTGGCTCAGACCACCAAAGGTTGCGGCCATTTCTTTCGTTTCGCTGGAAGGCGAACAATGTGCATACCGCGAGAAAACACCGCCTGCGCAGAATCACCACAAGGGAATCGCAATTAAGACATGCCGCTGGTGTCACCACTTCCCTCAAGGCAGGATTTCAATAGGAAGCCGATATAAATTTCCATCGCGCCAGCCTCTGATTTGGTTTTTTTGTTTTCTTTTTGTCATCTGAAGAAAAGATGTTCTAATTAGTGGATTCGTTAACCGTTATTTATTTTTCTCACAGAAGAGGTTTCGCTTATCGTGCTGACCAAAAACTCCCTCAGGGCTTGCAGCGCTCAGCGCGTATTGATTGCACGACCCGGGGCAGTGAAGGGCCGCACCCACCAGTGGACCCGGGGCAGTGAAGGGCCGCACCCACCAGTGGACCCGGGGCAGTGAAGGGCCGCACCCACCAGTGGACCCGGGGCAGTGAAGGGCCGCACCCACCAGTGGACCCGGGGCAGTGAAGGGCCGCACCCACCAGTGGACCCGGGGCAGTGAAGGGCCGCACCCACCAGTGGGCCCGGGGCATTGAAGGGCCGCACCCAACAGTGGACCCGGGGCAGTGAAGGGCCGCACCCACCAGTGGACCCGGGGCAGTGAAGGGCCGCACCCAACAGTGGACCCGGGGCAGTGAAGGGCCGCACCCACCAGTGGACCCGGGGCAGTGAAGGGCCGCACCCACCAGTGGACCCGGGGCAGTGAAGGGCCGCACCCACCAGTGGACCCGGGGCAGTGAAGGGCCGCACCCACCAGTGGACCCGGGGCAGTGAAGGGCCGCACCCACCAGTGGACCCGGGGCAGTGAAGGGCCGCACCCACCAGTGGACCCGGGGCAGTGAAGGGCCGCACCCACCAGTGGACCCGGGGCAGTGAAGGGCCGCACCCACCAGTGGACCCGGGGCAGTGAAGGGCCGCACCCACCAGTGGACCCGGGGCAGTGAAGGGCCGCACCCACCAGTGGACCCGGGGCAGTGAAGGGCCGCACCCACCAGTGGACCCGGGGCAGTGAAGGGCCGCACCCACCAGTGGACCCGGGGCAGTGAAGGGCCGCACCCACCAGTGGACCCGGGCCAGTGAAGGGCCGCACCCACCAGTGGGCCCGGGGCAGTGAAGGGCTGCACCCACCAGTGGACCCGGGACAGTGAAGGGCCGCACCCACCAGTGGACCCGGGGCAGTGAAGGGCCGCACCCACCAGTGGACCCGGGGCAGTGAAGGGCCGCACCCACCAGTGGACCCGGGGCAGTGAAGGGCCGCACCCACCAGTGGACCCGGGGCAGTGAAGGGCCGCACCCACCAGTGGACCCGGGGCAGTGAAGGGCCGCACCCACCAGTGGACCCGGGGCAGTGAAGGGCCGCACCCACCAGTGGACCCGGGGCAGTGAAGGGCCGCACCCACCAGTGGACCCGGGGCATTGAAGGGCCGCACCCAACAGTGGACCCGGGGCATTGAAGTGCCGCACCCACCAGTGGACCCGGGGCAGTCAAGGGCCGCACCCACCAGTGGACCCGGGGCAGTCAAGGGCCGCACCCACCAGTGGACCCGGGGCAGTCAAGGGCCGCACCCACCAGTGGACCCGGGGCAGTGAAGGGCCGCACCCACCAGTGGACCCGGGGCAGTGAAGGGCCGCACCCACCAGTGGACCCGGGGCAGTGAAGGGCCGCACCCACCAGTGGACCCGGGGCAGTGAAGGGCCGCACCCACCAGTGGACCCGGGGCGGTGAAGGGCCGCACCCAACAGTGGACCCGGGGCATTGAAGGGCCGCACCCACCAGTGGACCCGGGGCAGTCAAGGGCCGCACCCACCAGTGGACCCGGGGCAGTCAAGGGCCGCACCCACCAGTGGACCCGGGGCAGTGAAGGGCCGCACCCACCAGTGGACCCGGGGCAGTGAAGGGCTGCACCCACCAGTGAACCCGGGGCAGTGAAGGGCCGCACCCACCAGTGAACCCGGGGCAGTGAAGGGCCGCACCCACCAGTGGACCCGGGGCATTGAAAGGCCGTACCCACCAGTGGACCCGGGGCATTGAAGGGCCGCACCCACCAGTGGACCCGGGGCAGTGAAGGGCCGCACCCACCAGTGGACCCGGGGCAGTGAAGGGCCGCACCCACCAGTGGACCCGGGGCAGTCAAGGGCCGCACCCACCAGTGGACCCGGGGCAGTGAAGGGCCTTGACAATTCTGCTATTTTGTAGCAGTTTTATTTATTTCATTTTTTTTTCATTTCTTTTTTCTCCAAGTTTTGTTGGTTTTCTTTAAGTTATTATTATTATATTTCTTCTTTATTTCTTATTTATTTATTTATTGTTCGTTTAGTTTTTACGCCGATATTTACGGCAGTACTAGGACCATAAGTTCCAGTGTCTTGTAAGCCCAGTAGGGCTGGGTGAGGATTTATATTGTGTGTTTACCATGTTGTTCATGTTACAAGTTGTATTCCTCATAACTGACTGCCCAACTAACAAGTCTACGTCACGACAACGTTTTTTGGGGGTTTGGTTTTGGTTGAGATAACGGGAAAATGTATGGTGTTTTTTTAGGTTGCCCGAACGTTTTCAGATAACGTTGTCTTCTGTTCCGTACATAATAAATTAATCACTAGCATGATTGTCAAGTACAATCATTTACATATTGTTTTCATGATGTTTATTTTTTCAGGTAACGTTGTCCTAACGTTGGGAAAACGTACACTCGACTTCGACTTCGCACCATTTAGTGTTTATAACAACTGCTACACGCAAGTTATATTAGTCACTACACATGGCAAAGGTTTTATTTTTATGGGATAAAGGCTAGAAAATATTACTTCAATATTTGCGACGAACGTTGTAACAACGTTGTCCTGATGTTACCTTTGAGATGACGTGATTACAACCCAAAACCAACGTGTGCGAACGTTGTGTGTTAGCTGGGTATAATAAGCAAATTCCTTACATGACTTCTTATCGAATAGTGACGGCAATATGTGAGCTACGTGCGCCTGCCGCCCACATAATGTGCATCCAGAGATATCCCAGAACTAAACCCCCATCAGTCGAAGCTCCGTCCCAATAACCAGTGAGAAAAAAACCCTCCGAAATTGGGCCACTTGTCGATATAATCGCCTTGACTTATGAACATTGATGAATTACAAATGGCTCCCATTCCGTCGTCAGAGACATCAAAGCAACAGATTGCGTCATCATCTTAACTCGCCAGATGGCGCCCTGTAATGCCGCCTCACCACTAGGGGATTGAAGGTGATCCAGGGAACGGATGAAGGGGGTTGAAGGGGGCGGGGGGGTGGGGGATGGGGGGCGAGCAATTGATCATCACAGTGTGGCTTGAAGTTCAAGTATTCACATTGGCCAACTGTCTGCGGGGTAGAGCCAGACAGATGTTCCCACTTCAGATCATAGGGTGAATCTATTCATGTTGCCAGTAAAGTACAGTAGATGGATGGATAAACGGGTTATTAATTGAACTAAACGCTTTGAACATGATTAATCTACATAACGATTTTGTGGGTTTTGCCTTTACTTTGACGTGATGGCTTCTCTTTGATCTTCTCTGTACTTATGACGGCATCAATCACGTGATATATCAGAGGCGGGTCCAGGAGGGGGGCCAGGGGATCCGGAGCCCCCCTTTGTAGCATCAATCACGGGATATATCAGAGGCGGGTCCAGAAGGGGGGCCAGGGGATCCGGAGCCCCCCTTTGTAGCATCAATCACGTGATATATCAGAGGCGGGTCCAGGAGGGGGGCCAGGGGATCCGGAGCCCCCCTTTGTAGCATCAATCACGTGATATATCAGAGGCGGGTCCAGGAGGGGGCCAGGGGATCCGGAGCCCCCCTTTGTAGCATCAATCACGTGATATATCAGAGACGAGTCCAGGAGGGAGGCCAGGGGATCCGGAGCCCCCCTTTGTAGCATCAATCACGTGATATATCAGAGGCGAGTCCAGGAGGGGGCCAGGGGATCCGGAGCCCCCCTTTGTAGCATCAATCACGTGATATATCAGAGGCGGGTCCAGGAGGGGGCCAGGGGATCCGGAGCCCCCCTTTGTAGCATCAATCACGTGATATATCAGAGACGAGTCCAGGAGGGAGGCCAGGGGATCCGGAGCCCCCCTTTGTAGCATCAATCACGTCATATATCAGAGGCGAGTCCAGGAGGGGGCCAGGGGATCCGGAGCCCCCCTTTGTAGCATCAATCACGTGATATATCAGAGGCGAGTCCAGGGGGGGGGGGCCAGGGGATCCGGAGCCCCCCTTTGTAGCATAAATCACGTGATATATCAGAGGCGAGTCCAGGAGGGAGGCCAGGGGATCCGGAGCCCCCCTTTGTAGCATCAATCACGTGATATATCAGAGGCGAGTCCAGGAGGGGGCCAGGGGATCCGGAGCCCCCCTTTGTAGCATCAATCACGTGATATATCAGAGGCGAGTCCAGGGGGGGGGGCCAGGGGATCCGGAGCCCCCCTTTGTAGCATAAATCACGTGATATATCAGAGGCGAGTCCAGGAGGGGGCCAGGGGATCCGGAGCCCCTTTTTGTAGCATCAATTACGTGATATATCAGAGGCGGGTCCAGGAGGGGGGCCAGGGGATCCGGAGCCCCCCTTTGTAGCATCATTCACGTGATATATCAGAGGCGGGTCCAGGAGGGGGGGGGGGGCAGGGATCCGGAGCCCCCCTTTGTAGCTTCAATCACGTGATATATCAGAGGCGGGTCCAGGAGGGGGGCCAGGGATCCGGAGCCCCCCTTTGTAGCATCAATCACGTGATATATCAGAGGCGGGTCCAGGAGGGGGGCCAGGGGATCCGGAGCCCCCCTTTGTAGCATCAATCACGTGATATATCAGAGGCGGGTCCAGGAGGGGGGCCAGGGGATCCGGAGCCCCCGTTTGTAGCATCAATCACGTGATATATCAGAGGCGGATCCAGGAGGGGGGACAGGGGATCCGGAGCCCTCCTTTGTAGCATCAATCACGGGATATATCAGAGGCGGATCCAGGAGGGGGGACAGGGGATCCGGAGCCCCCCTTTGTAGCATCAATCACGTGATATATCAGAGGCGGGTCCAGGAGGGGGGCCAGGGATCCGGAGCCCCCCTTTGTAGCATCAATCACGTGATATATCAGAGGCGGGTCCAGGAGGGGGGCCAGGGGATCCGGAGCCCCCCTTTGTAGCATCAATCACGTGATATATCAGAGGCGGGTCCAGGAGGGGGGCCAGGGGATCCGGAGCCCCCCTTTGTAGCATCAATCACGTGATATATCAGAGGCGGGTCCAGGAGGGGGGCCAGGGGATCCGGAGCCCCCGTTTGTAGCATCAATCACGTGATATATCAGAGGCGGGTCCAGGAGGGGGGCCAGGGGATCCGGAGCCCTCCTTTGTAGCATCAATCACGGGATATATCAGAGGCGGGTCCAGGAGGGGGGCCAGGGGATCCGGAGCCCCCCTTTGTAGCATCAATCACGGGATATATCAGAGGCGGGTCCAGGAGGGTGGCCAGGGGATCCCGAGCCCCCGTTTGTAGCATCAATCACGTGATATATCAGAGGCGGGTCCAGGAGGGGGGCCAGGGATCCGGAGCCCCCCTTCGTAGCATTAATCACGTGATATATCAAAGGCGGGTCCAGGAGGGGGGCCAGGGAACCGGAGCCCCCCTTTGTAGCATCAATCACGTGATATATCAGAGGCGGGTCCAGGAGGGGGGCCAGGGGATCCGGAGCCCCCCTTTGTAGCATCAATCACGTGATATATCAGAGGCGGGTCCAGGAGGGGGGCCAGGGATCCGGAGTCCCCCTTTGTAGCATCAATCACGTGACATATCAGAGGCGGGTCCAGGAGGGGGGCCAGGGGATCCGGAACCCCCCTTTGTAGCATCAATCACGTGATATATCAGAGGCGGGTTCAGGAGGGGAGCCAGGGATCCGGAGCCCTCCTTTGTAGCATCAATCACGTGATATATCAGAGGCGGGTCCAGGAGGGGGGCCAGGGGATCCGGAGCCCCTCTTTGTAGCATCAATCACGTGATATATCAGAGGCGGGTCCAGGAGGGGGGCCAGGGGATCCGGAGCCCCCCTTTGTAGCATCAATCACGTGATATATCAGAGGCGGGTCCAGGAGGGGGGCCAGGGGGTCCGGAGCCCCCCTTTGTAGCATTAGTTTGAATCCCCCCGGTCGACCCCTCGGTCGCAATTTTTGCAGAGCCCCCCTTTCCAGGTCGCAACTTTTTATTGGACCCCCCCCCCCCCATTACAAATACACCTGGATCCGCACGCCCCTGTATATGTAAGCACTGGGCGGTTCTGGAGGGGAGGGTGGGTGTTCGGGGTGGGGGGGTGTATGAGAGTTACGTATGGACGCTTGAATTTGTATTTTTACCCCCCCACTCCCCCACTTATATTCAAGTATGACCAAGCTTGAATATGCACCATATTGCCCAGACTCCTGCTATTGGATCAGGCAAACACACTAGCAACGATGACACACAGAAACGTTTGCGCCACACTCGCCTTATGTTGTCCACCACATGATCAATAGAGACATTACAGTTAAGGTGCCTTGAGGGTCAGGTCGCAGGTTGTTACTCGGGTCGTGTTACTTCAGCCCTAAGTAATCTCGAGGGTCGTGAAAACAAGATGGATTTTTTTTACAGAATCCCAACATTATGAAAGATTGAGCAATGCCATCTGGCCTAACAACTGGGATATGACAGGTAAGTGCAACATATAATTCGTTTTGTCGTCACTGTATTTACGTCTAATGCATCCATGCTTACCCTGGACGCACTCTAGATTACTCGAACGCAAGCGACGAGAGACAGCGTGTAGCTTCGGACACTCAAAGACATTCCGGACAATCGTGAAGCCTTCACCGTAATCAATATCTTCTTTCTTCGGAATGTAGTCCTGGACGAGCGGTGTGCCACACATACAAGCCACTCACGTGTTTAAGCTTTCTCCTTCTGCCTGACCTTTTAGATATTTTATATAATTTATTTGCCAATACCGTGTTTTCTCTAGTTCTCGCACGAAACCGCTACAGCCATACCGTAACTTACGCACCATAAGTTTCGAAGGAATATATATTCGTAAGTTTCTAAGCAATATGAATTCGTACGTTTCTAGGCAATATGAATTTGTAAGGTTATAACTAATAATGGATACGTAACTTTATAAGAAATTTTGATTCGTAAGTTTCTAAGCAATAATGGATACGTAACTTTATAAGAAATTTTGATTCGTAAGTTTCTAAGAAATTTTGATTCGTAAGTTTCTAAGCAATAATGGATACACAAGTTTATAAGAAATTTTGATTCGTAAGTTTCTCAGCAATATCGATTTGTAAGTTTCTAAGAAATTTGGATTCGTAAGTTTCTAAGCAGTGTGGATTCGTTAGTGTCCATAGCAATAGGATGTGACCCGTTCCCTTCCCCTTGTCTGGAGGATCATGATGTATTCCTGCTTCACATACAGGGTTCCTATCAGTGTGCGGTGCGAGGTATCTTGCCACACGGTGTATGCCACGGGTCTCCGTTCCCCAATCCTTCTCCCTTACCGTGTGTAGCCTAATGACAGGACTCGCCTGCATATTTAATGGTAGTCACGGCAAGATGGTCGCAAGAGGGAAGTGCTCGATCGAATCCCCCTGAACGAAATCTCCTCCTACATATCAAAGGTATATATCACACTCATCTCCTCCTACCTATCAAAGAACTAAATCACAGCCATCCCTGGTTGATAGCACGTGGTCCAGACGCGAGCGGCCCCCCGGTATACGGAATCGGCCAAGTAGACACGAACTTCAGCCTCAGCGAATGTCTGTGGTTGGCGGGGAAGCACCATTTACGTTGTCAGCTGAATAAAATATGTACTCCTTATGCCCTAAAATCAGCTCATTGTAGTAAGCCATTAAACTACTAATACATTGTGTTACATTTCCTTTTTGGTTAAAGACATAAACTGTACCTTGTTTTTGGCAGAAGCGCCGCTTGGCTTTACGAAACGTGAAATGTTGTCGGAAACTGTATTCTACTAGCAAAATATAGAAAATGACTGTTTACCACCGAAATAAATGCATGTCTTGCGATTTTTTTCTCCAAAGAAGTCACTTTACCGACATAAAATCGCCAAGTGGCGCGCTCTACCGCGATGGGATCAGACGCGGGTAAGCACTAGTTTTTTTTTGATGACTTCATAGTGTCAGGCGAAGGAAAGATTTACCGGAAACAGTTCGGCATATTTTGGCCAAGACAACACCGTCGCACTGTTAAAGTGCACATGCGTGTGAGTCGATATGAAGAACACTTTTGAGGATTAATTACCGAGCAAGGCGCACTTTTTTCATGGCCATTTGTTGGACAAAATATATAACACTAAACGGTAACATTGCTAAAAATTATTTTATTACAGTAACTGGCAAATCATATACCGTGTCACAATAGTTACAACGATCCAGAACTGGCAAAACAGACCAAATTACATTATTTTATTAATTTGAGATGTCCCATCACAACCCTTGCCAGTTATGGAGGATCACACCAAACGCCTACGTCACGACTATGTGAGCACCCGGCGGTGTTGCCGAAGCCCCCGTTGCGGCAGTAGATGAGGGAGCGCTCGTGTCCCCAGCAGTCGACCTGGGTCAGCCACACGGTCCCGGTGCCTGGGGGGTGGCTCCCACAGCAGTACTCAGCCACCCCCGCCGCGTACCCCAGCTCACCGCACACCACTCTGTATAGGGAGGAGGGAGGGGTGGGGGTGGGGGGAGTAAAATCACCACATGTTGAAAATTTTAAAAATTAACTATGGCAATAAGACATAAAATCGATGTGCGGTCGATTTTTTTTCTGTATAGATGAGCTAGACTTAACTTCTGCGTTCTTTATTATATGTTTAAGATCAAGCCTCTAATTTGCGATTTGTCCTATCAACTAACCTTGCGGTCGACGAAACTGTTGGTGTATATGTACATAACAATCTAATGCAAATATGATATGCCAGACAACAAAGCCGGTCTCTTAGCTTCATTTCCTCGCATAGTCAGTGATATTATACATAACACGTGCCTCATCTTTCACACGACCTTAGTTATATGTTGTGTACATGCAGGACCCAGAGAATTAGCTTCGATTTCGGGCCAACGTAATTGATCATTGACTGTAAATTTGTAATAAATAATTTGTTAATTTACTATCATTATATATATGATAATACATTGATCATGCGGCTATTGCTGGAATGTCTTGTGATTGGCCGAGGGAGCCCACCTGGCGTCGTTGTTGCCGAAGCTGTCCTCGCACACGGTGCCCCAGACACCGTCAAACAGGACCTCCACGCGGCCACGGCGGGGACTCGACCCCCCGACCAGGCGAATGGGAACTGTCAGGGCAACCAGAATGCATGCAGGACAACGTCATAACAGCCACTCAATCCAGACAATACGATCATGTTGCATACAAATAGGTGTCTGCTTATAGTAGGCTAAGAATAGAATATTGCATACAATATTACAAATATAGGACATAAGTTGTATATTAAAGTTACCATTTCAGCAAAAAGTATACATTGGACCAGCGGGGAGGCACACACTAGTGCAGTTACGTCAGCGCAATGACGTAACCCATATGAATAATTTCTTCCGACAGAGGGCGCAACAACTCGTCACTTGCCGTATATTCACGACTGCAAAGACTCCTTGCGGGAGAGTGTATAGTGTCCCAACAGCGAAGGCGCCTCTCACGGAAGTGACGGAACAATCCTCCGCCAAATTTGTTGAAATAGTAACTTTAAGACAAATAACAAGCGCGCAATGTCCTTCGTGATTCCAGTATTATGTTGCAGGAACAACTTCCATAGCAACTGTTACTAACATATGACCCCCACCTGTCCACTTACGTTCGTTGAAGCAGTCGACCCCAGCGTCCTGTGAGTGGTCGCAGTCGTTGACCCCCCAGTTGTCATGACCACACTGGAGCAGGGTTTCCTCGTCACCCTCGCATCGCACCCCGTTCAGCCAGATGGGACCCCCCGCGGCGCCCTCGGCGACCCCCAGGTGGCGCGCGAAGCCGTAGCTCCACCCCAGCTGTCGACACGCCACCCTACAACGTGGAGAGTGTCTTCACACATCGGCGGCTGGGCAAGGCCAGACCTCCAGACAGCTGTTCCGCCGTTAGAGATATTTGCGAGGAATAACCCAGAAACCAATTCACCATATCATCCTACAGTCAGTAAAGACATCAGCACAAATATAATGTTTTGTGCCAGTAGCATTAACTCATCTCGGATAAGGGCCGGTCACTTTTGAAAAACTGGAGGCCGCTATCGAATGTTGAATGTTGATTATAAACTTGCATCGAAAGCATCAGCCAGGTGAACTCAGCCTCTCTTGACCTATACATGTATGATGAATTCCGATCAAACCGGTTACGCCAAGAAAGATACATAGGTAAAAATATAATGCTAATCTCAGACTTTCTAAGAATTTCAAGTGCAAGAAATATACCAACATTAATGCTATTATTAGACTTTGAGAAAGCCTTCGACTCGATTGAATGGACCTACATTGATGAAGCTCTAATCTCATTTAAATTCAGGGAACTTTTCAGGAGCTTTGTAAAACCTGTACAGAGGGAGCCTGAGCAGTGTGATAAATAACGGCTATACAACAGATTGGTTTCCTTTAGAGAGGAGAGTCCGGCAAGGATGTCCAGTAGCCCCGTTTTTGTTCGTTATAGCAGTAGAGCTTCTAGCAATACCAGTTCGACGAGATGAAAATATTAAAGGAATCAAATTAGGTACACAAACGGTTAAAATATCGCAGCTAGCGATGATACCTCCTTCTTTTTTGCCGATGAAAACCTTCTCAACCTTGTTCTACATTTCTCGAAGTTATCTGGTTTAAGGTGTAATCTGGACAAAACTGAAGCTATTTAGATCGGCTCCAAGGCAGGACGCCCACCAGGCTTACCTGGGGTCTTACTGGTCCCACGAGTCGCCACATATCGCCCCCTAGCGGCCGTCATGGTACAGTTCCACACAACGCCCTCTAGTGACGGAGAGTGTTCCTTACCTGGCGTCTTTCTGGTCCCACCAGTCGTCACATACAGTTCCCCATCGACCCTCATGGTACACTTCCACTCGGCCACTTCCGGTTCGCTGGCCGCCCACAATCTGTATCGTGCCAGTGCCACCTGACGGGTAAGACCGAAAAACTGGTTCGTATCTGTGCTGGCGTCACGTTGCTATGGCATACCATAATCAAAAGATATCTTGAATATGCATTATATCAGTGACAAGTGATGTCTTTCCATGATAATATTGACAATTGGAAGAATAAATGAGCAATAATAATAATGAAATAGTGCAAAATTCAGTGTTCCTGTCCTAGGCTTTGTTTATTACCCTGGACCTGTATTCAAAAACCCTGCTTAACCCTATGCAAATCTGCGTAAATCTCCGTAAGACCCAGTGGACCAATTGAAAACATTTGCAGACGAATGGCAGAGAAAAGCCACTCACCAAAGGCATGTCAAGATGAGAAATGTTTGAAATTTGAATAAATAACACGTTGTGATAAATGTTGTGTTCTTTGCTGGGAGATCGGTCTACAAATGTCCTGTTTGGCGCTAGGTTAACTTCATTTGATGAATACCTGCCCTGACCTCTCACTGTAACCTGGACACACCGTGACTACACATCATGTTTACCCAATATGTACAGCATTCGCTCCCGATATTGAATACAGATACACGATATTGCTACAGATTTGGTGTTTTAAATGTTCCTTTTTCTGATATCACCGTATCCACAACCTGAGTTAGAAGCTGGACTTAATCTCGTATACTGCGCGCCACGCAAAAACCATGGACCCCTAAGTAAAGCGCATTTTTAAACGGTGTTCTGGCAATGAACGTTAACACACCACTCACCAAAACCAACTTTAGAATATCTCTGAATACCAACGCTGAAAGCGACGAAAAGTGTTTGTGTGCGTCACCTTTATGAAAGCCGCCACAGCCCCGTTTGATAGCTTACATGTTACACTTGTGGTATGATCAAACAAGACACGGCTCTGCAGGTCGAGTTTTATCCTGGCAGAGGCAGACTTGGAGTAATTTGTCTTTTTCCGGGACGAATGGGTTGGATTTTATGGTTTATGGAGACAGCAAATGAATCGCAATGTATCATATTGCCATACTTGTCTTTTTGTTGCACTTTATTTGCGATTTGTTTCCGTTCCTGCGAGAGTGGTTGGCAAACCAACCTTGTCGCCAGTCTTCTTTTGGTGGAAAGCTGTCATTGCGGGGGCTATGGCTTGGGTGGTGGTGGGGGGGGGGGGGGGGGCAGGCCGTGCTTGCGCCAGGGTAAACATAAACACTCCTTGCTCCCGTGCATCCTTCGGTCAGATCATCTTATGCGTGAAATCATGTGCCATTTGGGAAATCAGCCTACCGTACTACATCCTATATCCGCGAGCCACACTCACCACATACACCCCGCCACACTCACCACATACACCCCGCCACACTCACCACATACACCCCGCCTCACTCACCACATACACCCCGCCACACTCACCACATACACCCCGCCACACTCACCACATACACCCCGCCTCACTCACCACATACACCCCGCCTCACTCACCACATACACCCCGCCACACTCACCACATACACCCCGTCTCACTCACCACATACACCCCGCTTCACTCACCACATACACCCCGCCTCACTCACCACATACACCCCGCCTCACTCACCACATACACCCCGCCTCACTCACCACATACACCCCGCCTCACTCACCATATACACCCCGCCTCACTCACCACATACACCCCGCCTCACTCACCATATACACCCCGCCTCACTCACCACATACACCCCGCCACACTCACCACATACACCCCGCCTCACTCACCACATACACCCCGCCTCACTCACCACATACACCCCGCCACACTCACCACATACACCCCGTCTCACTCACCACATACACCCCGCTTCACTCACCACATACACCCCGCCTCACTCACCACATACACCCCGCCTCACTCACCACATACACCCCGCCTCACTCACCATATACACCCCGCCTCACTCACCACATACACCCCGCCTCACTCACCACATACACCCCGCCACACTCACCACATACACCCCGCCTCACTCACCACATACACCCCGCCTCACTCACCACATACACCCCGCCTCACTCACCACATACACCCCGTCTCACTCACCACATACACCCCGCCACACTCACCACATACACCCCGCCTCACTCACCACATACACCCCGCCTCACTCACCACATACACCCCGCCACACTCACCACATACACCCCGCCTCACTCACCACATACACCCCGCCTCACTCACCACATACACCCCGCCACACTCACCACATACACCCCGCCTCACTCACCACATACACCCCGCCTCACTCACCACATACACCCCGCCACACTCACCACATACACCCCGCCTCACTCACCACATACACCCCGCCTCACTCACCACATACACCCCGCCTCACTCACCACATACACCCCGCCTCACTCACGACATACACCCCGCCACACTCACCACATACACCCCGCCTCACTCACCACATACACCCCGCCACACTCACCACATACACCCCGCCACACTCACCACATACACCCCGCCTCACTCACCACATACACCCGGCCACACTCACCACATACACACCGCCTCACTCACCACATACACCCCGCCACACTCACCACATACACCCCGCCTCACTCACCACATACACCCCGCCTCACTCACCACATACACCCCGCCACACTCACCACATACACCCCGCCTCACTCACCACATACACCCCGCCTCACTCACCACATACACCCCGCCTCACTCACCACATACACCCCGCCTCACTCACCACATACACCCCGCCTCACTCACCACATACACCCCGCCTCACTCACCACATACACCCCGCCACACTCACCACATACACCCCGCCTCACTCACCACATACACCCCGCCTCACTCACCACATACACCCCGCCTCACTCACCACATACACCCCGCCTCACTCACGACATACACCCCGCCACACTCACCACATACACCCCGCCTCACTCACCACATACACCCCGCCACACTCACCACATACACCCCGCCACACTCACCACATACACCCCGCCTCACTCACCACATACACCCGGCCACACTCACCACATACACACCGCCTCACTCACCACATACACCCCGCCACACTCACCACATACACCCCGCCTCACTCACCACATACACCCCGCCTCACTCACCACATACACCCCGCCACACTCACCACATACACCCCGCCTCACTCACCACATACACCCCGCCTCACTCACCACATACACCCCGCCTCACTCACCACATACACCCCGCCTCACTCACCACATACACCCCGCCTCACTCACCACATACACCCCGCCTCACTCACCACATACACCCCGCCACACTCACCACATACACCCCGCCTCACTCACCACATACACCCCGCCACACTCACCACATACACCCCGCCTCACTCACCACATACACCCCGCCTCACTCACCACATACACCCCGCCTCACTCACCACATACACCCCGCCTCACTCACCACATACACCCCGCCACACTCACCACATACACCCCGCCTCACTCACCACATACACCCCGCCTCACTCACCACATACACCCCGCCTCACTCACCATATACACCCCGCCACACTCACCACATACACCCCGCCTCACTCACCACATACACCCCGCCTCACTCACCACATACACCCCGCCTCACTCACCACATACACCCCGCCTCACTCACCACATACACCCCGCCTCACTCACCACATACACCCCGCCTCACTCACCACATACACCCCGCCTCACTCACCACATACACCCCGCCTCACTCACCACATACACCCCGCCTCACTCACCACATACACCCCGCCTCACTCACCACATACACCCCGCCTCACTCACCACATACACCCCGCCTCACTCACCACATACACCCCGCCTCACTCACCACATACACCCCGCCTCACTCACCACATACACCCCGCCTCACTCACCACATACACCCCGCCTCACTCACCACATACACCCCGCCTCACTCACCACATACACCCCGCCACACTCACCACATACACCTCGCCTCACTCACCACATACACCCCGCCTCACTCACCACATACACCCCGCCTCACTCACCACATACACCCCGCCACACTCACCACATACACCCCGCCTCACTCACCACATACACCCCGCCTCACTCTGAAGCATTGCGGGGAACTATATGGGGCTCCAAGCTGGATGTATGTAGTCTAGTGTTATGCCAGTTATATGCACATACGGGCTAAATAAAGCCCCGTGACGACCTGGAATAAGGTCATGAATGACACGTGACGTAATTGTAAGCATTGAATGGTGGTCATGCAGGAGGGGGAATCGAACCCCCGTCTGTGGGTGATAAGCCCAGGGTGCTACCAACTGGAGTTTTAGGACTAATGTGCATCAATAACGATGACGATTAAAATATAATATTATATAGTAAAAATTGCAATAATATATAGTAAAAATTGTTATAATATATAATAAAATATATGATAATATATTGTAAAAAATATGATAATCTATTGTAAAAAATATGATAATATATTGTAAAAAATATGGTAATATATAGTAAAAATTATAATAATATATTGTAAAAAATATGACAATATATTGTAAAAAATATAATATATTGTAAACATAACATAATAATGAAGTGTGATGCAATCACGTGACGATCCACTTACCAAACACTGGCGGTGGCAGCGTCGTGAAAGCTCCAGTCGCTTCACACAAAACGCCTACGTCATCAGAATGTGTGCACCCCGACCTGCCGAGGCCGCTGTTGCTGCAGTAGATGAGTGACGTCTCATGGCCCCAGCAGTCGACGTCCCCGAGCCAGACGGGGCCCGTGCCCGGGGGGTGGGTGCTACAGCAGCGGAGGGTCAGGCCGCCGGAAAGACCTAGCCCCCGACACACCACCCTACCGCCAGGGGGGGGGGCATGGCGGGCAGGACATGGAGAGTGCACGTCAGTGATCATAGAACATGCTATACTAATACAATACTTTAGGCCTATTTACTCCTTCACCAGCAACTATTCAGACACGAATGATCTTAATTTAAATTATGCAAATGACGCGGTGCAGTTCGTTGCCTGGGTGACATGGGACCTGTGGAATCCAGGGCACAATAGGCATATCGCAAGACGTTTTAATGTTTATTCACACCAGTAAAATCAGTAAGAATGCTATGTAGTACACTATATACACCCGTGTCCATCAGCAGTGTACAACAGCTGCACGCGTGTAAGAGCAGCTACTGTACATCAGACATACCGTGGACACGGGCATACACCATATATGGACACCAGTTACGGCAGTGTACACGCTGCTCAGGATGTGCACTGGTGTACACAGTGATCACACCCGCGCACATGGCGACAGGTGAGTCCAGCCCCACCCCGGTCCCCACCCTGTGAGAGTAGCGAGCACAGCTATAGCCTGGCGGGCACACGCTGCCCTCTCGGCCACTGGGGCGGCCCTCACACTCACCTGGCGTCGGCGTCCTCGAAGTTGTTCTGGCAGACGGTGCCCCACTGACCGCCAGTGTAGACCTCGAGGCGACCCAGGGTGGGGGAGGGGGACCCGGCAAGACGCACCGGCACTGGAGGGGGGGGGGGGATTTACTAATCACCATCAAACACATCACAGGATAAGATAAAGCTGTCTTCATTACAATGATAACATAACATTTAGTTGGTAATATATGCGAATTTATTATTCCTGTCTTAACGAGAGCCGCATGTACCAGGAAACTAAGACAGTTTAGACTGTTAGATGTGCATCAGCATATGGGTTGCAGATATAAACATATATATTAAACAAGACAGTATATATCATGGAAGGGGTGTGACAGCTGTGATTTTTGGTTTCCATGACAACATACGCTCGTTGAAGCAGTCCACCCCCGCGTCCTGGGTGTGAGTACAGCCGGAGCGCCCCCAATCAGCGTGGCTGCACTCCACCAGGCGGCGCTCCTCGGAGGTACACTTGACGTCACGCAGCCATATCGGGCCAGTCCCCGCGCCGTAAGCGCCGCCTAACGTCGCGAAACCGTACTTCCACCCCAGCTGACGACACACCACTCTAAGCGAGAGAAAGCGAGATTACGGGAGATGATCACTTTTTATTTCAGGGGTAGATCTAGTGGGGGGGCACCTCGCTACGCCCCCCCCCCCCCTCTTTTAGGGCCGAAACTTATACCATTTAACATATGAACCAAAACCGGCCCTGGATCCGACCTTGAAACCGGCCCCGCTATTCAGCATACCTGGATCCGACCCTGAAACCGGCCCCGCTATTCAGCATACCTGGATCCGACCCTGAAACCGCACGCCCCCCCCCCCCCCCCCCCCTATTCCGGTTTTCTGGATCCGCCCATGCATCTCATTGCCGACTTCCAGGCACCGCACCGAATCCAAGCAGCTGATTGCTGTTCCTGTGAAGCATGGGTGGTTTGTTCACCAGAGGGCACCACTGCGCCATTTGGTTTCTACGGAATTTGGCACCGAAATGAGAATCCTGATCACCTCCCATTAACACACGTCTTGTGAGAGATAATGCTGTTAATTATCTCTCCAAACAGCGCCAAGTTCTGTTCTAACAGATTGCGAGAGGGGGAGAAAGTGTACTGGGCGCACTTCCCTTTTGAAATAAAATGGAAAAATTTAGGAATACCTTTTATCCGAGTGGGTGAGGTGAGGGGGTGGGGGGGGGGTAATGCTTGGGTTTGGAAGCGAGAACATGTCCCCCTGGACATGCACTCCCCTCCCTTTCCACGTGGCATACGGAAGGCGCTTCTTAAGCGAGTTGAGAGGCACATACATCCGAACACGCTAACCAGTGGACCACTGCGTGATCCCATATGTCATTTTAGATGGCGGTGGAGGGTGAGAGCAGGGCGGCCCCTCCTGATAACAATGTGAAGAGGGGAGGGTGTGGGGGGGGTCGTGATTAGGAGGTTGCTCCCTGTATCAGTATCGGAGACGGTCTTGTCCTCCCAATTTACCTCGTCATGTCACCAATGCGTGAGGCGATTACAGAGGCGACTTGGATAGTTTTTATTTCTTGACCCTGAAAGGGTATGTTCTCATCATAACGCCCCGGTGTATGGTGGCCACAGTTCATATTGTCAGGGGTTGTGTTATGACCTGTGGTTGAATGTTACGAGGTGACCGCACGCTTATCTAGGATGTTGACCGTTGTTCTCTCGGCCTGGGTGACACATACCTTACTTGTGGCGAGACGAGACTTGTGCTTAGACGTTTGTTGTAGTAAGTGAGTAGGATAACGATATCATTAGGTCATTGTTTAATTCGATATTAGTTTGTTACAAAGTGAATGGAGGGCCACAATCCGCCATATCGGGATATCATGTCCCGCGGAATTGCACTTCGGCTGCCTACCTGTCAGAGCGCGTTGAGGAACCATACTGTCATAGTGAGGCATACCACAGAGAACCAGGGACGCCGGGGAACCATACAGTCATAGTGAAGCATACCACAGAGAACCAGGGACGCCGGGGAACCATACTGTCATAGTGAAGCAAACCATAGAGAACCAGGGACGCTGGGGAACCATACTGTCATGGTGAAGTATACCACAGAGAACCAGGGACGCCGGGGAACCATACTGTCATAGTGAAGCATACCACTGAGAACCAGAGACGCTGGGGAACCATACTGTCATAGTGAGGCATACCACAGAGAACCAGGGACGCCGGGGAACCATACTGTCATAGTGAAACATACTATAGAGAACCAGGGACGCTGGGGAATCATACTGTCATAGTGAGGCATACCATAGAGAACCAGAGACGCCGGGAAACCATACTGTCATAGTGAAGCATACCATAGAGAACCAGGGACGCCGGGGAACCATACTGTCATGGTGAAGCATACAACAGAGAACCAGGGACGCCGGGGAACCATACTGTCATAGTGAAGCATACCACAGAGAACCAGGGACGCTGGGGAACCATACTGTCATAGTGAGGCATACCACAGAGAACCAGGGACGCTGGGGAACCATACTGTCATAGTGAAGCATACCACAGAGAACCAGGGACGCTGGGGAACCATACTGTCATAGTGAAGCATACAATAGAGAACCAGGGACGCCGGAGAACCATACTGTCATAGTGAAGCATACCACAGAGAACCAGGGACGCCGGGGAACCATACTGTCATAGTGAAGCATACCACAGAGAACCAGGGACGCCGGGGAACCATACTGTCATAGTGAAGCATACCATAGAGAACCAGGGACGCCGGGGAACCATACTGTCATAGTGAAGCATACCATAGAGAACCAGGGACGCCGGGGAACCATACTGTCATAGGAAACGACGGGGAAGCAATGTACGACATTGCAGTAACAGAAGCTAGGGAATCAAATTCCGTTAGGGAACCAAATTTCGTTAGGGAATCAAATTTCGTTAGGGAACCAAATTTCGTTAGGGAACCAAATTACTTTAGGGGACCAAATTTCCTTAGGGAACCAAATTCCGTTAGGGAACCAAATTCCGTTTGGGAGCCAAATTCCGTTAGGGAACCAAATTCCCCTAGGAAGCCAAATTGAGTCAGGGAACCAAATTTAGTTAGGGACCTGGAGTATTCTTGTAAAGATAAAGGCTTAGTGATTAAGATTGATGTTATGTTGATCACGTGACCTGACCTGGCGTCCTTGTTGTCCCACATCTCGGAGCAGACCGTGCCCCACTGCCCCTCGTGGTAGACCTGCACCCTGCCGCTGGCCGCGCTGACACCCCCAACCAGCGCCACCACGCCCTCTGGCGGAGAGTGAACACACCAGGCAATGCATCAACAGATTGCATATCACTGACGGGCACAAATCAACAGATTATATATCAATGACGTGCACCAATCAACAGATTATATATCGATGACGTGCACAAATCAACAGATTATATATCAATGACGTGCACCAATCAACAGATTATATATCGATGACGTGCACAAATCAACAGATTATATATCAATGACGTGCACCAATCAACAGATTATATATCGATGACGTGCACAAATCAACAGATTATGTAAAACAATGCAAGCGATTGCATCCCCGACCGCACATATATATGATGTATGTTTATTAACATATGTAATATACCAACACCTTCGAAAGACCTGGTTCTGCACCTGGGGCTCTGTGCGATGCTTGAGTCTCCCAGAAAAATATTTTAAAACTTATTTATCTGAAATGACGCGTGGGTCAAACCTTCTCCAAACACAGCTGATGACGTCACGCTCCCACCGCCAGTGGGCGTTGTCAGCGGGGCGGGCGTCACAGTGGGCGGAGTCTGTGACGTCACCTGAGTCGACGGAGTCTGTGACGTCACCGGTGTTGAAGGGCTCTGTGACGTCACCTGGGTCGCAAGGGGCTGTGATGTCACCTGGGTCGGCGCTGTCTGTGACGTCACCGGCGTCGGCGGTACCTGTGACGTCACTGGCGGCGCCACTGTCGGTGCCGGTGTCGCGCCTCCATTGTCGCACCCCGCGTTGCCGTCGGTCTGACGTTGACGGGTGCAGAAGACGCTGACGTCAGTGTCGTGGTTGCACCCCGGCGTCACCCGCACACCGAGACTGACGCAGCGGTCCAGGCGCGACGCGTCGAAGGGACACGTGACGTGCGACAGCCAGATGGGTCCCTGTGTCGTCTCGTAGTAACCGTTATAGTAGGCGACGCCGCCAACAAATCCCAAGTGACTACAGACAATCCTGGGGGAGGGTGGATTGATACTTTATGCTAAAGGACGGATTTTTGCTTGTAACAAAGGGTGGATGTATGTATAATAAAGAATAGATGTTTATCTCAGACAAACATAAACATAAACATCTATGTGTAATGCGTAATGTTGTTCATACAGCAGTGTGTCATGGATCACATTTAAAATCTTTCAGGTGGAATGTCTCATATTCAGATTCTTATCGTATAAAAATAAAGCTAAGAACTAATCATAATTGCCTTTAGACACACTGTCGGTCAGTCTGGTGTGGCTAAGTGCGCGATAAAATGGCTTTCTTGTGTACTACGTCCTCGAACTGTGGTCGTTGTTGACATCTTTTGGCAATAAAAGTTCTATTATATATAAGCGAATATATGCATTCCGTACAGAGTTAAAACTGAAACAGGTAGAATGATGCTTCAGTTCATTTCTACGACACAATCTGACATTTATTATTCACAGAGAAAAATGTTGTATTGGTAACTTTAAGACAAATATGACAAGTCACATGACATGAATCTCACCTGGCCTCGTTTTGGGTGAAGCCATTCTGGCACACTGACCCCCAGACTCCGTCAATCCTGACCTCCAGGCGACCGCTCACCTCCTGCTCCGTCACTGATCCATCCGCCAGGCGCACCTCCACGTCCGGTATGGGCACTGTCGCTGAGACCGGCGGAGGAATACATAGAGCTAAGGCCCTGTCACTGAGACCGGCGGAGGAATACATAGAGCAAAGGCCCTGTCGCTAATACCGGCGGAGGCATACATAGAGTTAAGGCACTGTCGCTAATACCGGCGGAGGCATACATAGAGTTAAGGCCCTGTCACTGAGACCGGCGGAGGCATACATAGAGTTAAGGCACTGTCACTGAGACCGGCGGGGGAATACATAGACCTAAGGCACTGTCGCTAAGACCGGCGGAGGAATACATAGACCTAAGGCACTGTCGCTAATACCGGCGGAGGCATACATAGAGTTAAGGCCCTGTCACTGAGACCGGCGGAGGCATACATAGAGTTAAGGCACTGTCACTGAGACCGGCGGAGGAATACATAGACCTAAGACACTGTCACTGAGACCGGCGGAGGAATACATAGACCTAAGACACTGTCGCTAAGACCGGCGGAGGAATACATAGAGCTAAGGCCCTGTCGCTAATACCGGCGGAGGCATACATAGAGTTAAGGCCCTGTCACTGAGACCGGCGGGGGAATACATAGAGTTAAGGCACTGTCGCTAAGACCGTCGGAGGCATACATAGAATTTAAGGCACTGTCGCTAAGACCGGCGGAGGAATACATAGAGTTAAGACCATGTCACTGAGACCGGCGGAGGAATACATAGAGTTAATGCACTGTCGCTAAGACCGGCGGAGGAATACATAGAATTTAAGGCACTGTCGCTAAGACCGGCGGAGGAATACATAGAGCTAAGGCACTGTCGCTAATACCGGCGGAGGCATACATAGAGTTATGGCACTGTCGCTGAGACCGGCGGAGGAATACATAGAGTTAAGGCCCTGTCGCTGAGACCGGCGGAGGAATACATGGAGCTAAGGCCCTGTCGCTAAGACCCGCGGAGGAATACATAGAGCTAAGGCACTGTCGCTAAGACCGGCGGAGGAATACATAGATCATCCCAGCTTAATGTTGTTATTGATTGTCAATAAGATTGACATAAACGTGTGGGATTTAGGTGAGAACATTGGTTATTATTTGTCTTATCTTACTATAAATATGGCATTATCTTTCCAAATTCTCAGTGTCGAATGTCGATTTTTCACTACCTTCCGTGTCGCTTTTAAAAAGAACATCTTTGTCGATGTCGTTTTTCAGATCATCAATGTCTGAATTTGGGGGTCAATTTCGAATGTCGATTTTTTTTCAAATATGCCTGTGTGGCGTGTCGCCATTTACCCCTTCCAGACCCCTATGTGCAGCTTCTCGCCCTTATACATAGATCTTATAACTATATTGACGGAGCAAAAAAAACGTTACGCGTTATATAAGTATTGCACGTACCTCTTTGCGCAGTGGCCGACAGAATTGATATGAAGAAAATCGCTAATATTGCAGCGATGTTAAGGACGACACAGACGTTGTGATAAGAGTATCCGCCATGTTTGAAACAACCAATATTATGATGAGACCGACCCATCGCGTATACTGTCTTAGCGACGCCTATCGGAGAGTGATACCGGCTAACCACGCCATGCCGCCAAACTTACATTACTTGATGACTATGCACATTATGTGGCCAGGAGCCAGGTCAGTCACCAGTCCACACACCAGTCGTTCCCCATCCCTTGTTTGTCTTAGGTTTAAGCGCTCCCTTCCGCACACATCCAATGATTCGAGACATCGTACGAATTGCGAAATTGTCGTAACTTTACTTAAAGTGCCTCAAGTCGTGTTTGGTCTTCAAAATTAAGTTTACCGGTCGGTCTATAAGTGGGCCGTGCTAGAGGCTCTAGCCCGTCTACCCACTTGGTAAACGTTCCCAATCCGCCAGAAATAGCTCTCGTCTGTCCGGCTGCCCACGATTCACTTGTCTTGCATGTCAGTGATGGTATCCCATACATACATTAGCTGGTGATAGAGTGTTTGGGTTGCAGTAAGCAGACCTAGGTGGCCAGGCTGTAAGCAGGCCTATGTGACCATATTGTAAGCAGACCTATGTGACCACACTGTAAGCAGACCTATGTGACCACACTGTAAGCAGACCAATACAGCCATGCTGTAGGCAGACCTATGGTTGGTTGGTTATTCAGAACGCTTTAACCACTTTTGGTCATATCGCGTCAATGGGAGAAGGAAGGGAGAGTGGAGCCATGTCCCCGGGTGTAACTCCCTACTCTTTACGAAGAAAAACATGGGATCTTTATCCTGTGACCACACAGACATGGCCACAGCAGGGCTCGAACCACCGACCCACGTGCCGTTAGGCTCTCAGGTGGCCAGGGCACTCAATGCGAGGCAGACCTATGTGGCCATGCTGTAGGCAATGAGAAGCAGACCTATGGGGCCATGCTGTAAGCAGACCTATGTGGCCATGCTGTAAGCAGACCTATCTGGCCATGCTATAAGCAGAACTATGTGGCCATGCTGTAAGCAGAACTATGTGGCCATGCTGTAAGCAGACCTATGTGGCCATTCTGTAAGCAGACCTATGTGGCCATGCTGTAAGCAGATCTATGTGGCCATGCTGTAAGCAGACCTATGTGGCAATGCTGTAAGCGGACCTATGCGGCAATGCTGTAAGCGGACCTATGCGGCCATGCTGTAAGCAGACCTGTGTGGCAATGCTGTAAGTAGGCCTTTGGGGCCATGCTGTGGGCAGACCTATGTGTAATGCTGTAAGCAGACCTATGTAGCCAGGCTGTAAGCAGATCTATGTGGCCATACTGTAAGCAGACTTATGTGGCCGTGCTGTAAGCAGACCTATGTGGCCATGCTGTAAGCAGAGTTATGTGGCCATGCTGTAAGTATGGTTATGGGGCCATGCTGTAAGTAGAGTTATGTGGCTAGGTCATAAGCAGACCTTCTTACGGAATCGCTGGACTGGCTCTCCGCATGGCATAGTTAGATGATCGTGTGGTGGGCTGAGGGAAAGGACGAGAATGGTTGGTTGTCGAACTATTTTGGCCACTCGGCTTTCGGGAAAGATGGACGGACTGGTGGAGAACAAACAAAACAATTTTCGCGATATACACCATATATGGGCCTATAGCGGTGGTGCCCAAACCAACACCATAAATAATAGTCTAGGGCAAAGTACATTAAAGCGAGCCTTCCTCTGCTCTGGGCGTTCATTTCGCACCACTGTCACGGGTCTCGGTCTATGGCAGAGTGACTCACACTGGACAGGCCTGAGGTATCAGCAAGAGTCGAACCCGGCACCTCGGGGCCGCTCTGGGACGGCATGTCTCTTAGCGGTGACTCCAAAAGTCAACTCTCCCCTGGCCCTCACCCCACCCGTCCTATCCCGCCGGTAAACCCACCACCCCTCACCATAAACCCAAAAGTAAACACCCCACCCTGCCCATTAACCCACTAGTTTACCCCCCGCACAACCCCTCCCCATTAACCCGCCAATAAATTCTCTACACCTCCCCGTTAACTCACCTCGCTAGCAAACACCCCACTCCTCCCCGTTAACCCACCAGCCCAGTTTAATTCCGTTGATCCGCTCCATGTCACAGCTCCATGTCACAGCTCCATGCAGACCTGTGTGTAACGCTGTAAGCAGACATGTGGGGCCATGCTGTAAGCAGACCTATGTGTAATGCGGTAAGCAGACCTATGTGGCCATGCTGTAAGCAGACCTATGTAGCCAGACTGTAAGCAGATCTATGGGGCCATGCTGTAAGCAGACGTATGTGGCCGTGCTGTAAGCAGACCTACGTGGCCGTGCTGTAAGCAGACCTGTGGGCCATGCTGTAAGCAGATCTATGTGGCCATGCTGTAAGCAGACCTATGGGGCCATGCTGTAAGCAGACCTATGTGGCCGTGCTGTAAGCAGACCTATGTGGCCGTGCTGTAAGCAGACCTGTGGGCCATGCTGTAAGCAGACCTATGTGGCCGTGCTGTAAGCAGACCTATGTGGCCATGCTGTAAGCCGACCTATGTGGCCGTGCTGTAAGCAGACCTATGTGTAATGCGGTAAGCAGACCTATGGGGCCATGCTGTAAGCAGACCTATGTAGCCAGACTGTAAGCAGATCTATGTGGCCATGCTGTAAGCAGACCTATGGGGCCATGCTGTAAGCAGACCTATGTGGCCGTGCTGTAAGCAGACCTATGCGGCCGTGCTGTAAGCAGACCTGTGGGGCCATGCTGTAAGCAGACCTATGTGGCCGTGCTGTAAGCAGACCTGTGGGGCCAGGCTGTTGTTTGAATAGAATATGAAAATGGGCATGCGCGAAGTGGCGCTGTTCCAGTTTTCATTGGCCGCCAGAGGGGTCAGAATGCCACATGAGCGGTTATGTCGAAGCCACTGGTGGCGCTCCTGGTGTTAGGCGTCGCCTGCGCCGTGCTGGGAGCCATCTACGCCTACATTTACTACACCAGAATCAATCCCAGGTCGCAACGCGCGCGCCACTCCCCCGAACAGCCGACAGCAGGGGACGTGGACGGCGCCACGCCGGGTGCCTCCACTCACCTCTTCCTCTTCCGGAAGTCATGAGGCCAAACAGGACGCCTCCACTCACCTCTTCCTCTTCCGGAAGTCATGAGGCCAACCAGGATGCCTCCACTCACCTCTTCTGGAAGTCATCAGGCCAACCAGGATATCTCCACTCACCTCTTCCTCTTCTGGAAGTCATGAGGCCAACCAGGACGCCTCCACTCACCTCTTCCTCTTCCGGAAGTCATGAGGCCAACCAGAACGCCTCCACTCACCTCTTCCTCTTCCAGGAGTCATCAGGCCAACCAGGATATCTCCACTCACCTCTTCCTCTTCCGGAAGTCATGAGGCCAACCAGAACGCCTCCATTCACCTCTTCCTCTTCCAGGAGTCATCAGGCCAACCAGGACGCATCCACTCACCTCTTCCTCTTCCGGAAGTCATGAGGACAACCAGGACGCCTCCACTCACCTCTTCCTCTTCCGAAAGTCATCAGGCCAACCAGGTCGTCTCTACTCACCTCTTCCTCTTCTGGATGTCATGAGGACAACCAGGACGCCTCCAGTTACCTCTTCCTCTTCCGAAAGTCATGAGGCCAACCAGGCCGCCTCCAGTCACCTCTTCCTCTTCTGGAAGTCATGAGGACAACCAGGACGCCTCCAGTTACCTCTTCCTGTTCCGAAAGTCATGAGGCCAACCAGGCCGCCTCCAGTCACCTCTTCCTCTTCTGGAAGTCATGAGGACAACCAGGCCGCCTCCAGTTACCTCTTCCTCTTCCGAAAGTCATGAGGCCAACCAGGACCCCTCCACTCACCTCTTCTGGAAGTCATGAGGACAACCAGGCCGCCTCCAGTCACCTCTTCCTCTTCCGGGAGTCATCAGGCCAACCAGGACGCCTCTACTCACCTCTTCCTCTTCCGGGAGTCATGAGGCCAACCAGGACGCCTCCACTCATCTCTTCCTCTTCTGGAAGTCATCAGGCCAACCAGGACGC
Source organism: Arenicola marina (assembly GCA_964019135.1). NCBI lineage: Eukaryota > Metazoa > Annelida > Polychaeta > Arenicolidae > Arenicola > Arenicola marina. The sequence continues at coordinate 3,237,225 of OZ025258.1, read as the reverse complement.
CTCTACTCACCTCTTCCTCTTCCGGGAGTCATGAGGCAAACCAGGACGCATCCACTCACCTCTACATCTTCCGAAAGTCATCAGGCCAACCAGGACGCCTCCACTCACCTCTACCTCTTCCGAAAGTCATCAGGCCAACCAGGACGCCTCTACTCACCTCTTCCTCTTCCGGGAGTCATGAGGCCAACCAGGACGCCTCCACTCACCTCTTCCTCTTCCGGAAGTCATGAGGACAACCAGGCCGCCTCCAGTCACCTCTTCCTCTTCCGGAAGTCATGACGACAACCAGGACGCCTCCACTCACTTCTTCCTCTTCCGGAAGTCATTAGACCAACCAAGACGCCTTCACTCACCTCTTCCTCTTCCGGAAGTCATGAGGCCAACTGGGACGCCTCCACTCACCACTTCTGGAAGTCATGAGGCCAACCAGGATGTCTCCGTTCACCTCTTCCTGTTCTGGAAGTCATGAGGACGATCAGGACGCCTCCACTCACCTCTTCCTCTTCCGGAATTCATGAGGCCAACCAGGACGCCTCCACTCACCTCTTTCGGAAGTCATGAAGCCAACCAGGACGCTTCCACTCACCTTTTCTGGAAATCATTAGGCCAACCAGGACGTCTCCACTTACCTCTTCCTCTTCCGAAAGTCATGAGGCCAACCAGGCCGCCTCCAGTTACCTCTTCCTCCTCCGGAAGTCATGACGACCAGGACGCCTCTACTCACCTCTTCCTCTTCCGGAAGTCATGGGGCCAACCAGGACGCCTCTACTCACCTCTTCCTCTTCCGGAAATCACGAGGCAAACCAGGACGCCTCCACTCACCTCTACATCTTCCGAAAGTCATCAGGCCAACCAGGACGCCTCCACTCACCTCTACCTCTTCCGAAAGTCATCAGGCCAACCAGGACGCCTCTACTCACCTCTTCCTCTTCCGGGAGTCATGAGGCCAACCAGGCCGCCTCCAGTCACCTCTTCCTCTTCCGGGAGTCATCAGGCCAACCAGGACGCCTCTACTCACCTCTTCCTCTTCCGGGAGTCATCAGGCCAACCAGGACGCCTCCACTCACCTCTTCCTCTTCTGGAAGTCATCAGGCCAACCAGGACGCCTCTACTCACCTCTTCCTCTTCCGGGAGTCATGAGGCAAACCAGGACGCCTCCACTCACCTCTACATCTTCCGAAAGTCATCAGGCCAACCAGGACGCCTCCACTCACCTCTACCTCTTCCGAAAGTCATCAGGCCAACCAGGACGCCTCTACTCACCTCTTCCTCTTCCGGGAGTCATGAGGCCAACCAGGACGCCTCCACTCACCTCTTCCTCTTCCGGAAGTCATGAGGCCAACCAGGACGCCTCCACTCACCTCTTCCTCTTCCGGAAGTCATGAGGCCAACTGGGACGCCTCCACTCACCACTTCTGGAAGTCATGAGGCCAACCAGGATGTCTCCGTTCACCTCTTCCTGTTCTGGAAGTCATGAGGACGATCAGGACGCCTCCACTCACCTCTTCCTCTTCCGGAATTCATGAGGCCAACCAGGACGCCTCCACTCACCTCTTTCGGAAGTCATGAAGCCAACCAGGACGCTTCCACTCGCCTTTTCTTGAAATCATTAGGCCAACCAGGACGTCTCCACTCACCTCTTCCTCTTCCGAAAGTCATGAGGCCAACCAGGCCGCTTCCAGTTACCTCTTCCTCCTCCGGAAGTCATGACGACCAGGACGCCTCTACTCACCTCTTCCTCTTCCGGAAGTCATGGGGCCAACCGGGAGGCCTCTACTCACCTCTTCCTCTTCCGGAAATCACGAGGCAAACCAGGACGCCTCCACTCACCTCTACATCTTCCGAAAGTCATCAGGCCAACCAGGACGCCTCCACTCACCTCTTCCTCTTCCGAAAGTCATCAGGCCAACCAGGACGCCTCTACTCACCTCTTCCTCTTCCGGGAGTCATGAGGCCAACCAGGACGCCTCCACTCACTTCTTCCTCTTCCGGAAGTCATTAGGCCAACCAGGACGCCTTCACTCACCTCTTCCTCTTCCGGAAGTCATGAGGCCAACTGGGACGCCTCCACTCACCACTTCTGGAAGTCATGAGGCCAACCAGAATGTCTCAACTCACCTCTTCCTGTTCTGGAAGTCATTAGGCCAACCAGGACGCCTCCACTCACTTCTTCCTCTTCTGGAAGTAATTGAGGACAACCAGGACGCCTCCAATCACCTCTTCCTCTTCCGGAAGTCATGAGGCCAACCAGGACGTCTCCACTCACCTCTTCTTCTTCCGAAAGTCATGAGGCCAACCAGAACGCCTTCACTCATCTCTTCCGGAAGTCATGAGGCCAACCAGGACGTCTCCACTCACCTCTTCCTCTTCCGAAAGTCATGGCGCCAACCAGGACCCCTCCACTCACCTCTTCTGGAAGTCATGAGGCCAACCAGGACGTCTCCACTCACCTCTTCCTCTTCCGGAAGTCATGAGGCCAACCAGGACGCCTCCACTCACCTCTTCTGGAAGTCATGAGGCCAACCAGGACGTCTCCACTCACCTCTTCCTCTTCCGGAACTCATGAGGCCAAACAGGACGCCTCCACTCACCTTTTCCTCTCCCGGGAGTCATGAGGACAACCAGGACGTCTCCACTCACGTCTTCCTCTTCCGGAAGTCATGAGGCCAACCAGGACGCCTCAACTCACCTTTTCCTCTCCCGGGAGTCATGAGGCCAACCAGAACGCCTCCATTCACCTTTTTCTCGTCCGGAAAAAGCTTGCTCTGACGTCATTCTGAGCGCTGACGTCATTCTGGGCGCTGACGTGACACCAATATGTTGGGCTTACAGCACACGGCCTGAAGGTGGTGACGGACGGGTTTAGTATCCTGAGGCCCGGTGATTAGATCGGACAGCGACTGAGAGCGACAAACTCAGTTTAAAGTAGCTGTCGACACGTCAACTCTACCCCCCCCCCCACCCCACCGGCCATGTCTACACCCCCCCCCCCTCGTCCCCCACCGGCTTCCAAGCCCTATCCTGCCTTGTACTTCTCTCTTTTCTATGGTCTTCGCGGTGTAGCAATGATGGTGAATGACGTGTGGTGGAATGATCAATTAAGTATAGCTGCGTGGGGTTTCGAAGTATTGAGATTTATTGTCCAACTGATCTCTGTTTATGTAGCCCTTCTTGACCAAACTAGTGTAAACAGAGCAGCCATTATCCTACTGCGATATTGACTGATGAACAGCGATATGTCGCCGTCGTCTCCTGTGGCAATAAGGTGCCGGCCGCCGTGCACGTAGGTTGTCTTATGCAATGATATTATTATTCACTTGATACTGTATTAAAGGGCGTTTAGCGGGTCTGCGGTGTAAAGTTAGCGCTGCGCTGTCATTGGCTAGAAATAGTAATTGCTCAGGTTGTGACGTCACCTGCTTAGTAATAGTTGTTAAGCTGCAGCTATGACGTCACCCCCTTCATGAATCTACGTACGAATCTATCCTTAGATTTGTAAATATCAGTAAATTTGCCATTTGTCAGCTACAAATTATGGGAAGAACCTAGTCATAACGTAGCCGTCCATGTAACCTTCGGCACGTCTACCATTCATCCCTGAGCGACGGCGGGACCGGCGAACCAGCCATCCCAGTGAAGATCGTGCAGAGGCTCTAATGGGCTATTCCACCCTTCTCACCTACCAGCCTAAGAGAGAGGGGGACGTGCGATAATTTGGCCTCTTTTCTGCCAAGATGAATATTGAATCATTCGACAAATGTGATGAAATGGGCTTGATGCGGGGGAGGGGGGGGGCGGCAATTATAGGGGTCTGGAAGGGGTAAATGGCGACACGCGACACAGGCATATTTAAAAAATCGACATTCGACATTGAGCCCCAAATTCCGACACTGAGGATCTGAAAATGCGACATGGACACATATTTTTGAGGAAAAAACGACACTGAACTGAACTGAAGAATTTTGAAAAGGCGAACCTGGACACTGGACCTTCCAGACCCCTGGCAATGATATCACAGAATGAAGAAAATGCTATGAACCACGTATAGTAGAACTTTCTGTTGCTTAACATGTATTCAGTGTAGAAGTATTTCGGTAGGTGCCTACTGGGCGATAATATGTGAATGGGATGATCTGTGAACTATGCGTCACTTTGATTCCGCAAGCCTATATATAATGCTTCTCTACCACTTCTGAACATGGGTTGAAGAGAAAAGAGACAAACCCGCTTGCAAGATGGCGACAGCTTTATATGTACAGTTTAGGTGGAAGTGACCAAACGCTGTGAAGACGGCGAACGATATGTCAAAAAGGAATAAACTGATGTGAAACATACCATAAGATGTCGTTGCGTTGTGTTAAAGCACTGTACATTCAAATTCCAAAATTACCGGTTAAAATTATGCCCCGTCATTATGTAGTTTAGAACCTCATCTCTCTCTCTCTCTGTGCTGGGCGATAATACACGAATGGGCGCCCAAAGATACGACACACGGAAAGTCTTCTTTCGCCAATGTTAAGGCCCTATTGCAACTCGTTCGGCTTACTTAACTCATCGTCATATTCTGTCTTCATGGAGGACATGAATCGAGCAGACAGTGATAGAGTGTGTGGGCGATGTGTCGCGCACAGTGATGGCATCCCCGTTGACCGGTCCGCGTCAGTCATAACGCGTCCACCCCTTGTAACACTGCGCACAACAAGCCGGACGTTCACTTGTCCGCATCACTCATAACGCGTCCATCCCTTGTAACACTGAGCACAACAGGCCGGACGTTCACCTGTCCGCATCACTCATAACGCGTCCATCCCTTGTAACACTGAGCACAACAGGCCGGACGTTCACCTGTCCGCATCACTCATAACGCGTCCATCCCTTGTAACACTGAGCACAACAGGCCGGACGTTCACCTGTCCGCGTCACTCATAACGCGTCCATCCCTTGTAACACTGAGCACAACAGGCCGGACGTTCACCTGTCCGCATCACTCATAACGCGTCCATCCCTTGTAACACTGAGCACAACAGGCCGGACGTTCACCTGTCCGCATCACTCATAACGCGTCCATCCCTTGTAACACTGAGCACAACAGGCCGGACGTTCACCTGTCCGCGTCAGCCATAACGCGTCCATCCCTTGTAACACTGAGCACAACAGGCCGGACGTTCACCTGTCCTCATCACTCATAACGCGTCCATCCCTTGTAACACTGAGCACAACAGGCCGGACGTTCACCTGTCCGCATCACTCATAACGCGTCCATCCCTTGTAACACTGAGCACAACAGGCCGGACGTTCACCTGTCCGCATCACTCATAACGCGTCCATCCCTTGTAACACTGAGCACAACAGGCCGGACGTTCACCTGTCCGCGTCACTCATAACGCGTCCATCCCTTGTAACACTGAGCACAACAGGCCGGACGTTCACCTGTCCGCGTCATTCATAACGCGTCCATCCCCTGTAACACTGAGCACAACAGGCCGGACGTTCACCTGTCCGCGTCACTCATAACGCGTCCATCCCTTGTAACACTGAGCACAACAGGCCGGACGTTCACCTGTCCGCGTCATTCATAACGCGTCCATCCCCTGTAACACTGAGCACAACAGGCCGGACGTTCACCTGTCCGCGTCACTCATAACGCGTCCATCCCTTGTAACACTGAGCACAACAGGCCGGACGTTCACCTGTCCGCATCACTCATAACGCGTCCATCCCTTGTAACACTGAGCACAACAGGCCGGACGTTCACCTGTCCGCATCACTCATAACGCGTCCATCCCTTGTAACACTGAGCACAACAGGCCGGACGTTCACCTGTCCGCATCACTCATAACGCGTCCATCCCTTGTAACACTGAGCACAACAGGCCGGACGTTCACCTGTCCGCGTCAGCCATAACGCGTCCATCCCTTGTAACACTGAGCACAACAGGCCGGACGTTCACCTGTCCTCATCACTCATAACGCGTCCATCCCTTGTAACACTGAGCACAACAGGCCGGACGTTCACCTGTCCGCATCACTCATAACGCGTCCATCCCTTGTAACACTGAGCACAACAGGCCGGACGTTCACCTGTCCGCATCACTCATAACGCGTCCATCCCTTGTAACACTGAGCACAACAGGCCGGACGTTCACCTGTCCGCGTCACTCATAACGCGTCCATCCCTTGTAACACTGAGCACAACAGGCCGGACGTTCACCTGTCCGCGTCATTCATAACGCGTCCATCCCCTGTAACACTGAGCACAACAGGCCGGACGTTCACCTGTCCGCGTCACTCATAACGCGTCCATCCCTTGTAACACTGAGCACAACAGGCCGGACGTTCACCTGTCCGCGTCATTCATAACGCGTCCATCCCTTGTAACACTGAGCACAACAGGCCGGACGTTCACCTGTCCGCGTCACTCATAACGTGTCCATCCCTTGTAACACTGAGCACAACAGGCCGGACGTTCACCTGTCCGCGTCATTCATAACGCGTCCATCCCTTGTAACACTGAGCACAACAGGCCGGACGTTCACCTGTCCGCGTCACTCATAACGCGTCCATCCCTTGTAACACTGAGCACAACAGGCCGGACGTTCACCTGTCCGCGTCATTCATAACGCGTCCATCCCTTGTAACACTGAGCACAACAGGCCGGACCCACATCTATTATCATACCCCTCGATATCTAAAAGCGGCATTTAGTATATTTCAGAGCATTTGCTTAGTTCCGTTCTCGAAATCTGAAGGGCTAAGTAAATGTAGATATGGTCGTATCAGTTAAAATGATGCATGGTAATATTTAAAATAGACCCATCAATGGACGGCTCCAGGAATTTGAGGCGGGGGGGGGTCCACATCTCAGATGGCCTAAATTTTGCACTGAAAAACGGCTTCCTCCGAACCCCCTGGACCCCTCCCCCTTGATCCGCCCTTGCGCATCAGACTTAAAATCAGGGGTCTGGATTCAGGGGACCCTGTGTACCAAGGCATGTGAGCGTAATTCTGCCCTTGGGAAGGCTGGGGATAGTTTGTGGAATACACACAAATCTGAGACAGAGAACTACTCCCATATTTCTACGCTTGAAGAAATACGTGGATATTTTTAGATCAAATGGTCAATTAGGCCTGCCTGGGGATATGGCAGGAGTGGGTCAGTTTAGGTTATGCACATATTGTACTTCCGTTAAATGTGACGTTAATCTTCCACTCCGTTAATACGTTGCTGAAAGTTGCTGAATATATCTGCATCAGTGACTTTCGCTATGTCCAGAAAGGAATGTCATCATCCATTGCGAACGTGGCGAGCACGGCGAATACACATGGGGACTGGACAACGAGGGGGAGGGATATGGTGGGGCTGGGGGCGGGAGGGCATGTATGGGGGCGGCATGGTGCAACAGAATACACTTCAACGCCGATTCAATAGTAATATGTGTATAAACGAGACCTCAGATCAAAGATATTTGTCCCTCACCAAAATCCATGAAGTGCAACTGACTTACCATGCAATAAGGCGTTTCTGTTGTATTTATCTGTGTTTTTTTTGTTTGTTTTTTGCCATGTTTTGAAAGTCTAGCAATGCTTCTGCTACTGTTAATTTGTTGAATGATACTCCCCTTTGATGTTGTATAAGCTTGTCGAAAAACTTTAACGGATTCAATTCTATTCAATTCAGGGTAGGTCTGGTGGCAGGAGGGTAGGTCTGGGGGCGGGAGGCTAGGTCTGAGGGGATGGAGGGTAGGTTTGGGGGGCGGGAGCGTAGGTCTGGGGGGGGGGCTAGGTCGGGTTGGGTGGTGAGAGGGATAATATAGGGCTGAAGAGAGGGGCAGGTGGGGTGAGGGTTAATGGCAAGAGGGTTTACCTTCGGGATAGGAGAGGTCAGTTTAGGGTCAGGGTCAGGAAGAGTGTTGACTTTTGGAGTCACCGCTAGGGGACATGCCGGGTTCGACTCTTGCTGATGCCTCAGGCCTGTCCAGTGAGTCTCTCACGTACAAGTTTCCATGCACCGAGACCCGTGACAGGGGAGCGAAATGAACACGGTAGAGGGGAAGGCTTGTTAATGTGCTTCGTCGGGGACTATTATTCGTGGTGTTGATTCCGGCGCCACCGCTATATGCCCATATATGGCGTGTGCCGCGAAAATCGTTTACGTTTGCTCTTCACCAGTCCGTTCATCTTTCCCGAAGGCGGAGCGCCCAAAATATTTCGACCACCAACCATTCTCGTCCTTCCCTCAGCCCACCACCCGAGAGTCCAAGCATGCCATCCTGACAGCCAGTCCAGCGACTCCGTAAACAGCAGCTTGGCCCCACAGGTCTGCTTACAGCACGGCCACATAGCTCTGCTTACAGCACGGCCACATAGGTCTGCTTACAGCACGGCCAAATAGGTCTGCTTACAGCACGGCCACATAGGTCTGCTTACAGCACGGCCACATAGGTCTGCTTACAGCATGGCCACATAGGTCTGCTTACAGCACGGCCACATAGGTCTGCTTAAAGCACGGCCACATAGGTCTGCTGACAGCACGGCCACATAGGTCTGCTTACAGCACGGCCACATAGGTCTGCTTACAGCACGGCCACATAGGTCTGCTTACAGCTTCGTCACATAGGTCTGCTTACAGCCTGGCCACATAGGTCTGCTTACAGCCTGGCTCCACAGGTCTGCTTACAGCCTGGCCACATAGGTCTGCTTACAGCACGGCCACATAGGTCTGCTTACAGCACGGCCACATAGGTCTGCTTACAGCACGGCCACATAGGTCTGCTTACAGCCTCGTCACATAGGTCTGCTTACAGCCTCGTCACATAGGTCTGCTTACAGCCTGGCCACATAGGTCTGCTTACAGCAGTTCCCCACAGGTCTGCTTACAGCATGGCTCCACAGGTCTGTTTACAGCCTGGCCCCATAGGTCTGCTTACAGCCTGGCCCCACAGGTCTGCTTACAGCATGGCCACATAGGTCTGCTTACAGCACGGCCACATAGGTCTGCTTACAGCTTCGTCACATAGGTCTGCTTACAGCCTGGCCACATAGGTCTGCTTACAGCCTGGCTCCACAGGTCTGCTTACAGCCTGGCCACATAGGTCTGCTTACAGCACGGCCACATAGGTCTGCTTACAGCACGGCCACATAGGTCTGCTTACAGCACGGCCACATAGGTCTGCTTACAGCCTCGTCACATAGGTCTGCTTACAGCCTCGTCACATAGGTCTGCTTACAGCCTGGCCACATAGGTCTGCTTACAACAGTTCCCCACAGGTCTGCTTACAGCATGGCTCCACAGGTCTGTTTACAGCCTGGCCCCATAGGTCTGCTTACAGCCTGGCCCCACAGGTCTGCTTACAGCATGGCCACATAGGTCTGCTTACAGCACGGCCACATAGGTCTGCTTACAGCCTGACCCCATAGGTCTGCTTACAGCACGGCCACATAGGTCTGCTTACAGCACGGCCACATAGGTCTGCTTACAGCACGGCCGCATAGGTCTGCTTACAGCATGGCCCACAGGTCTGCTTACAACACGGCCACATAGGTCTGCTTACAGCCTGACCCCATAGGTCTGCTTACAGCACGGCCACATAGGTCTGCTTACAGCATGACCACATAGGTCTGCTTACAGCACGGCCACATAGGTCTGCTTACAGCTTCGTCACATAGGTCTGCTTACAGCCTGGCCACATAGGTCTGCTTACAGTATTTCCCCACAGGTCTGCTTACAGCATGGCTCCACAGGTCTGTTTACAGCCTGACCCCATAGGTCTGCTTACAACATGGCCTCAAAGGTCTGCTTACAGCACGGCCACATAGGTCTGCTTACAGCACAGCCACGTAGGTCTGTTTACAGCATGACCACATAGGTCTGCTTACAGCACAGCCACGTAGGTCTGCTTACAGCACGGCCACATAGGTCTGCTTAAAGTACGGCCACATCGGTCTGCTTACAGCCTGGCCCCATAAGTCTGCTTACAACATGGCCTCACAGGTCTGCTTACAGCATAGCCCCACAGGTCTGCTAACAGCATAGCCCAACAGGTCTGCTTCCAGCACGGCCCCAAAGGTCTGCTTACAGCCTGGCCCCACAGGTCTGCTTACAGCCTGGCCCCACAGGTCTGCTTACAGCCTGGCCCCCCAGGTCTGCTTACAGCACGGTCACATAAGTCTGTTTACAGCCTGGCCCCACAGGTCTGCTTACAGCCTGGCCCCACAGGTCTGCTTACAGCCTGGCCCCACAGGTCTGCTTACAGCACGGTCACATAGGTCTGCTTACAGCCTGGCCCCATAGGTCTGCTTACAACATGCCCCCACAGGTCTGCTTACAGCCTGGCCCCGAAGGTCTGCTTACAGCACCGCCCACATAGGTCTGCTTACAGCACGGCCATGTAGGTCTGCTTACAGCCCGGCCACATAGGTCTGCTTACAGCACGATCACATAGATCTGTTTACAGCACGGCCACATACGTCTGCTTACAGCACGGCCACATGGGTCTGCTTACAGCATGGCCGCATAGATCTGCTTACAGCATGGCCGCATAGATCTGCTTACAGCCTGGCCCCGAAGGTCTGCTTACAGCACCGCCCACATAGGTCTGCTTACAGCACGGCCATGTAGGTCTGCTTACAGCCCGGCCACATAGGTCTGCTGACAGCATGGCCACATAGATCTGCTAACAGCACGGCCACATAGATCTGCTTACAGCACGGCCACATGGGTCTGCTTACAGCATGGCCGCATAGATCTGCTTACAGCATGGCCGCATAGGTATGATGACAGCATGGCCCCATAGATATGCTTGCAGCTTGGCCCAAAAATCTGCTTACAACATGGCCACATTGGTCTGCTTACAGCTTGGCCCAAGGTGAAAGGTTCGTACCGGTCATGTGACTGAGGCTTGGGTGGCGGGTCACCAGCCTACAGCGGTCACGACCCCTGACCTTGAGCGATCAGGGTGAGAGTCACGTGCCAACAAAGACGCGAGACGATATTAAGTCAGAACGAACTGGCTAATAGAAGCCATTCGGAGAAGCTAAAGGCAGGATATGCCCAACTTGGGCAATTTTTAACAACACTCTACACACCAAGATAAAAGATGACCATTTTTGTACCCGTAATACGAAGTACGCACGGACTCTATTTAAAGATAAATGGGGCCGTAATAATTTCTCATGCCAAGTAGATAAGGACTTTTAAATAGACCATCTAGTATCGGTCAACCCATACGACCCTCCATGAACGAGACCTCAACAATCAACAGGCCTTTAACCTGTAGCCCATGGCAACGAGGAGCCGATAACCACATCCTTCTTAACCACTAGGACCCCATAAGGTAGCTTTAAACAGCGATTTGAACCTATATACAAAATACCAGCAGGATACGCAGGCCCAGAAATGAAGCACCCCCCCCCCCCCCACTCCCCCGCAACATGCCCTCCAAGCCCAATTAATCCCCCCCCCCTTCCACGCACATGCCCAACAGTCCCTGATATAATAAATACGGAGAAATTATAACATGTATTATCTTTCAGCCGCCCACAACAATGGAAAAACGTGGATTCAAAATTACAGAATGCATTAATCAATAGCCGAGTCCATGCCCAACACAGCCCCCTGAAAATAAAGCAAAACTGTAGGTGGAAACATTACAGCATGTATCCCCACTTCCCCCAACAGCCCCCTGATATATTGATGTATTCCTCGTTATATATTTCTATCCCTTCCACAGGGATGATACACATATATACGAAAATATATTCCCACGTATAGACATCTCGATGTGACCCCGCTTTACGGCTGTTATATACTTTTATGTACCATGTTGTCGAATCGTTGATTTGAAATAGAACTCAAATACCAATAGAAGCCATATCGTTGCTGAGTTGCGGGTGAGGTGGTGTGAGCATGTATGGGTGAATGTAATGTGAATATGCAATGATCGATACCGTATGTATTGTAAATAGCAAACTAGCCAGGACATCTTGCTTGTAAAGTGTTCAACACCTAGGTTATCATATCGGTTATGTCTGTTATCGAAAGTATAATGTCACGTGATAACAATCTATTTCTTTTCTGCAGATGTTGGTGTCTTTACGCTCGTCACAGTGCCTAACCGGGGCAGTACGATTGTGACGGATCCCTATAAACACCTCAACGGGAAACCTGACGTGTCAGTGTTGATTGGGACAAAACCGTTACATTATATTTCCGTTAAATTTAAAGTTAATGTCTCATCTCGTTTATACGTTGCTGAAAGCTTCTGAAAATATCTGTATAAGTGATTTTCGCATTATACGCAGAATGGATTCGTGTTTACATTGCCGTTCAGGCTCGCACGGCTTGATTATCCAGACTGGTCGTGGCCACGCTATAAGCAGACATATCTGGCCATGAAAGCAGACCTATGTAGCTATGTTGTATGCAGACCTATGGGTCCATGCTGTAAGCAGACCTATGTGGCCATGCTGTAAGCAGACCTATGTGGCCAGGCTGTAACCAGACCTATGTGGCCGTGCTGTAAGCAGACCTATGGGGCCATGCTGTAAGCAGACCTATGTGGCCACGCTATAGGCAGACCTACGTGGCCACGCCATAAGCAAACCTATGTGGCCATGCTGTAAGCAGACATATGCGGCCGTGCTGTAAGCAGACCTATGGGGCCATGCTGTAAGCAGACCTATGTGGCCATGCTGTAAGCAGACCTATGTGGCCATGCTGTAAGCAGACCTATGTGGCCAGACTATAAGCAGACCTACGTGGCCACGCCATAAGCAGATCTATGTGGCCATGCTGTAAGCAGACCTATGTGGCCAGACTATAGGCAGACCTACGTGGCCACGCCATAAGCAGACCTATGTGGCCATGCTGTAAGCAGACATATGCGGCCGTGCTGTAAGCAGACCTATGGGGCCATGCTGTAAGCAGACCTATGTGGTCATGCTGTAAGCAGACCTATGTGGCCGTGCTGTAAGCAGACCTATGTGGCCGTGCTGTAAGCAGATCTATGTGGCCATGCTGTAAACACACCTATGTAGCCAGGCTGTAAGCAGATCTATGTGGCCATGCTGTAAGCAGACATATGTGACTGTGCTGTAAGCAGACCTATGTGGCCATGCTGTAAGCAGACCTATGTGACCGTGCTGTAAGCAGACCTATGTGGCCGTGCTGTAAGCAGACCTATGTGGCCGTGCTGTAAGCAGATCTATGCGGCCAGGCTGTAAGCAGGTCTATGTGGCCATGCTGTAAACACACCTATGTAGCCAGGCTGTAAGCAGATCTATGTGGCCATGCTGTAAGCACACCTATGTAGCCAGGCTGTAAGCAGATCTATGTGGCCATGCTGTAAGCAGACATATGTGACTGTGCTGTAAGCAGATCTAAGTGGCCATGCTGTAAGCAGACCTATGTGGCCGTGCTGTAAGCAGATCTATGTGGCCATGCTGTAAGCACACCTATGTAGCCAGGCTGTAAGCAGATCTATGTGGCCATGCTGTAAGCAGACCTATGTGACTGTGCTGTAAGCAGATCTAAGTGGCCATGCTGTAAGCAGACCTATGTGGCCGTGCTGTAAGCAAATCTATGTGGCCATGCTGTAAGCACACCGATGTAGCCAGGCTGTAAGCAGATCTATGTGGCCATGCTGTAAGCAGACCTATGTGACTGTGCTATAAGCAGATCTATGTGGCCGTGCTGTAAGCAGACCTATGTGACCGTGCTGTAAGCAGACCTATGTGCCCAGGCTGTAAGCAGATCTATGTGCCCGTGCTATAAGCAGAGTTATGTGGCCGTGCTGTAAGAAGATCTATGTGGCCGTGCTGTAAGCAGACCTATGTGACCGTGCTGTAAGCAGACCTGTGGGCCATGCTGCTGTTTACGGAGTCGCTGGACTGGCTGTCCGGATGGCATGTTTGGACTCTTGTTTGGTTGGTTATCGAAATATTTTGGGCGCTCCGCCTTCGGGAAAGATGAACGGACTGGTGCAGAGCAAACGTAAACAATTTTCGCGGCACACGCCATATATGGGCATATAGCGGTGGCGCCGGAATCAACACCACGAATAATAGTCCCCGACGAAGCACATTAACAAGCCTTCCCCTCTACCGTGTTCATTTCGCTCCCCTGTCACGGGTCTCGGTGCATGGAAACTTGTACGTGAGAGACTCACTGGACAGGCCTGAGGCATCAGCAAGAGTCGAACCTGGCACCCCGGGGCCGCTCTGGGACGGCATGTCCCCTAGCGGTGACTCCAAAAGTCAACTCTCCCCTTGACCCTGATCCTATCCCGCCAGTAAACCCACCACCAGTAAACACCCCACCCCTCCCCATTAACCCACGAGCCCTATACTCAGCGCTATATTGTCCCCCGAATAGGCTACCTTATCTCCCATCCCACCCGATAAGCCCAACCCCCTTCCTCCCAGGCTCCCCATATCCCTCACCCCTCATAGTCCATTTCTCACGTGTATTCAATATATACGCCACGACCCTGGAAGCGGGGGGGGGGGTGTACTAACTTCATTGCTGGGTTTGGGGGGGTTCTGCAGTCCCCCTTATTGCACCTCCGAAATCCGCTCGGTCGGGGTGTTTTACCGCAAAAATCCGCTCAGAAGGGGTAGTTTATTCCGTTGACCCGCTCCATGTCACAACTCCATGCAGACACCAGTTCGGTTTATTCTTTTTTGCCGGCAAACCCGCTCCATGAACGCACATTTTTCAGAACGCCCGGTCGCATGCTGTAAGCAGACCTATGTGGCCATGCTGTCAGCAGACCTGTGGAGCCATGCTGTAAGCAGATCTATGTGGCCATGCTGTCAGCAGACCTGTGGAGCCATGCTGTAAGCAGATCTATGTGGCCATGCTGTAAGGAGACCTGTGGAGCCATGCTGTAAGCAGATCTATGTGGCCATGCTGTCAGCAGACCTGTGGAGCCATGCTGTAAGCAGATCTATGTGGCCATGCTGTCAGCAGACCTGTGGAGCCATGCTGTAAGCAGATCTATGTGGCCATGCTGTCAGCAGACCTGTGGAGCCATGCTGTAAGCAGACCTATGTGGCCATGCTGTAAGCAGACCTATGTGGCCATGCTGTCAGCAGACCTGTGGAGCCATGCTGTAAGCAGATCTATGTGGCCATGCTGTCAGCAGACCTGTGGAGCCATGCTGTAAGCAGACCTATGTGGCCATGCTGTAAGCAGACCTATGTGGCCTTGCTGTCAGCAGACCTGTGGAGCCATGCTGTAAGCAGATCTATGTGGCCATGCTGTCAGCAGACCTGTGGAGCCATGCTGTAAGCAGACCTATGTGGCCATGCTGTAAGCAGACCTATGTGGCCATGCTGTCAGCAGACCTGTGGAGCCATGCTGTAAGGAGACCTATGTGGCCACGCTATAATGGTAATTAACCTTGGTTAATGCAGGTTAGAACAGCGAACCACTGTGCGCATCCTGGGGGAAAGGGGGGGGGGACTCGGGCTGACCGGTCGCTAACCAGCCCGTGGGGTCCTGCCGACCATACCGACCAATCAGGTCAAGCGCGGCCTCGGACTCTACAGGGTGCGTCCGATCTGCCTGATCCCGGCATCAGTTGAGCGCGCGCCAGGCTGAGCACCAGCAGCAATTTTTACCCACCCGCCCTCTCCTAGGAACAGTCATTTGCCTGTTTGGTTTCTAGTATACAGCTTATGGTTATCTTGTACCATTTACCAGCATTGCGAGCGCTCACTTAAGAGCGCTCAGCGTAGCCGTTATGTAATTTGCAATTGTTATATTTCCTTGTATTAACCTGCTGCGCGCGCCACGTTGTTTGTGTCACAGTATTGCGAGCGCTCACTTACGAGCGCTCAGCTTAGCCATTATGTAATTTGTTTTTATGTACCTTGTAATTGCTTTTATTTATTATTAACCTGCTGCGCGCGCCAACGTTGGTTGTGTGTTATATTGTACTAGCGCGCGCTTCTTACTTGGTGACTAGTTAGAATAAACGCCCTTGTACCCCCAGGTTGTTGGTTCGTCGGTCTAAGCAGAGCTATGTGATCATGCTGCAAGTAGAACTATGTGACCATAATGTAAGTATACCTATGTGGCCAGGCTGTAAGCAGACCTATGTAGCCAGGCTGTAGGCAGACCTATATGGCCATGCTGTAGGCAGACCTATGAGGCCAGGCTGTAAGCAGATCTATGAGGCCAGGCTGTAAGCAGACCTATGCGGCCATAACGTAAGTAGACCTATGTGGCTAGGCTGTAAGCAGACCTATGTAGCCAGGCTGTAAGCAGACCTATGGGGTCAGGCTGTAGGCAGACCTATATGGCCATGCTGTAGGCAGACCTATGAGGCCAGGCTGTAAGCAGATCTATGAGGCCAGGCTGTAAGCAGACCTAAGTATGTGGCCATGCTGTAAACAGACCTATGGGACCAGGTTGTAAGCAGACCTATGGGGCCAGGCTGTAAGCAGACCTATGGGGCCAGGCTGTAAGCAGACCTATGTGGCCATGCTGTAAACAGACCTATGGGACCAGGTTGTAAGCAGACCTATGAGGCCAGGCTGTAAGCAGATCTATGAGGCCAGGCTGTAAGCAGACCTAAGTATGTGGCCATGCTGTAAACAGACCTATGGGACCAGGTTGTAAGCAGACCTATGGGGCCAGGCTGTAAGCAGACCTATGGGGCCAGGCTGTAAGCAGACCTAAGTATGTGGCCATGCTGTAAACAGACCTATGGGACCAGGTTGTAAGCAGACCTATGGGACCAGGTTGTAAGCAGACCTATGGGGCCAGGCTGTAAGCAGACCTATGGGGCCAGGCTGTAGGCAACCCCACGTGGCCAGCCTGTAAGTAGACCTATGTGGCCATGCTGTAAGCAGACCTATGTGGCCATGCTGTAAGCAAACCCACGTGGCCAGCCTGTAAGTAGACCTATGTGGCCAGGCTGTAAGCAGACCTATGTGGCCATGCTGTAAGCAGACCTATGTGGCCGTGCTGTAAGCAGATCTAAGTGGCCATGCTGTAAGCAGACCTATGTGGCCATGCTGTAAGCAGACTTATATGGCCATGCTTTAGGCAGACCTATGAGGCCAGGCTGCAAGCAGACCTATGTGGCCATGCTGTAGGCAACCCCACGTGGCTGGCCTGTAAGTAGACCTATGTGGCCAGGCTGTAAGCAGACCTATGTGGCCATGCTGTAAGCAGACTAATATGGCCATGCTTTAGGCAGACCTATGAGGCCAGGCTGTAAGCATACCTATGGAGCTAGGCGGTAAGCAGACCTATGTGGCCATGCTGTAAGCAGACCTATCTGGCCGTGCTGTAAGCAGACCTGTGGGTCATGCTGTAAGCAGACCTATGTGGCCATGCTGTAAGCATGACCTACCGCCCCCAGACCTAGCCTCCCGCCCATATCCTCCCAACCCCGCCCCGGCCTATTCCTCCCAACCCCTGCCCCGCCCGCCCCCTCCCACCCTGCACCTACCCTCTCGCCCCCAGACCTAGCCTCCCGCCCACCAGTCCTATCCTCCCGCCCCCAGACCTAGCCTCCCGCCCACCAGTCCTATCCTCCCGCCCCCAGACCTAGCCTCCCGCCCACCAGTCCTATCCTCCCGCCCCCAGACCTAGTCTCCCGCCCACCAGTCCTATTCTCCCGCCCCCAGACCTAGCCTCCCGCCCACCAGTCCTACCCTCCCGCCCCCAGACCTACCCTCCGGCCACCAGACCTAGCCTGAATTGAATTGAATTGGATCGGTTTATTGTTCTATTAAATCAGTTACAGTTGTTCGATAAGCTTATACAACATCAAAAGGGAGTAACATTCAACAAATTAACAGCATCAGAAGCATTGCTTATTAGCTGCAGAGCTCATACAAAATGTTACATATCATTCACATATCAGCTAGACTAGATACAGAACATGGCAAAAAAGAACAAAACAGATAAATACAACAGAAAAGGCTTATTGCGTGGTAAGTCAGTTGCACTTCATGGATTTTGGTGATGGACAAACATCTTTGATCTGAGGTCTCGTTTATACACATATTACTATTGAATCGGCGTTGAAGTTTATTCTGTTGCACCATGCCGCCCCCATACATGCCCTCCCGCCCCCAGCCCCACCATATCCCTCCCCCTCGTTGTCCAGTCCCCATGTGTATTCGCCGTGCTCGCCACGTTCGCAATGGATGATGACATTCCTTTCTGGACATAGCGAAAGTCACTGATGCAGATATATTCAGCAACTTTCAGCAACGTATTAACGGAGTGGAAGATTAACGTCACATTTAACGGAAGTACAATATGTGCATAACCTAAACTGACCCACTCCTGCCATATCCCCAGGCAGGCCTAATTGACCATTTGATCTAAAAATATCCACGTATTTCTTCAAGCGTAGAAATATGGGAGTAGTTCTCTGTCTCAGATTTGTGTGTATTCCACAAACTATCCCCAGCCTTCCCAAGGGCAGAATTACGCTCACATGCCTTGGTACACAGGGTCCCCTGAATCCAGACCCCTGATTTTAAGTCTGATGCGCACGGGCGGATCCAGGGGGAGGGGTCCAGGGGGTCCGGAGGAAGAATGCCGTTTTTCAGTGCAAAATTTAGGCCATCTGAGATGTGGACTCCCCTCCCCCCCCCCCCCCCCGCCCCGCACCCTTCAATCCGTCCATTGATGGGTCTATTTTGAATATTACCATGCATCATTGTAACTGATACGACCATATCTACATTTACTTACACCTTCAGATTTCGAGAACGGAATTAAGCAAATGCTCTGAAATATACTAAATGCCGCTTTTATGCACGCGTTATGACTGACGCGGACAGGTGAACGTCCGGCCTGTTGTGCTCAGTGTTACAAGGGGTGGACGCGTTATGACTGACGCGGACAGGTGAACGTCCGGCCTGTTGTGCTCAGTGTTACAAGGGGTGGACGCGTTATGACTGACGCGGACAGGTGAACGTCCGGCCTGTTGTGCTCAGTGTTACAAGGGATGGACGCGTTATGACTGACGCGGACAGGTGAACGTCCGGCCTGTTGTGCTCAGTGTTACAAGGGATGGACGCGTTATGACTGACGCGGACCGGTGAACGTCCGGCCTGTTGTGCTCAGTGTTACAAGGGATGGACGCGTTATGACTGACGCGGACAGGTAAACGTCCGGCCTGTTGTGCTCAGTGTTACAAGGGGTGGACGCGTTATGACTGACGCGGACCGGTCAACGGGGATACCATCGCTGTGCGCGACACATCGCCCACACACTCTATTACTGTCTGCTCGATTCATGTCCTCCATGAAGACAGAATATGACGATGAGTTAAGTAAGCCGAACGAGTTGCAATAGAGCCTTAACATTGGCGAAAGACTTTCCGTGTGTCGTATATTTGGGCGCCCATTCGTGTATTATCGCCCAACAGAGACAGAGAGAGAGAGATGAGGTTCTAAACTACATAATGACGGGGCATAATTTTAACCGGTAATTTTGGAATTTGAATGTACAGTGCTTTAACACAACGCAACGACATCTTATTGTATGTTTCACATCAGTTTATTCCTTTTTGACATATCGTTCGCCGTCATCACAGCGTTTGGTCACTTCCACCTAAACTGTACATATAAAGCTGTCGCCATCTTGCAAGCGGGTTTGTCTCTTTTCTCTTCAACCCATGTTCAGAAGTGGTAGAGCAGCATTATATATAGGCTTGCTCAGCATTCCAGAGAAGGTAGAGCTTGGAATAGGTCATCCAAGAATGCGGAATATGAGGATATGATGGAAGAGACTATTCGTTTGTTACGATATGGCGGAATCAAAATGATGCATAGTTCACAGATCATCCCATTCACATATTATCGCCCAGTAGGCACCTACCGAAATACTTCTACACTGAATACATGTTAAGCAACAGAAAGTTCTACTATACATGGTTCATAGCATTTTCTTCATTCTGTGATATCATTGCCAGGGGTTCGGAAGGTCCAGTGTCCAGGTTCACCTTTTCAAAATTCTTCAGTTCAGTTCAGTGTCGTTTTTTCCTTAAAAATATGTGTCCATGTCGCATTTTCAGATCCTCAGTGTCGGAATTTGGGGCTCAATGTCGAATGTCGATTTTTCAAATATGCCTGTGTCGCGTGTCGCCATTTACCCCTTCCAGACCCCTATAATTGCCCCCCCCCCCCCCCCCCCCGCATCAAGCCCATTTCATCACATTTGTCGAATGATTCAATATTCATCTTGGCAGAAAAGAGGCCAAATTATCGCACGTCCCCCTCCCTCTTAGGCTGGTAGGTGAGAAAGGTGGAATAGCCCATTAGGGCCTCTGCACGATCTTCACTGGGATGGCTGGTTCGCCGGTCCCGCCGTCGCTCAGGGATGAATGGTAGACGTGCCGAAGGTTACATGGACGGCTACGTTATGACTAGGTTCTTCCCATAATTTGTAGCTGACAAATGGCGAATTTACTGATATTTACAAATCTAAGGATAGATTCATACGTGGATTCATGAAGGGGGTGACGTCATAGCTGCAGCTTAACAACTATTACTAAGCAGGTGACGTCACAACCTGAGCAATTACTATTTCTAGCCAATGACAGCGCAGCGCTAACTTTACACCGCAGACCCGCTAAACGCCCTTTAATACAGTATCAAGTGAATAATAATATCATTGCATAAGACAACCAACGTGCACGGCGGCCGGCACCTTATTGCCACAGGAGACGACGGCGACATATCGCTGTTCATCAGTCAATATCGCGGTAGGATAATGGCTGCTCTGTTTACACTAGTTTGGTCAGGAAGGGCTACATAAACAGAGATCAGTTGGACAATAAATCTCAATACTTCGAAACCCCACGCAGATATACTTAATTGATCATTCTACCACACGTCGTTTACCAGCATTGCTACACCGCGAAGGCCATAGAAGAGAGAGAAGTACAAGGCAGGATAGGGCTTGGAAGCCGGTGGGGGAGTAGGGGTGGGGGGTGTAGACATGGCCGGTGGGTGGGGGGGGGGTAGAGTTGACGCGTCGACATCTACTTTAAACTGAGTCTGTCGCTCTCAGTCGCTGTCCGATCTAATCACCGGGCCTCAGGATACTAAACCCGTCCGTCACCACCTTCAGGCCGTGTGCTGTAAGCCCAACATATTGATGTCACGTCAGCGCCCAGAATGACGTCAGCGCTCAGAATGACGTCAGAGCACGATTTTCCGGACGAGAAAAAGGTGAATGGGGGCGTTCTGGTTGGCCTCATGACTCCCGGGAGAGGAATAGGTGAGTGGAGGCGTCCTGGTTGGCCTCATGACTTCCGGAAGAGGAAGAGGTGAGTGGAGACGTCCTGGTTGGCCTCATGACTTCCGGAAGAGGAAGAGGTGAGTGGAGGCGTCCTGGTTGGCCTCATGACTTCCGAAAAAAGAAGAGGTGAGTGGAGGCGTTCTGGTTGGCCTCATGACTTCCGGAAAAGGTAGAGGTGAGTGGAGGCGTCCTGTTTGGCCTCATGACTTCCGGAAGAGGAAGAGGTGAGTGGAGGCGTCATGGTTGGCCTCATGACTTCCGGAAGAGGAAGAGGTGAGTGGAGGCGTCCTGGTTGGCCTCATGACTTCCGGAAGAGGAATAGGTGAGTGGAGGCGTCCTGGTTGGCCTCATGACTTCCGGAAGAGGAAGAGGTGAGTGAAGGCGTCCTGGTTGGCCTCATGACTTCCGGAAGAGGAAGAGGTGAGTGGAGGCGTCCTGGTTGGCCTCATGACTTCCGGATAAGGAATAGGTGAGTGGAGGCGTCCTGGTTGGCCTCATGACTTCCGGAAGAGGAATAGGTGAATGGGGGCGTCCTGGTTGGCCTCATGACTTCCGGAAGAGGAAGAGGTGAGTGGAGGCGTCCTGTTTGGCCTCATGACTTCCGGAAGAGGAAGAGGTGAGTGGAGGCGTCCTGGTTGGCCTCATGACTTCCGGAAGAGGAAGAGGTGAGTGGAGGCGTTCTGGTTGGCCTCATGACTTCCGGAAGAGGAAGAGGTGAGTGGAGGCCTCCTGTTTGGCCTCATGACTTCCGGAAGAGGAAGAGGTGAGTGGAGGCGTTCTGGTTGGCCTCATGACTTCCGGAAGAGGAAGAGGTGAGTGGAGGCGTCCTGTTTGGCCTCATGACTTCCGGAAGAGGAAGAGGTGAGTGGAGGCACCCGGCGTGGCGCAGTCCACGTCCCCTGCTGTCGGCTGTTCGGGGGAGTGGCGCGCGCGTTGCGACCTGGGATTGATTCTGGTGTAGTAAATGTAGGCGTAGATGGCTCCCAGCACGGCGCAGGCGACGCCTAACACCAGGAGCGCCACCAGTAGCTTCGACATAACCGCTCAGACCTGCGCTCTCAACCCGGCATTCTGACCCCTCTGGCGGCCAATGAAAACTGGAACAGCGCCACTTCGCGCATGCGCATTGTCATATTCTATTTAAACAACATATCTCTGTGGCTATTCGCTGAGGGGGCTGTACTGAGCCGAGACAGTAGATCTCCCTGGGTACAGTACTCCAGATTGACCGAGGCAACGACTGATGCTGATCGCATGGCGTTAATGTCACCTAGTGCTGTGACGTCACCACAGAATGGCCGTCTCTAGGTTGTCATGCTACGTGATGTATCCGGATAGTCACCATCCCTTGTGTCGGGTGCCACTATGGACGGAAATATGTGAGTAAATCGTGGTTGAATTCACGGTGCCCGCCACAGATTGCGTTATCCTCGGTGTCGGCGTAGACGGCTCACGTGGGTTGCCACTTATATTCACCGTGCGATGCCTCATCGCTGGATTCAACGACACGAATATTCCTTCATTGACCAAGTGGGTGAGCGGCGCAGTCTAGACGCCTTGCTAGTCCTGTCCGAGGGACACTATTTCCTGTGCTAAACCCGCATGGGCAGCACACCGGAAGTAGCCCGCCGAGGGTCGCTGGCGGTAGAGGGCGCCGCGGTGTGCGGGAGGCTCGGCGACGATTTGGAAAGCCCCTTCGCCCTCCTCACCCACCCCCTCCTCCATCATACCGTTCCTCTTCCTCCTCCCACCCCGTCCCTCTCCCTTTCCCCCACTCCCGGACCTGTTTTCAGTGAGGCCCGGGATGAAGTCCGGGTGGAGTGGGGGTGGGGTTCGGAGTGTAGTCCGGGTGGTGGACGTTGCCGGAGACGGGCCTGGTGGGGGCACGGGCCTACCTTTTCCCTCCGCCGGGCCGCCAGTTAATCAGACTGGGACTATAAGCGGGATTTTGGTCCGGGAAGAAGATCGCTGATGCCAGCCGACCAATCAGCTGAAAGGGCAGTAAGAGGAGGCGACGGGAGGGTTCCAGCCTCCTGCGGTACACGCCGAGCCAGTTATTGAATATTCCGCTGAGTCGGCCCTCAGCAAGATGAAAGAGAACGTCAAGCCAAGAAAGACGACGTGGAATAAAGAACGAATAAGCGATAGATAGAAGGAGGAGCGGGAGAGAGGGAGAGAGAGGTGTGGAGGGGGAACAGAATGAAATATGAACAGACAGACAGACGAGAATGCAAGACATAAACCTAGAAGCAAGCACCGCAGATACAGCTTATGTCTCGCTCGACGGCTGTTCTGACTGTATCGGCTTATTAAGATCAAAATCAGTCTCGGCGACTTCGCTTATGCCGACATTAAAACTCCAGCGAGGCAGGTTAGATTTCTTGGGTGATTTGATGATATTCATGGTAACATTCTGTATTATCGTAAATGGCGGAAGAGGAAGAAGCTCAATTGATGGTTCATCGACCGTCATATGGGGACATTGGGACACTGGGACACGAGGAAACTGGGACACTGGGACACTGGAACACGGCGACAAGCATACACTGGGATACTGAGACACTGGGACAAGCATACGTTAGGACATTGGGACACTAGGACACTGGGACTGGGACACTGGGACACAGGGACAGTGGCACAAGCATACTCTGGGACACTGGGGCAATGAGACAATGGAAAATGCGACACTGGGACTGGGACACTGGGACACAGGGACAGTGGCACAAGCATACTCTGGGACACTGGGGCAATGAGACAATGGAAAATGCGACACTGGGACTGGGACACTGGGACACAGGGACAGTGGCACAAGCATACTCTGGGACACTGGGGCAATGAGACAATGGAAAATGCGACACTGGGACTGGGACACTGGGACACAGGGACAGTGGCACAAGCATACTCTGGGACACTGGGGCAATGAGACAATGGAAAATGCGACACTGGGACTGGGACACTGGGACACAGGGACAGTGGCACAAGCATACTCTGGGACACTGGGGCAATGAGACAATGGAAAATGCGACACTGGGACTGGGACACTGGGACACAGGGACAGTGGCACAAGCATACTCTGGGACACTGGGGCAATGAGACAATGGAAAATGCGACACTGGGACACTGATACACTGGGACACTGGGATCTTACAAAGGTCTGCATGCTGCATGGACCCATCGGGGATGTTCTGAGGCGTCCTGGGACATTCTGTTTCCTGGGATATACTGGGGCATCCTGGGACATTCTGTTTCCTGGGATATACTGGGGCATCCTGGGACATTCTGTTTCCTGGGATACACTGGGGCATCCTGGGACATTCTGTTTCCTGGGATATACTGGGGTAACCTGGGACATTCTGTTTCCTGGGATATACTGGGGCATCCTGGGACATTCTGTTTACTGCGATATACTGGGGCATCCTAGGACATTTTGGGTTTCCTGGCATATACTGGGGTAACCTGGGACATTCTAGGTTACATGTAATATACTGGGGCATCCTGGGGCATTATGTTTCCTGGGATATACTGGGGCATCCTGGAACATTCTGTTTCCTGGGATAAACTGGGGCATCCTGGGATATTCTGTTTCCTGGGATATACTGGGGCATCCTGGGACATTCTGTTTCCTGGGATATACTGGGGCATCCTGGAACATTCTGTTTCCTGGGATAAACTGGGGCATCCTGGGATATTCTGTTTCCTGGGATATACTGGGGCATCCTGGGACATTCTGTTTCCTGGGATATACTGGGGCATCCTGGGATATTCTGTTTCCTGGGATATACTGGGGCATCCTGGGACATTCTGTTTCCTGGGATATACTGGGGCATCCTGGGACATTCTGTTTCCTGGGATATACTGGGGCATCCTGGGACCTTCTAAGTTTCCTGGGATATACTGGGGCATCCTGGGACATTCTAAGTTTCCTGGGATATACTGGGGCATCCTGGGACCTTCTAAGTTTCCTGGGATATACTGGGGCATTTTGGGGCATTTTGGGGCATCTGGACTTGCCGTCCCCCTGGGCTTTGCCTTGGATATCCATAGGCGCCTATCCATAGGCGCCTCAGCCATAGGCCTTCTTTCCCATCCCGCCATTTAAAGCCCACTTCCACCACAGCCATCCCATTCCCATTCATACCAATAAAGACAGATAGAAACCAGGTTGGGCAGTGAGAACAGCCCCAAAGCCTCAAATTAGGACCAACCCCCGCCCAAAGTTCAGCTAACACGGCCTGACATCTGCTTACAGCTGTGATGAGATTGCCTTGGGTGGGGGGGGGGGGCAAAGGAAAGGGTGTGCTTAGGGGAGTATGCTGGGGGATGGGTGTGGTTAGGGGGCTATGCGGGGTGATGGGATGCGGTTAGGGGGGTATGCGGGGTGATGGGGTGTGGTCACGGGGGCATGCTGGGTGATGGGGTGTGGTGGGGTGTGGTGGGGGTATGCGGGGTGATGGCGTGTGGTTAGGGGGGTATGTTGGGTGATCGGGTGTGGTGGAGGTATGCTGGGTGATGGGGTGTGGTGGGGTGTGGTGGGGGTATGCGGGGTGATGGCGTGTGGTTAGGGGGGTATGTTGGGTGATCGGGTGTGGTGGAGGTATGCTGGGTGATGGGGTGTGGTGAGGGTATGCTGGGTGATGGGGTGTGGTTAGGGGGGCATGCTGGGTGATGGGGTGTGGTTAGGGGGGCATGCTGGGTGATGGGGTGTGGTTAGGGGGGTATGCGGGGTGATGGGGTGTGGTTAGGGAGGTATGCGGGGCGATGGGGTGTGGTTAGGGGGGCATGCGGGGTGATGGGGTGTGGCGGGGGTATGCTGGGTGATGGGGTGTGGTGGGGGGTATGCTATGTGATGGGGTGTGGTGAGGGGGGTATGCGGGGTGATGGGGTGTGGTAGGGGTATGCGGGGTGATGGAGTGTGGTGGGGGTACGCGGGGGGATAGGGTGTTGTTAGTGGGGTATGCGGGGTGATGGGGTGTGGTGAGGGGGGTATGCTGGGTGGTGGAGTGTGGTGGGGGGGTATGCTGGGTGATGGGGTGTGGTGAGGGAGGTATGCTGGGTGATGGGGTGTGGTTAGGGGGGTATGCTGGGTGATGGGGTGTGGTGAGGGGTGTATGCGGGGTGATGGGGCGTGGGTAGGGGGGCATGCTGGGGGATGGGGTGTGGTGAGGGGGTATGTTGGGTGATCGGGTGTGTTGGAGGTATGCGGGGTGATGGGGTGTGGTTAGGGGGGTATGCTGCGCGATGGGGTGTGGTGAGGGGGGTATGATGGGTGATGGGGTGTGGTTAGGGGGGTATGCTGGGTGGTGGGGTGTGGTGGTGGGTATGCGGGGTGATGGGGTGTGGTTAGGGGGGCATGCTGGGTGATGGTGTGTGGTGAGGGGTGTATGCGGGGTGATGGGGTGTGGGTAGGGGGGCATGTTGGGTGATGGGGTGTGGTGGGGCTTTGTTGGGTGATAGGGTGTGGTGAGGGGGGCATGCTGGGTAGTGGGGTGTGGTGAGGGGGGTATGCGGGGTGATGGGGTGTGGTGAGGGGGGTATGCTGGGTGATGGGGTGTGGTTAGGGGGGCATGCTGGATGATAGGGTGTGGTTAGGGGGGTATGCTGGGTGATGGGGTGTGGTGGGGGGGTATGCTGGGTGGTGGGGTGTGGTGGTGGGTATGCGGGGTGATGGAGTGTGGTGAGGGGGGTATGCTGGGTGATGGGGTGTGGTTAGGGGGGTATGCGGGGTGATGGGGTGTGGTGGGGGTACGCGGGGTGATAGAGTGTGGTGAGGGGGGTATGCTGGGTGATGGGGTGTGGTTAGGGGGGTATGCGGGGTGATGGGGTGTGGTTGGGGAGGTATGCGGGGTGATGGGGTGTGGTTAGGGGGGTATGCGGGGTGATGGGG
The DNA here is from genome assembly GCA_964019135.1 of Arenicola marina. Taxonomy (NCBI): domain Eukaryota; kingdom Metazoa; phylum Annelida; class Polychaeta; family Arenicolidae; genus Arenicola; species Arenicola marina. The sequence continues at coordinate 3,210,065 of OZ025258.1, read as the reverse complement.
TGTCGTGGTGGGTATGCGGGGTGATGGGGTGTGGTTAGGGGGGTATGCGGGGTGATGGGGTGTGGTGGGGGTGCGCGGGGTGATGGAGTGTGGTGAGGGGGGTATGCTGGGTGATGGGGTGTGGTTAGGGGGGTATGCGGGGTGATGGGGTGTGGTTAGGGAGGTATGCGGGGTGATGGGGTGTGGTTAGGGGGGTATGCGGGGTGATGGGGTGTGGTGGTGGGTATGCGGGGTGATGGGGTGTGGTTAGGTGGGTATGCTGGGGGATGGGTGTGGTTACGGGGTATGATGGGTGATGGGGTGTGGTGAGGGGGGTATGCAGGGTGATGGGGTGTGGTGAGGGGGTATGTTGGGTAATCGGGTGTGGTGGAGGTATGCGGGGTGATGGGGTGTGGTTAGGGGGGTATGCTGGGTGATGGGGTGTGGTGAGGGGGGTATGCTGGGTGATGGGGTGTGGTGAGGGAGGTATGCTGGGTGATGGGGTGTGGTTAGGGGGGTATGCTGGGTGATGGGGTGTGGTGAGGGGGTATGCTGGGTGATGGGGTGGGGTGGAGGCATGCTTGGCGATGGTGTGTGGTTAGGAGGGTATACTGGGTGATGTGGTGTGGTGGGGGGTATGCTGGGTGATGGGGTGTGGTGAGGGGGTATGCTGGGTGATGGGGTGGGGTGGGGGCATGCTGGGGGATGGAGTGTTGTGAGGGGGATATGCTGGGTGATGGGGTGTGGTGGGGGGCATGCTGGGTGATGGGGAGTGGTTAGGGGGTATGCATGGTGATAGGGTGTGGTGAGGGGGATATGCTGGATGATGGGGTGTGGTGGGGGGGTAGGCTGGGTGATGGGGTGTGGTGGGGGGTAGTGAGGGTGGTATGCTGGGTGATGGGCGGCGGGCAGTGGGGCATACTGAGTGATGGGGTGTGGAGGGGGCATGCATGGTGATGGGCTGTGATGGGGGGGGGTTAGGCTGGGTGTGGTGAGGGGGTATTTTAGGTGATTGGTGTGGGGGGAGTAAGCTGGGTGATGGGGTGTGGTTAGGGAGGTATGCGGGGTGATGGGGTGTGGTGGGGGTATGCGGGGTGATGGGATGTAGTGGGGGTATGCTAGGTGATGGGGTGTGGTTAGAGGGGGTGCGGGATGATAGGGTGTGGGGGGGGCTATGCTGGGTGATAGGGTGTGGTGGGGGGGTGGTGAAGGGGGTATGCTGGGTGATGGGGTGTGGTGGGGGTATGCTGGGTTATGGGGTGTGGTGGGGGTTTGCTGGGTGATGGGGTGTGGTTGGGGTTGTGCTGGGTGTGGTGAGGGGGGGTATGTTGGGTGATGGGGTATGGTGGGGGTATGCTGGGTGATGGGGTGTGTCTGGGGGTATGCTGGGTGTGGTGAGGGGGGTATGTTGGGTGATGGGGTGTGGTGAGGGGTATGTTGGGTGATGGGGTATGGTGAGGCGGGTATGCTGGGTGATGGGGTGTGGTGGGGGTATGCTGGGGGATGGGGTGTGGTGAGGGGGGTAAGCTGGGTGATGGGGTGTGGAGGGGGTATGCTGGGTGATGGGGTGTGGGGGGGGTATGTTGGCTGATGGGGTGTGGTGGGGGGTATGCTGGGTGATGGGGTGTGGAGAGGGTATGCTGGGTGATGGGGTGTGGTGGCGGTATGCTGGGTGATGGGGTGTGGGGGGGGGTATGTTGGGTGATGGGGTGTGGTGGGGGTTTGCTGGGTGATGGGGTGTGGTGGGGGGTGTGCTGGGTGTGGTGAGGGGGGTATGTTGGGTGATGGGGTGTGGTGAGGGATATGTTGGGTGATGAGGTGTGGTGGGGGTATGCTGGGTGATGGGGTGTGGTGGGGGTTTGTTGGGTGATGGGGTGTGCTGGGGGTATGCTGGGTGATGGGGTGTGGTTGGGGGGTATGCTGGGTGTGGTGAGGGGGGTATGTTGGGTGATGGGGTGTGGTGAGGGGTATGTTGGGTGATGGGGTATGGTGAGGCGGGTATGCTGGGGGATGGGGTGTGGTGAGGGGGGTAAGCTGGGTGATGGGGTGTGGAGGGGGTATGCTGGGTGATGGGGTGTGGGGGGGGTATGTTGGCTGATGGGGTGTGTTGGGGGGTATGCTGGGTGATGGGGTGTGGAGAGGGTATGCTGCGTGATGGGGTGTGGTGGGGGTATGCTGGGTGATGGGGTGTGGGGGGGGGTATGTTGGGTGATGGGGTGTGGTGGGGGGTATGCTGGGTTTTTGGGGTGTGGAGAGGGTATGCTGGGTGATGGGGTGTGGAGGGGGTATGCTGGGTGATGGGGTGTGGGGGGGGTATGCTGGGTGATGGGGTGTGGTGGCGGTATGCTGGGTGATGGGGTGTGGGGGGGGTATGTTGGGTGATGGGGTGTGGTGGGGGGTATGTTGGCTGATGGGGTGTGGTGGGGGGTATGCTGGGTGATGGGGTGTGGAGAGGGTATGCTGGGTGATGGGGTGTGGTGGCGGTATGCTGGGTGATGGGGTGTGGGGGGGGGTATGTTGGGTGATGGGGTGTGGTGGGGGTTTGCTGGGTGATGGGGTGTGGTGGGGGGTGTGCTGGGTGTGGTGAGGGGGGTATGTTGGGTGATGGGGTGTGGTGAGGGATTTGTTGGGTGATGGGGTGTGGTGGGGGTATGCTGGGTGATGGGGTGTGGTGGGGGTTTGTTGGGTGATGGGGTGTGGTGGGGGTATGCTGAGTGATGGGGTGTGGTTGGGGGTATGCTGGGTGTGGTGAGGGGGGTATGTTGGGTGATGGGGTGTGGTGAGGGGTATGTTGGGTGATGGGGTATGGTGAGGCGGGTATGCTGGGGGATGGGATGTGGTGAGGGGGGTAAGCTGGGTGATGGGGTGTGGAGGGGGTATGCTGGGTGATGGGGTGTGGGGGGGGTATGTTGGCTGATGGGGTGTGTTGGGGGGTATGCTGGGTGATGGGGTGTGGAGAGGGTATGCTGCGTGATGGGGTGTGGTGGGGGTATGCTGGGTGATGGGGTGTGGGGGGGGGGTATGTTGGGTGATGGGGTGTGGTGGGGGGTATGCTGGGTTTTTGGGGTGTGGAGAGGGTATGCTGGGTGATGGGGTGTGGAGGGGGTATGCTGGGTGATGGGGTGTGGGGGGGGGTATGTTGGCTGATGGGGTGTGGAGAGGGTATGCTGGGTGATGGGGTGTGGTGGGGGGTATGCTGGATGATGGGTTGTGGTGGGGGTATGCTGGGTGATGGGGTGTGGGGGGGGTATGTTGGCTGATGGGGTGTGGAGAGGGTATGCTGGGTGATGGGGTGTGGTGGGGGGTATGCTGGATGATGGGTTGTGGTGGGGGTATGCTGGGTGATGGGGTGTGGTGGGGCTTTGCTGGGTGATTGGGTATGGTGGGGTGTATGCTGGGGGATGGGGTGTGGTTAGGGGGTATGCTGGGTTATGGGGTGTTATGAGGGGTATGCTGGGTGATGGGGTGTGTTGTTGGAGGGGGTGGGGGGTATGCTGGGAGGTGGCGTGTGAAGAATCCAATCCACATAAGAGCCAGATCACTGCGCGTCTAATACTCTCAGAGCGTCCGTTACGGCTTTCCTTTCGCTGTGATTGCCCCTCGGTCGATGTCCGGGCTTTCTGCCCGTTTTCTCCGGCCTCAGTTCGCCCTGGTTCACCGCTGAGACGTCGGGCCGAGTCTGTTCCGTTAACCGCCTGATTGCCTCCGCCATACCCGGGCCACCACTCCGCCATACCCGGGCCACCACTCCCCGGCTCTCGCCATCTCATCGATATCAAGCGCCTTAGAATATTACCACCCAGCCACCTTCCGCCATGAATCCCGTACCACCCCCACAAGGCCCACAGCCGTTACAACGACCGCCCCACCGGATCTATGTATTTCTTTATTCCTTGAGTTGTTGGCCACTGGAGCCATAATAATAATTGACTGCCGAGTCCTCGAAAAGGTCAAAGCGGCAGCGGCCAGCCGCGAGGTTTCTTGGCTCCGAGACTTGGGCGTGAGAATTGGCGAGGCGCGCGTGTGGCGGTTGCCCTCTGCTCCCTCACCCCCCCCCCCCCTCTTCCTTCTAATACCCCGCCTCCCTTCATCCCATCCCCTTCCCCCTCCACTACTAACGCCCCCTTCGCCCCCTAGCGACCATCAAAGCTAAAGCTGTTTTGGTTTTGTGCGCTGCTGACCTGTGTGGGCTGATTGGTGGCGGTAAGCTATGGTCATTGCTTCACAGAGGGGGATAAAGAACAACACGGGAGGTGGCGACACCAACGCCCCCTATCGGAGTGGGCCGCCATCTAGCGGATAGACACGGCACAAATTGATACCAGACTTCACCGTATGCAAGCTCCCCATTCGCTAGGTGGCGCTAAGCAAGCTCCTTGCTGAGATCGGAATTTCAAAATTCCTGAAAAACGGCCAAATCAGCTGTAATTTCTTGCAACATTATAAATTTCAAGAATTAAACATAAAACTAATGAGCTCTGCGCATTTAAAGACAATTCTCACTTTATAGTCAAAAACAGTCATTACAAGTTTCTAAAAAAAATTGTAGCATGTTACTCAATACAAGAAGTGACGAAAAAAAATGGGGGTCAGCGCACAAAATATTGAGCTATCGATCTTTATTCAAGGTGCATAGCTAACGAACTTCAACACGGTATCAGAACTGCGATTCAGACACCTTCCCATTACCCACTTCCGCATCCGCACAAACAGTTGCGGAAGTTACAATTGTTTTGTCTTTACATCTATGATCATACCAGTATAAAATATATATGGATAAATCTATATTATGTAATATCTATATTTAAAATGAGGGGGATATATGTTAATATATATGGTAATACCGGGAACCTTGTGGTTAGAGTGATATTAATTTAGTAACTTTCCGCCACAATGTTAAAAAGTCATTACATGTTTCTGATTTTTTTATAGCATGTCACTGGATTATGATGGAACAAAATAGGCTAAAAAAAGGGGGGGTCACCGAGACCAATTTAGCGTTACTGGTCTTCAAGTGAGGTGAACCCCCTTCGCCAAAAAAGAAGTAGAAATGTGTTGGGTTATCTTGGTATTCTGAGTTCTTCTTCAAGTAGATTGTTGCCAAATTTTGATGTGCTGACACACATAAAATTCAGTGAGATTCTTTGGTTCATGCAGGCGTTTCACTGACACGGGGTAACAACGCCGAGACGCCTTGTAACACTAGTTCTAACCTGGTTCCGCGACACCGCCTTCGCTCACTCAGCTATACTCATTCAAGCACTACCTATATACGAGTACGAGCGGTGGTACCAGCTTACGCTAGTTCCAATGCTTTCGCCAGGGAACGCTGTCGTATTAATTGAGAATTGTCTTTAAAGCAAATACATGGTGTACCCATCCCAGAACAGGAGGGGATGGCTGCTCTCACATGGGACATGGCCCATCCCAGAACAGGAGGGGATGGCTGCTCTCACATGGGACATGGCCCATCCCAGAACAGGAGGGGATGGCTGCTCTCACATGGGACATGGCCCATCCCAGAACAGGAGGGGATGGCTGCTCTCACATGGGACATGGCCCATCCCAGAACAGGAGGGGATGGCTGCTCTCACATGGGACATGGCCCATCCCAGAACAGGAGGGGATGGCTGCTCTCACATGGGACATGGCCCATCCCAGAACAGGAGGGGATGGCTGCTCTCACATGGGACATGGCCCATCCCAGAACAGGAGGGGATGGCTGCTCTCACATGGGACATGGCCCATCCCAGAACAGGAGGGGACGGCTGCTCTCACATGGGACATGGCCCATCCCAGAACAGGAGGGGATGGCTGCTCTCACATGGGACATGGCCCATCCCAGAACAGGAGGGGATGGCTGCTCTCACATGGGACATGGCCCATCCCAGAACAGGAGGGGATGGCTGCTCTCACATGGGACATGGCCCATCCCAGAACAGGAGGAGATGGCTGCTCTCACATGGGACATGGCCCATCCCAGAACAGGAGGGGATGGCTGCTCTCACATGGGACATGGCCCATCCCAGAACAGGAGGGGATGGCTGCTCTCACATGGGACATGGCCCAACCCAGAACAGGAGGGGATGGCTGCTCTCACATGGGACATGGCCCATCCCAGAACAGGAGGGGACGGCTGCTCTCACATGGGACATGGCCCATCCCAGAACAGGAGGGGATGGCTGCTCTCACATGGGACATGGCCCATCCCAGAACAGGAGGGGATGGCTGCTCTCACATGGGACATGGCCCATCCCAGAACAGGAGGGGATGGCTGCTCTCACATGGGACATGGCCCATCCCAGAACAGGAGGGGATGGCTGCTCTCACATGGGACATGGCCCATCCCAGAACAGGAGGGGATGGCTGCTCTCACATGGGACATGGCCCATCCCAGAACAGGAGGGGATGGCTGCTCTCACATGGGACATGGCCCATCCCAGAACAGGAGAGGACGGCTGCTCTCACATGGGACATGGCCCATCCCAGAACAGGAGGGGATGGCTGCTCTCACATGGGACATGGCCCATCCCAGAACAGGAGGGGATGGCTGCTCTCACATGGGACATGGCCCATCCCAGAACAGGAGGGGATGGCTGCTCTCACATGGGACATGGCCCATCCCAGAACAGGAGGGGATGGCTGCTCTCACATGGGACATGGCCCATCCCAGAACAGGAGGGGATGGCTGCTCTCACATGGGACATGGCCCATCCCAGAACAGGAGGGGATGGCTGCTCTCACATGGGACATGGCCCATCCCAGAACAGGAGGGGATGGCTGCTCTCACATGGGACATGGCCCATCCCAGAACAGGAGGGGATGGCTGCTCTCACATGGGACATGGCCCATCCCAGAACAGGAGGGGATGGCTGCTCTCACATGGGACATGGCCCATCCCAGAACAGGAGGAGATGGCTGCTCTCACATGGGACATGGCCCATCCCAGAACAGGAGGGGATGGCTGCTCTCACATGGGACATGGCCCATCCCAGAACAGGAGGGGATGGCTGCTCTCACATGGGACATGGCCCAACCCAGAACAGGAGGGGATGGCTGCTCTCACATGGGACATGGCCCATCCCAGAACAGGAGGGGACGGCTGCTCTCACATGGGACATGGCCCATCCCAGAACAGGAGGGGATGGCTGCTCTCACATGGGACATGGCCCATCCCAGAACAGGAGGGGATGGCTGCTCTCACATGGGACATGGCCCATCCCAGAACAGGAGGGGATGGCTGCTCTCACATGGGACATGGCCCATCCCAGAACAGGAGGGGATGGCTGCTCTCACATGGGACATGGCCCATCCCAGAACAGGAGGGGATGGCTGCTCTCACATGGGACATGGCCCATCCCAGAACAGGAGGGGATGGCTGCTCTCACATGGGACATGGCCCATCCCAGAACAGGAGGGGACGGCTGCTCTCACATGGGACATGGCCCATCCCAGAACAGGAGGGGATGGCTGCTCTCACATGGGACATGGCCCATCCCAGAACAGGAGGGGATGGCTGCTCTCACATGGGACATGGCCCATCCCAGAACAGGAGGGGATGGCTGCTCTCACATGGGACATGGCCCATCCCAGAACAGGAGGGGATGGCTGCTCTCACATGGGACATGGCCCATCCCAGAACAGGAGGGGATGGCTGCTCTCACATGGGACATGGCCCATCCCAGAACAGGAGGGGATGGCTGCTCTCACATGGGACATGGCCCATCCCAGAACAGGAGGGGATGGCTGCTCTCACATGGGACATGGCCCATCCCAGAACAGGAGGGGATGGCTGCTCTCACATGGGACATGGCCCATCCCAGAACAGGAGGGGATGGCTGCTCTCACATGGGACATTGCCCATCCCAGAACAGGAAGGGATGGCTGCTCTCACATGGGACATGGCCCATCCCAGAACAGGAGGGGATGGCTGCTCTCACATGGGACATGGCCCATCCCAGAACAGGAGGGGATGGCTGCTCTCACATGGGACATGGCCCATCCCAGAACAGGAGGGGATGGCTGCTCTCACATGGGACATGGCCCATCCCAGAACAGGAGGGGATGGCTGCTCTCACATGGGACATGGCCCATCCCAGAACAGGAGGGGATGGCTGCTCTCACATGGGACATGGCCCATCCCAGAACAGGAGGGGATGGCTGCTCTCACATGGGACATGGCCCATCCCAGAACAGGAGGGGATGGCTGCTCTCACATGGGACATGGCCCATCCCAGAACAGGAGGGGATGGCTGCTCTCACATGGGACATGGCCCATCCCAGAACAGGAGGGGATGGCTGCTCTCACATGGGACATGGCCCATCCCAGAACAGGAGGGGATGGCTGCTCTCACATGGGACATGGCCCATCCCAGAACAGGAGGGGATGGCTGCTCTCACATGGGACATGGCCCATCCCAGAACAGGAGGGGATGGCTGCTCTCACATGGGACATGGCCCATCCCAGAACAGGAGGGGATGGCTGCTCTCACATGGGACATTGCACATCCCAGAACAGGAAGGGATGGCTGCTCTCACATGGGACATGGCCCATCCCAGAACAGGAGGGGATGGCTGCTCTCACATGGGACATGGCCCATCCCAGAACAGGAGGGGATGGCTGCTCTCACATGGGACATGGCCCATCCCAGAACAGGAGGGGATGGCTGCTCTCACATGGGACATGGCCCATCCCAGAACAGGAGGGGATGGCTGCTCTCACATGGGACATGGCCCATCCCAGAACAGGAGGGGATGGCTGCTCTCACATGGGACATGGCCCATCCCAGAACAGGAGGGGATGGCTGCTCTCACATGGGACATGGCCCATCCCAGAACAGGAGGGGATGGCTGCTCTCACATGGGACATGGCCCATCCCAGAACAGGAGGGGATGGCTGCTCTCACATGGGACATGGCCCATCCCAGAACAGGAGGGGATGGCTGCTCTCACATGGGACATGGCCCATCCCAGAACAGGAGGGGGTGGCTGCTCTCACAGGGGACATGGCCCATCCCAGAACAGGAGGGGATGGCTGCTCTCACATGGGACATGGCCCATCCCAGAACAGGAGGGGATGGCTGCTCTCACATGGGACATGGCCCATCCCAGAACAGGACGGGATGGCTGCTCTCACATGGGACATGGCCCATCCCAGAACAGGAGGAGATGGCTGCTCTCACATGGGACATGGCCCATCCCAGAACAGGAGGGGATGACTGCTCTCACATGGGACATGGCCCATCCCAGAACAGGAGGGGATGGCTGCTCTCACATGGGACATGGCCCATCCCAGAACAGGAGGGGATGGCTGCTCTCACATGGGACATGGCCCATCCCAGAACAGGAGTGGATGGCTGCTCTCACATGGGACATGCCCCATCCCAGAACAGGAGGGGATGGCTGCTCTCACATGGGACATGGCCCATCCCAGAACAGGAGGGGATGGCTGCTCTCACATGGGACATGGCCCATCCCAGAACAGGAGTGGATGGCTGCTCTCACATGGGACATGGCCCATCACAGAACAGGAGGGGATGGCTGCTCTCACATGGGACATGGCCCATCCCAGAACAGGAAGGGATGGCTGCTCTCACATGGGACATGGCTCATCCCAGAACAGGAGGGGATGGTTGCGCTCACATGGGACATGGCCCATCCCAGAACAGGAGGGGATGGCTGCTCTCACATGGGACATGGTCCATCCCAGAACAGGAGGGGATGGCTGCTCTCACATGGGACATGGCCCATCCCAGAACAGGAGGGGATGGCTGCTCTCACATGGGACATGGCCCATCCCAGAACAGGAGGGGATGGCTGCTCTCACATGGGACATGGCCCATCCCAGAACAGGAGAGGATGGCTGCTCTCACATGGGACATGGCCCATCCCAGAACAGGAGTGGATGGCTGCTCTCACATGGGACATGGCCCATCCCAGAACAGGAGGGGATGGCTGCTCTCACATGGGACATGGCCCATCCCAGAACAGGAGGGGATGGCTGCTCTCACATGGGACATGGCCCATCCCAGAACAGGAGGGGATGGCTGCTCTCACATGGGACATGGCCCATCCCAGAACAGGAGAGGATGGCTGCTCTCACATGGGACATGGCCCATCCCAGAACAGGAGTGGATGGCTGCTCTCACATGGGACATGGCCCATCCCAGAACAGGAAGGGATGGCTGCTCTCACATGGGACATGGCCCATCCCAGAACAGGAGGGGATGGCTGCTCTCTCATGGGACATGGCCCATCTCAGAACAGGAGGGGATGGTTGCTCTCACATGGGACATGGCCCATCCCAGAACAGGAGAGAATGGCTGCTCTCACATGGGACATGGTCCATCCCAGAACAGGAGGGGATGGCTGCTCTCACATGGAACATGGTCCATCCTAGAACAGGAGGGGATGGCTGATCTCACATGGGACATGGCCCATCCCAGAACAGGAGGGGATGGCTGCTCTCACATGGAACATGGCCCATCCCAGAACAGGAGGGGATGGCTGCTCTCACTTGGGACATGGCCCATCCCAGAACAGGAGGGGATGGCTGCTCTCACATGGGACATGGCCCATCCCAGAACAGGAGGGGATGGCTGCTCTCACATGGGACATGGCCCATCCCAGAACAGGAGAGGATGGCTGCTCTCACATGGGACATGGCCCATCCCAGAACAGGAGGGGATGGCTGCTCTCACATGGGACATGGCCCATCCCAGATCAGGAGGGGATGGCTGCTCTCACATGGGACATGGCCCATCCCAGAACAGGAGTGGATGGCTGCTCTCACATGGGATATGGCCCATCCCAGAACAGGAGGGGATGGCTGCTCTCACATGGGACATGGCCCATCCCAGAACAGGAGGGGATGGCTGCTCTCACATGGGACATGGTCCATCCCAGAACAGGAGGGGATGGCTGCTCTCACATGGGACATGGCCCATCCCAGAACAGGAGGGGATGGCTGCTCTCACATGGGACATGGCCCATCCCAGAACAGGAGGGGATGGCTGCTCTCACATGGGACATGGCCCATCCCAGAACAGGAGGGGATGACTGCTCTCACATGGGACATGGCCCATCCCAGAACAGGAGGGGATGGCTGCTCTCACATGGGACATGGCCCATCCCAGAACAGGAGGGGATGGCTGCTCTCACATGGGACATGGCCCATCCCAGAACAGGAGAGGATGGCTGCTCTCACATGGGACATGGCCCATCCCAGAACAGGAGGAGATGGCTGCTCTCACATGGGACATGGCCCATCCCAGAACAGGAGGGGATGGCTGCTCTCACATGGGACATGGCCCATCCCAGAACAGGAGGGGATGGCTGCTCTCACATGGGACATGGCCCATCCCAGAACAGGAGGGGATGGCTGCTCTCACATGGGACATGGCCCATCCCAGAACAGGAGGGGATGGCTGCTCTCACATGGGACATGGCCCATCCCAGAACAGGAGGGGATGGCTGCTCTCACATGGGACATGGCCCATCCCAGAACAGGAGAGGATGGCTGCTCTCACATGGGACATGGCCCATCCCAGAACAGGAGTGGATGGCTGCTCTCACATGGGACATGGCCCATCCCAGAACAGGAAGGGATGGCTGCTCTCACATGGGACATGGCCCATCCCAGAACAGGAGGGGATGGCTGCTCTCTCATGGGACATGGCCCATCTCAGAACAGGAGGGGATGGTTGCTCTCACATGGGACATGGCCCATCCCAGAACAGGAGAGAATGGCTGCTCTCACATGGGACATGGTCCATCCCAGAACAGGAGGGGATGGCTGCTCTCACATGGAACATGGTCCATCCTAGAACAGGAGGGGATGGCTGATCTCACATGGGACATGGCCCATCCCAGAACAGGAGGGGATGGCTGCTCTCACATGGAACATGGCCCATCCCAGATCAGGAGGGGATGGCTGCTCTCACATGGGACATGGCCCATCCCAGAACAGGAGTGGATGGCTGCTCTCACATGGGATATGGCCCATCCCAGAACAGGAGGGGATGGCTGCTCTCACATGGGACATGGCCCATCCCAGAACAGGAGGGGATGGCTGCTCTCACATGGGACATGGTCCATCCCAGAACAGGAGGGGATGGCTGCTCTCACATGGGACATGGCCCATCCCAGAACAGGAGGGGATGGCTGCTCTCACATGGGACATGGCCCATCCCAGAACAGGAGGGGATGGCTGCTCTCACATGGCACATGGCCCATCCCAGAACAGGAGGGGATGACTGCTCTCACATGGGACATGGCCCATCCCAGAACAGGAGGGGATGGCTGCTCTCACATGGGACATGGCCCATCCCAGAACAGGAGGGGATGGCTGCTCTCACATGGGACATGGCCCATCCCAGAACAGGAGGGGATGGCTGCTCTCACATGGGACATGGCCCATCCCAGAACAGGAGGGGATGGCTGCTCTCACATGGGACATGGCCCATCCCAGAACAGGAGGGGATGGCTGCTCTCACATGGGACATGGCCCATCCCAGATCAGGAGGGGATGGCTGCTCTCACATGGGATATGGCCCATCCCAGAACAGGAGTGGATGGCTGCTCTCACATGGGATATGGCCCATCCCAGAACAGGAGGGGATGGCTGCTCTCACATGGGACATGGCCCATCCCAGAACAGGAGGGGATGGCTGCTCTCACATGGGACATGGCCCATCCCAGAACAGGAGGGGATGGCTGCTCTCACATGGAACATGGCCCATCCCAGAACAGGAGGGGATGGCTGCGCTCACATGGGACATGGCCCATCCCGGAAAAAAGAGTGGATGGCTGCTCTCACATGGGACATGGCTCATCACAGAACAGGAGGGGATGGCTGCTCTCACATGGGACATGGCCCATCCCAGAACAGGAGGGGATGGCTGCCCTCACATGGGACATGGCCCATCCCAGAACAGGAGGGGATGGCTGGTCTCACATGGGACATGGCCCATCCCAGACAGGAGGGGATGGCTGCTCTCACATGGGACATGGCCCATCCCAGAACAGGAGGGGATGGCTGCTCTCACATGGGACATGGCCCATCCCAGAACAAGATGGGATGGCTGCTGTCACATGGGACATGGCCCATCCCAGAACAGGAGTGGATGGCTGCTCTCACATGGGACATGGCCCATCCCAGAACAGGAGGGGATGGCTGCTCTCACAGGGGACATGGCCCATCCCAGAACAGGAGGGGATGGCTGCTCTCACATGGGACATGGCCCATCCCAGAACAGGAGGGGATGGCTGCTCTCACATGGGACATGGCAAATCCCAGAACAGGAGGGGATGGCTGCTCTCACATGGGACATGGCCCATCCCAGAACAGGAGTGGATGGCTGCTCTCACATGGGACATGGCCCATCCCAGAACAGGAGGGAATGGCTGCTCTCACATGGGACATGGCCCATCCCAGAACAGGAGGAGATGGCTGCTCTCACATGGGACATGGCCCATCCCAGAACAGGAGGGGATGGCTGCTCTCACATGGGACATGGCCCATCCCAGAACAGGAGGGGATGGCTGCTCTCACATGGGACATGGCCCATCCCAGAACAGGAGGGGATGGCTGCTCTCACATGGGACATGGCCCATCCCAGAACAGGAGGGGATGGCTGCTCTCACATGGGACATGGCCCATCCCAGAACAGGAGTGGATGGCTGCTCTCACATGGGACATGGCCCATCCCAGAACAGGAGGGGATGGCTGCTCTCATATGGGACATGGCCCATCCCAGAACAGGAGGGGATGATTGCTCTCACATGGGACATGGCCCATCCCAGAACAGGAGAGAATGGCTGCTCTCACATGGGACATGGTCCATCCCAGAACAGGAGGGGATGGCTGCTCTCACATGGGACATGGCCCATCCCAGAACAGGAGGGGATGGCTGCTCTCACATGGGACATGGCCCATCCCAGAACAGGAAGGGATGGCTGCTCGCACATGGAATATGGTCCATCCCAGAACAGGAGGGGATGGCTGATCTCACATGGGACATGGCCCATCCCAGAACAGGAGGGGATGGCTGCTCTCTCATGGAACATGGCCCATCCCAGAACAGGAGTGGATGGCTGCTCTCACATGGGACATGGCCCATCCCAGAACAGGAGGGGATGGCTGCTCTCACATGGGACATGGCCCATCCCAGAACAGGAGGGGATGGCTGCTCTCACATGGGACATGGCCCATCCCAGATCAGGAGGGGATGGCTGCTCTCACATGGGACATGGCCCATCCCAGAACAGGAGTGGATGGCTGCTCTCACATGGGACATGGCCCATCCCAGAACAAGAGGGGATGGCTGCTCTCACATGGGACATGGACCATCCCAGAACAGGAGGGGATGGCTGCTCTCACATGGGACATGGCCCATCCCAGAACAGGAGTGGATGGCTGCTCTCACATGGGACATGGCCCATCCCAGAACAGGAGGGGATGGCTGCTCTCACATGGGACATGGACCATCACAGAACAGGAGGGGATGGCTGCTCTCACATGGGACATGGCCCATCCCAGAACAGGAGGGGATGGCTGCTCTCACATGGGACATGGCCCATCCCAGAACAGGAGTGCATGGCTGCTCTCACATGGGACATGGCCCATCCCAGATCAGGAGAGGATGGCTGCTCTCACATGGGACATGGCCCATCCCAGAACAGGAGGGGATGGCTGCTCTCACATGGGACATGGCCCATCCCAGAACAGGAGAGGATGGCTGCTCTCACATGGGACATGGCCCATCCCAGAACAGGAGGGGATGGCTGCTCTCACATGGGACATGGCCCATCCCGGAACAGGAGGAGATGGCTGCTCTCACATGGGACATGGCCCATCCCAGAACAGGAGGGGATGGCTGCTCTCACATGGGACATGGCCCATCCCAGAACAGGAGTGGATGACTGCTCTCACATGGGACATGGCCCATCCCAGAACAGGAGTGGATGGCTGCTCTCACATGGGACATGGCCCATCCCAGAACAGGAGTGGATAGCTGCTCTCACATGGGACATGGCCCATCCCAGAACAGGAGTGGATGACTGCTCTCACATGGGACATGGCCCATCCCAGAACAGGAGTGGATGGCTGCTCTCACATGGGACATGGCCCATCCCAGAACAGGAGTGGATAGCTGCTCTCACATGGGACATGGCCCATCCCAGAACAGGAGTGGATGGCTGCTCTCACATGGGACATGGCCCATCCCAGAACAGGAGGGGATGGCTGCTCTCACATGGGACATGGCACATCCCAGAACAGGAGGGGATGGCTGCTCTCACATGGGACATGGCCCATCCCAGAACAGGAGAGGATGGCTGCTCTCACATGGGACATGGCCCATCCCAGAACAGGAGGGGATGGCTGCTCTCACATGGGACATGGCCCATCCCAGAACAGGAGGGGATGGCTGCTCTCACATGGGACATGGCCCATCCCAGAACAGGAGAGGATGGCTGCTCTCACATGGGACATGGCCCATCCCAGAACAGGAGTGGATGGTTGCTCTCACATGGGACATGGCCCATCCCAGAACAGGAGAGAATGGCTGCTCTCACATGGGACATGGTCCCTCCCAGAACAGGAGGGGATGGCTGCTCTCACATGGGACATGGCCCATCTCAGAACAGGAGGGGATGGTTGCTCTCACATGGGACATGGCCCATCCCAGAACAGGAGAGAATGGCTGCTCTCACATGGGACATGGTCCATCCCAGAACAGGAGGGGATGGCTGCTCTCACATGGAACATGGTCCATCCTAGAACAGGAGGGGATGGCTGATCTCACATGGGACATGGCCCATCCCAGAACAGGAGGGGATGGCTGCTCTCACATGGAACATGGCCCATCCCAGAACAGGAGGGGATGGCTGCTCTCACATGGGACATGGCCCATCCCAGAACAAGAGGGGATGGCTGCTCTCACATGGGACATGGCCCATCCCAGAACAGGAGGGGATGGCTGCTCTCACATGGGACATGGCCCATCCCAGAACAGGAGGGGATGGCTGCTCTCACATGGGACATGGCCCATCCCAGAACAGGAGGGGATGGCTGCTCTCACATGGGACATGGCCCATCCCAGATCAGGAGGGGATGGCTGCTCTCACATGGGACATGGCCCATCCCAGAAGAGGAGTGGATGGCTGCTCTCACATGGGACATGGCCCATCCCAGAACAGGAGGGGATGGCTGCTCTCACATGGGACATGGCCCATCCCAGAACAGGAGGGGATGGCTGCTCTCACATGGGACATGGCCCATCCCAGAACAGGAGGGGATGGCTGCTCTCACATGGAACATGGCCCATCCCAGAACAGGAGGGGATGGCTGCTCTCACATGGGACATGGCCCATCCCGGAAAAAAGAGTGGATGGCTGCTCTCACATGGGACATGGCCCATCCCAGAACAGGAGGGGATGGCTGCCCTCACATGGGACATGGCCCATCCCAGAACAGGAGGGGATGGCTGGTCTCACATGGGACATGGCCCATCCCAGAACAGGAGGGGATGGCTGCTCTCACATGGGACATGGCCCATCCCAGAACAGGAGGGGATGGCTGCTCTCACATGGGACAAGGCCCATCCCAGAACAAGATGGGATGGCTCCTGTCACATGGGACATGGCCCATCCCAGAACAGGAGTGGATGGCTGCTCTCACATGGGACATGGCCCATCCCAGAACAGGAGGGGATGGCTGCTCTCACAGGGGACATGGCCCATCCCAGAACAGGAGGGGATGGCTGCTCTCACATGGGACATGGCCCATCCCAGAACAGGAGGGGATGGCTGCTCTCACATGGGACATGGCAAATCCCAGAACAGGAGGGGATGGCTGCTCTCACATGGGACATGGCCCATCCCAGAACAGGAGTGGATGGCTGCTCTCACATGGGACATGGCCCATCCCAGAACAGGAGGGAATGGCTGCTCTCACATGGGACATGGCCCATCCCAGAACAGGAGGAGATGGCTGCTCTCACATGGGACATGACACATCCCAGAACAGGAGGGGATGGCTGCTCTCACATGGGACATGGCCCATCCCAGAACAGGAGGGGATGGCTGCTCTCACATGGGACATGGCCCATCCCAGAACAGGAGGGGATGGCTGCTCTCACATGGGACATGGCCCATCCCAGAACAGGAGGGGATGGCTGCTCTCTCATGGAACATGGCCCATCCCAGAACAGGAGGGGATGGCTGCTCTCTCATGGAACATGGCCCATCCCAGAACAGGAGTGGATGGCTGCTCTCACATGGGACATGGCCCATCCCAGAACAGGAGGGGATGGCTGCTCTCACATGGGACATGGCCCATCCCAGAACAGGAGGGGATGGCTGCTCTCACATGGGACATGGCCCATCCCAGATCAGGAGGGGATGGCTGCTCTCACATGGGACATGGCCCATCCCAGAACAGGAGTGGATGGCTGCTCTCACATGGGACATGGCCCATCCCAGAACAAGAGGGGATGGCTGCTCTCACATGGGACATGGACCATCCCAGAACAGGAGGGGATGGCTGCTCTCACATGGGACATGGCCCATCCCAGAACAGGAGTGGATGGCTGCTCTCACATGGGACATGGCCCATCCCAGAACAGGAGGGGATGGCTGCTCTCACATGGGACATGGACCATCACAGAACAGGAGGGGATGGCTGCTCTCACATGGGACATGGCCCATCCCAGAACAGGAGGGGATGGCTGCTCTCACATGGGACATGGCCCATCCCAGAACAGGAGTGCATGGCTGCTCTCACATGGGACATGGCCCATCCCAGATCAGGAGAGGATGGCTGCTCTCACATGGGACATGGCCCATCCCAGAACAGGAGGGGATGGCTGCTCTCACATGGGACATGGCCCATCCCAGAACAGGAGAGGATGGCTGCTCTCACATGGGACATGGCCCATCCCAGAACAGGAGGGGATGGCTGCTCTCACATGGGACATGGCCCATCCCGGAACAGGAGGGGATGGCTGCTCTCACATGGGACATGGCCCATCCCAGAACAGGAGGGGATGGCTGCTCTCACATGGGACATGGCCCATCCCAGAACAGGAGTGGATGACTGCTCTCACATGGGACATGGCCCATCCCAGAACAGGAGTGGATGGCTGCTCTCACATGGGACATGGCCCATCCCAGAACAGGAGTGGATAGCTGCTCTCACATGGGACATGGCCCATCCCAGAACAGGAGTGGATGGCTGCTCTCACATGGGACATGGCCCATCCCAGAACAGGAGGGGATGGCTGCTCTCACATGGGACATGGCCCATCCCAGAACAGGAGTGGATGGCTGCTCTCACATGGGACATGGCCCATCCCAGAACAGGAGGGGATGGCTGCTCTCACATGGGACATGGCCCATCCCAGAACAGGAGGGGATGGCTGCTCTCACATGGGACATGGCCCATCCCAGAACAGGAGGGGATGGCTGCTCTCACATGGGACATGGCCCATCCCAGAACAGGAGAGGATGGCTGCTCTCACATGGGACATGGCCCATCCCAGAACAGGAAGGGATGGCTGCTCTCACATGGGACATGGCCCATCCCAGAACAGGAGGGGATGGCTGCTCTCACATGGGACATGGCCCATCTCAGAACAGGAGGGGATGGTTGCTCTCACATAGGACATGGCCCATCCCAGAACAGGAGAGAATGGCTGCTCTCACATGGGACATGGTCCATCCCAGAACAGGAGGGGATGGCTGCTCTCACATGGAACATGGTCCATCCTAGAACAGGAGGGGATGGCTGATCTCACATGGGACATGGCCCATCCCAGAACAGGAGGGGATGGCTGCTCTCACATGGAACATGGCCCATCCCAGAACAGGAGGGGATGGCTGCTCTCACATGGGACATGGCCCATCCCAGAACAAGAGGGGATGGCTGCTCTCACATGGGACATGGCCCATCCCAGAACAGGAGGGGATGGCTGCTCTCACATGGGACATGGCCCATCCCAGAACAGGAGGGGATGGCTGCTCTCACATGGGACATGGCCCATCCCAGAACAGGAGGGGATGGCTGCTCTCACATGGGACATGGCCCATCCCAGATCAGGAGGGGATGGCTGCTCTCACATGGGACATGGCCCATCCCAGAAGAGGAGTGGATGGCTGCTCTCACATGGGACATGGCCCATCCCAGAACAGGAGGGGATGGCTGCTCTCACATGGGACATGGCCCATCCCAGAACAGGAGGGGATGGCTGCTCTCACATGGGACATGGCCCATCCCAGAACAGGAGGGGATGGCTGCTCTCACATGGAACATGGCCCATCCCAGAACAGGAGGGGATGGCTGCTCTCACATGGGACATGGCCCATCCCGGAAAAAAGAGTGGATGGCTGCTCTCACATGGGACATGGCCCATCCCAGAACAGGAGGGGATGGCTGCCCTCACATGGGACATGGCCCATCCCAGAACAGGAGGGGATGGCTGGTCTCACATGGGACATGGCCCATCCCAGAACAGGAGGGGATGGCTGCTCTCACATGGGACATGGCCCATCCCAGAACAGGAGGGGATGGCTGCTCTCACATGGGACATGGCCCATCCCAGAACAAGATGGGATGGCTCCTGTCACATGGGACATGGCCCATCCCAGAACAGGAGTGGATGGCTGCTCTCACATGGGACATGGCCCATCCCAGAACAGGAGGGGATGGCTGCTCTCACAGGGGACATGGCCCATCCTAGAACAGGAGGGGATGGCTGCTCTCACATGGGACATGGCCCATCCCAGAACAGGAGGGGATGGCTGCTCTCACATGGGACATGGCCCATCCCAGAACAGGAGGGGATGGCTGCTCTCACATGGGACATGGCCCATCCCAGAACAGGAGTGGATGGCTGCTCTCACATGGGACATGGCCCATCCCAGAACAGGAGGGAATGGCTGCTCTCACATGGGACATGGCCCATCCCAGAACAGGAGGGGATGGCTGCTCTCACATGGGACATGGCCCATCCCAGAACAGGAGGGGATGGCTGCTCTCACATGGGACATGGCCCATCCCAGAACAGGAGTGGATGGCTGCTCTCACATGGGACATGGCCCATCCCAGAACAGGAGGGGATGGCTGCTCTCACATGGGACATGGCCCACCCCAGAACAGGAGGGGATGGCTGCTCTCACATGGGACATGGCCCATCCCAGATCAGGAGGGGATGGCTGCTCTCACATGGGACATGGCCCATCCCAGAACAGGAGTGGATGGCTGCTCTCACATGGGACATGGCCCATCCCAGAACAAGAGGGGATGGCTGCTCTCACATGGGACATGGACCATCCCAGAACAGGAGGGGATGGCTGCTCTCACATGGGACATGGCCCATCCCAGAACAGGAGGGGATGGCTGCTCTCACATGGGACATGGCCCATCCCAGAACAGGAGGGGATGGCTGCTCTCACATGGGACATGGACCATCCCAGAACAGGAGGGGATGGCTGCTCTCACATGGGACATGGCCCATCCCAGAACAGGAGGGGATGGCTGCTCTCACATGGGACATGGCCCATCCCAGAACAGGAGTGCATGGCTGCTCTCACATGGGACATGGCCCATCCCAGATCAGGAGAGGATGGCTGCTCTCACATGGGACATGGCCCATCCCATATCAGGAGGGGATGGCTGCTCTCACATGGGACATGGCCCATCCCAGAACAGGAGGGGATGGCTGCTCTCACATGGGACATGGCTCATCCCCGAACAGGAGTGGATGGCTGCTCTCACATGGGACATTGCCCATCCCAGAACAGGGGGGGATGGCTGCTCTCACATCGGACATGGCCCATCCCAGAACAAGAGTGGATGGCTGCTCTCACATGGGACATGACCCATCCCAGAACAGGAGGGGATGGCTGCTCTCACATGGGACATGGCCCATCCCAGAACAGGAGTGCATGGCTGCTCTCACATGGGACATGGCCCATCCCAGATCGGGAGAGGATGGCTGCTCTCACATGGGACATGGCCCATCCCAGAACAGGAGGGGATGGCTGCTCTCACATGGGACATGGCCCATCCCAGAACAGGAGAGGATGGCTGCTCTCACATGGGACATGGCCCATCCCAGAACAGGAGGGGATGGCTGCTCTCACATGGGACATGGCCCATCCCGGAACAGGAGGGGATGGCTGCTCTCACATGGGACATGGCCCATCCCAGAACAGGAGGGGATGGCTGCTCTCACATGGGACATGGCCCATCCCAGAACAGGAGTGGATGACTGCTCTCACATGGGACATGGCCCATCCCAGAACAGGAGTGGATGGCTGCTCTCACATGGGACATGGCCCATCCCAGAACAGGAGTGGATAGCTGCTCTCACATGGGACATGGCCCATCCCAGAACAGGAGTGGATGGCTGCTCTCACATGGGACATGGCCCATCCCAGAACAGGAGGGGATGGCTGCTCTCACATGGGACATGGCCCATCCCAGAACAGGAGTGGATGGCTGCTCTCACATGGGACATGGCCCATCCCAGAACAGGAGGGGATGGCTGCTCTCACATGGGACATGGCCCATCCCAGAACAGGAGGGGATGGCTGCTCTCACATGGGACATGGCCCATCCCAGAACAGGAGGGGATGGCTGCTCTCACATGGGACATGGCCCATCCCAGAACAGGAGAGGATGGCTGCTCTCACATGGGACATGGCCCATCCCAGAACAGGAGTGGATGGCTGCTCTCACATGGGACATGGCCCATCCCAGAACAGGAAGGGATGGCTGCTCTCACATGGGACATGGCCCATCCCAGAACAGGAGGGGATGGCTGCTCTCACATGGGACATGGCCCATCTCAGAACAGGAGGGGATGGTTGCTCTCACATGGGACATGGCCCATCCCAGAACAGGAGAGAATGGCTGCTCTCACATGGGACATGGTCCATCCCAGAACAGGAGGGGATGGCTGCTCTCACATGGAACATGGTCCATCCTAGAACAGGAGGGGATGGCTGATCTCACATGGGACATGGCCCATCCCAGAACAGGAGGGGATGGCTGCTCTCACATGGAACATGGCCCATCCCAGAACAGGAGGGGATGGCTGCTCTCACATGGGACATGGCCCATCCCAGAACAAGAGGGGATGGCTGCTCTCACATGGGACATGGCCCATCCCAGAACAGGAGGGGATGGCTGCTCTCACATGGGACATGGCCCATCCCAGAACAGGAGGGGATGGCTGCTCTCACATGGGACATGGCCCATCCCAGAACAGGAGGGGATGGCTGCTCTCACATGGGACATGGCCCATCCCACATCAGGAGGGGATGGCTGCTCTCACATGGGACATGGCCCATCCCAGAAGAGGAGTGGATGGCTGCTCTCACATGGGACATGGCCCATCCCAGAACAGGAGGGGATGGCTGCTCTCACATGGGACATGGCCCATCCCAGAACAGGAGGGGATGGCTGCTCTCACATGGGACATGGCCCATCCCAGAACAGGAGGGGATGGCTGCTCTCACATGGAACATGGCCCATCCCAGAACAGGAGGGGATGGCTGCTCTCACATGGGACATGGCCCATCCCGGAAAAAAGAGTGGATGGCTGCTCTCACATGGGACATGGCCCATCCCAGAACAGGAGGGGATGGCTGCCCTCACATGGGACATGGCCCATCCCAGAACAGGAGGGGATGGCTGGTCTCACATGGGACATGGCCCATCCCAGAACAGGAGGGGATGGCTGCTCTCACATGGGACATGGCCCATCCCAGAACAGGAGGGGATGGCTGCTCTCACATGGGACATGGCCCATCCCAGAACAAGATGGGATGGCTGCTCTCACATGGGACGTGGCCCATCCCAGAACAGGAGTGGATGGCTGCTCTCACATGGGACATGGCCCATCCCAGAACAGGAGGGGATGGCTGCTCTCACATGGGACATGGCCCATCCCAGAACAGGAGGGGATGGCTGCTCTCACATGGGACATGGCCCATCCCAGAACAGGAGGGGATGGCTGCTCTCACATGGGACATGGCCCATCCCAGAACAGGAGGGGATGGCTGCTCTCACATGGGACATGGCCCATCCCAGAACAGGAGTGGATGGCTGCTCTCACATGGGACATGGCCCATCCCAGAACAGGAGGGAATGGCTGCTCTCACATGGGACATGGCCCATCCCAGAACAGGAGGAGATGGCTGCTCTCACATGGGACATGGCCCATCCCAGAACAGGAGGGGATGGCTGCTCTCACATGGGACATGGCCCATCCCAGAACAGGAGGGGATGGCTGCTCTCACATGGGACATGGCCCATCCCAGAACAGGAGGGGATGGCTGCTCTCACATGGGACATGGCCCATCCCAGAACAGGAGTGGATGGCTGCTCTCACATCTGACATGGCCCATCCCAGAACAGGAGGGGATGGCTGCTCTCACATGGGACATGGCCCACCCCAGAACAGGAGGGGATGGCTGCTCTCACATGGGACATGGCCCATCCCAGATCAGGAGGGGATGGCTGCTCTCACATGGGACATGGCCCATCCCAGAACAGGAGTGGATGGCTGCTCTCACATGGGACATGGCCCATCCCAGAACAAGAGGGGATGGCTGCTCTCACATGGGACATGGACCATCCCAGAACAGGAGGGGATGGCTGCTCTCACATGGGACATGGCCCATCCCAGAACAGGAGGGGATGGCTGCTCTCACATGGGACATGGCCCATCCCAGAACAGGAGGGGATGGCTGCTCTCACATGGGACATGGACCATCCCAGAACAGGAGGGGATGGCTGCTCTCACATGGGACATGGCCCATCCCAGAACAGGAGGGGATGGCTGCTCTCACATGGGACATGGCCCATCCCAGAACAGGAGTGCATGGCTGCTCTCACATGGGACATGGCCCATCCCAGATCAGGAGAGGATGGCTGCTCTCACATGGGACATGGCCCATCCCATATCAGGAGGGGATGGCTGCTCTCACATGGGACATGGCTCATCCCCGAACAGGAGTGGATGGCTGCTCTCACATGGGACATTGCCCATCCCAGAACAGGGGGGGATGGCTGCTCTCACATCGGACATGGCCCATCCCAGAACAAGAGTGGATGGCTGCTCTCACATGGGACATGGCCCATCCCAGAACAGGAGGGGATGGCTGCTCTCACATGGGACGTGGCCCACCCCAGAACAGGAGGGGATGGCTGCTCTCACATGGGACATGGCCCATCCCAGAACAGGAGGGGATGGCTGCTCTCACATGGGACATGGCCCATCCCAGAACAGGAGGGGATGGCTGCCCTCACATGGGACATGGCCCATCCCAGAACAGGAGGGGATGGCTGGTCTCACATGGGACATGGCCCATCCCAGAACAGGAGGGGATGGCTGCTCTCACATGGGACATGGCCCATCCCAGAACAGGAGGGGATGGCTGCTCTCACATGGGACATGGCCCATCCCAGAACAAGATGGGATGGCTGCTGTCACATGGGACATGGCCCATCCCAGAACAGGAGTGGATGGCTGCTCTCAAATGGGACATGGCCCATCCCAGAACAGGAGGGGATGGCTGCTCTCACAGGGGACATGGCCCATCCCAGAACAGGAGGGGATGGCTGCTCTCACATGGGACATGTCCCATCCCAGAACAGGAGGGGATGGCTGCTCTCACATGGGACATGGCCCATCCCAGAACAGGAGGGGATGGCTGCTCTCACATGGGACATGGCCCATCCCAGAACAGGAGTGGATGGCTGCTCTCACATGGGACATGGCCCATCCCAGAACAGGAGGGAATGGCTGCTCTCACATGGGACATGGCCCATCCCAGAACAGGAGGAGATGGCTGCTCTCACATGGGACATGGCCCATCCCAGAACAGGAGGGGATGGCTGCTCTCACATGGGACATGGCCCATCCCAGAACAGGAGGGGATGGCTGCTCTCACATGGGACATGGCCCATCCCAGAACAGGAGGGGATGGCTGCTCTCACATGGGACATGGCCCATCCCAGAACAGGAGTGGATGGCTGCTCTCACATGGGACATGGCCCATCCCAGAACAGGAGGGGATGGCTGCTCTCACATGGGACATGGCCCATCCCAGAACAGGAGGGGATGGCTGCTCTCACATGGGACATGGCCCATCCCAGATCAGGAGGGGATGGCTGCTCTCACATGGGACATGGCCCATCCCAGAACAGGAGGGGATGGCTGCTCTCACATGGGACATGGCCCATCCCAGAACAAGAGGGGATGGCTGCTCTCACATGGGACATGGCCCATCCCAGAACAGGAGGGGATGGCTGCTCTCACATGGGACATGGCCCATCCCAGAACAGGAGGGGATGGCTGCTCTCACATGGGACATGGCCCATCCCAGAACAGGAGGGGATGGCTGCTCTCACATGGGACATGGACCATCCCAGAACAGGAGTGCATGGCTGCTCTCACATGGGACATGGCCCATCCCAGATCAGGAGAGGATGGCTGCTCTCACATGGGACATGGCTCATCCCAGATCAGGAGGGGATGGCTGCTCTCACATGGGACATGGCCCATCCCAGAACAGGAGGGGATGGCTGCTCTCACATGGGACATGGCTCATCCCCGAACAGGAGTGGATGGCTGCTCTCACATGGGACATTGCCCATCCCAGAACAGGAGGGGATGGCTGCTCTCACATCGGACATGGCCCATCCCAGAACAAGAGTGGATGGCTGCTCTCACATGGGACATGGCCCATCCCAGAACAGGAGGGGATGGCTGGTCTTACATGGGACATGGCCCATCCCAGAACAGGAGGGGATGGCTGCTCTCACATGGGACATGGCCCATCGCAGAGCAGGAGGGGATGGCTGCTCTCACATGGGACGTGGCCCATCCCAGAACAGGAGGGGATGGCTGCTCTCACATGGGACATGGCCCATCCCAGAACAGGAGGGGATGGCTGCTCTCACATGGGACATGGCCCATCCCATATCAGGAGGGGATGGCTGCCCTCACATGGGACATGGCCCATCCCAGAACAGGAGGGGATGGCTGGTCTCACATGGGACATGGCCCATCCCAGAACAGGAGGGGATGGCTGCTCTCACATGGCACATGGCCCATCCCAGAACAGGAGGGGATGGCTGCTCTCACATGGGACATGGCCCATCCCAGAACAAGATGGGATGGCTGCTGTCACATGGGACATGGCCCAACCCAGAACAGGAGTGGATGGCTGCTCTCACATGGGACATGGCCCATCCCAGAACAGGAGGGGATGGCTGCTCTCACAGGGGACATGGCCCATCCCAGAACAGGAGGGGATGGCTGCTCTCACATGGGACATGGCCCATCCCAGAACAGGAGGGGATGGCTGCTCTCACATGGGACATGGCCCATCCCAGAACAGGAGGGGATGGCTGCTCTCACATGGGACATGGCCCATCCCAGAACAGGAGTGGATGGCTGCTCTCACATGGGACATGGCCCATCCCAGAACAGGAGGGAATGGCTGCTCTCACATGGGACATGGCCCATCCCAGAACAGGAGGAGATGGCTGCTCTCACATGGGACATGGCCCATCCCAGAACAGGAGGGGATGGCTGCTCTCACATGGGATATGGCCCATCCCAGAACAGGAGGGGATGGCTGCTCTCACATGGGACATGGCCCATCCCAGAACAGGAGGGGATGGCTGCTCTCACATGGGACATGGCCCATCCCAGAACAGGAGTGGATGGCTGCTCTCACATGGGACATGGCCCATCCCAGAACAGGAGGGGATGGCTGCTCTCACATGGGACATGGCCCATCCCAGAACAGGAGGGGATGGCTGCTCTCACATGGGACATGGCCCATCCCAGATCAGGAGGGGATGGCTGCTCTCACATGGGACATGGCCCATCCCAGAACAGGAGTGGATGGCTGCTCTCACATGGGACATGGCCCATCCCAGAACAAGAGGGGATGGCTGCTCTCACATGGGACATGGACCATCCCAGAACAGGAGGGGATGGCTGCTCTCACATGGGACATGGCCCATCCCAGAACAGGAGTGGATGGCTGCTCTCACATGGGACATGGCCCATCCCAGAACAGGAGGGGATGGCTGCTCTCACATGGGACATGGACCATCCCAGAACAGGAGGGGATGGCTGCTCTCACATGGGACATGGCCCATCCCAGAACAGGAGGGGATGGCTGCTCTCACATGGGACATGGCCCATCCCAGAACAGGAGTGCATGGCTGCTCTCACATGGGACATGGCCCATCCCAGATCAGGAGAGGATGGCTGCTCTCACATGGGACATGGCCCATCCCAGATCAGGAGGGGATGGCTGCTCTCACATGGGACATGGCCCATCCCAGAACAGGAGGGGATGGCTGCTCTCACATGGGACATGGCTCATCCCCGAACAGGAGTGGATGGCTGCTCTCACATGGGACATTGCCCATCCCAGAACAGGAGGGGATGGCTGCTCTCACATCGGACATGGCCCATCCCAGAACAAGAGTGGATGGCTGCTCTCACATGGGACATGGCCCATCCCAGAACAGGAGGGGATGGCTGGTCTTACATGGGACATGGCCCATCGCAGAACAGGAGGGGATGGCTGCTCTCACATGGGACATGGCCCATCGCAGAGCAGGAGGGGATGGCTGCTCTCACATGGGACGTGGCCCATCCCAGAACAGGAGGGGATGGCTGCTCTCACATGGGACATGGACCATCCCAGAACAGGAGGGGATGGCTGCTCTCACATGGGACATGGCCCATCCCAGAACAGGGGGGGATGGCTGCTCTCACATGGGACATGGCCCATCCCAGAACAGGAGGGGATGGCTGCTCTCACATGGGACATGGCCAATCCCAGAACAGGAGGGGATGGCTGCTCTCACATGGGACATGGCCCATCCCAGAACAGGAGGGGATGGCTGCTCTCACATGGGACATGGCCCATCCCAGAACAGGAGGGGATGCTTCATTTGGACATAACAGCTTAGTTTTTAGAGGATGAGATCCCTTCCCCCACCCCACGTCCCACCTTGAAGGCAGTCCCTCCCTCACCCCACGTCCCACCTTGAAGGCCCTTCCCCCACCCCACGTCCCACCTTGAAGGCCCTTCCCCCACCCCACGTCCCACCTTGAAGGCCCTTCCCCCACCCCACGTCCCACCTTAAAGGCCCTTCCCCCACCCCACGTCCCACCTTGAAGGCCCTTCCCCCACCCCACGTCCCACCTTGAAGGCCCTTCCCCCACCCCACGTCCCACCTTGAAGGCCCTTCCCCCACCCCACGTCCCACCTTGAAGGCCCTTTCCCCACCCCACGTCCCACCTTGAAGGCCCTTCCCCCACCCCACGTGCCACCTTGAAGGCCCTTCCCCCACCCCACGTCCCACCTTGAAGGCCCTTCCCCCACCCCACGTCCCACCTTGAAGGCCCTTCCCCCACCCAACGCCCCACCTTAAAGGCCCTTCCCCCACCCCGCGTCCCACCTTGAAGGCAGTCTTGCAGAAGCCGATGTTATTCACATTGAAGTTGTGTGATATGCCAGCCAAGTAATGACTGTTTGGGGATTGTCAGACACTGAGCCTGGACCCCAAGAATAACACGTGCTGTACTTGAGATTAACTATCATAGCTCCGTCAGTGGCGTTGTATAAACACAGACTGGTTCCCGGTTCGATCTGTGACCCCCAGGGGCGGATCCAGGGGGGACAGGGGGGAGGGGGGCGACCCGCGCCCCCCCCCCCCTTTTAGGGCCGACATTTATATAGTTTATACCATTTAACATAGGAAAACCAAAACCGCCACCGCCCCCCACTATCCAGCATACCTGGATCCGACCTTGCAACCGACCCTCCCTATTCAGATTTTCTGGATCCGCCCCTGACCCCAACCAGACAAGACGATGGTTTTGCTTGAATGACACACATTTGTGACACTTTTCAACTTTAGGACGTCTATCTTAGAGAAAATGGTGAACATATTGCCAAACTTGGTGTCCGTTTAGACAGAACATCGTAACCTGTAAGGTTGCCATGACGATAAGGGGGTCACGGTAGATATGAACCATGTCTCCGGTGGTCCAGAGGACTCACAGGGGACAAACGATGTGAGTGAACAGCAAGCGCCCCCTAGCCACGGCCAGATAGCAACGTCGACTCGACATCGTTGTTTGACATCTGTTTGATACCAAAAATGACACACTTATGTCGGATTAACAAACGTCTGGCCGACGTAAATCGCTGGAGTTTCGATAGAAAATCGACAGCAAGGTCGCACTCGGTTAGACGTCGAAACGCCTCGACCATCAGTGTCGGATCGACATCCATTCGATACTTGACAGCGATTCCGTCCGTCCAGTCTGAAGATCTGAATCCGATATAAGCATGTAAGTAAGTTACACAGTTCAAAGCAAATTGCAGGAGCTCAAATCAATTCGACAAGATATATCATTTGATAGGTTATAACGTATGTAACTGAGACACTTTAATAAATAGGAAAAGAAATGCTAGGCCAGCTTCCAGCACTGAAAGTAGTCACAATCGGTAGTCATCCACGACCTATTTACACAAACCTTACCTTCACCCTCATGCACTACCAGTCGTAAAGTAACAGAATTTAAAAGTGTACTTATTTCTGACATTTACCTAGCAGTGATAATGCTAGACCAAGTTCCAGAACTAAAAGTCACCAACAACAGCGGTAGTCATCCACGATATTTACACAAACCTTACCTTCATCAGCCCGCACTATCCTTCGTAAGGTAACAGAGAATTCAAAAGTTTACTTTTTTGCGGCATCTTACCTTGGATTATGCCGAGAAATGTTTTTGCGAAAGTACCCGACAGAGAATTGTAGCATTGTGCAGCCCCACCGGCTGGAGCACGCGGGCAAATGTCGTACGTAGGTCGCTTTCTATTTACGTCACACTAATATAAAATATCAATATTTTTCTATGGATTTTAATTGTTTTTCATATATGGATATGTCCGTGTTTAAAAGCAAAATGAAACGTCAAAAGACGGTGACAAACATCTTATGACGACGTTTCATTCAGGAGCACGTTGTAATGCCACAGCGCCCAAGGCAAAGAAAGGACAGCGATTCAGTTTTAGTTTAATGACATTTTCATGTTGTAAGGTCAATTGATCCACTGATTATGTAAGATCAGTGGTCAAATTGCGTCCATGTGTTCACCAAACATTAAACACCAATATTTTCTTTTATTTCTCAAGGCTTTTTGCGGTAAAACTTGAGCAACTTATTTCTCGGATTCATGCAAAGAGTCGATATAAACGCTGTCAAGTTGCCCGAGTGTTCCCATAGCAGATATCCTCCAACGATGTAATATCGGACCGACGTCGGTTACCGACGGAAATGGGACCCGGCGTAAATCTGCATTCGCCGCCGCGAAACGACGTCGAAACGAGTGTTCCTTGCGATCCGGGGGCTGTTGGCGGAGCGCCGACCTCAGTCTATTCTGTAGTCTCCGTCACAACGACGCTAAACGCCGACTCTCATATCTTCTATATCTGTATTATGTGCGTGCCCCAGGGTATTATGTGTCCCGGCCTGCCTGCCGTGAGCGCTGGGCCGGGGAAAGAACCAGAGAGCAACCACACGACCTGCCGACCCCAGACATAAATCAGGACCTCGAGGGTCATACACAAGACTGGGCAGGTCACGTGACACAGCCATAACGCGCCATGTTGAGAGCGCCTCGGTCACATGATTGTCGCATGCCGAGCGTTGTCACCCCTCGCCCACCCCGTCCGTCCACTCCCCCCCCCCCCCCACTGGCAGTGACCCGCCATTAGATTATTGCTACGGAGTGCCATGAGGGACCTTAACCACCTCATTGCACTGCGATATATGACCCGGCGAGTGGTGGGTGGCGAGCGGGGGACGCCACTAGCGACACCTAGTGAAGAATGAGTACGGCCGCAGCCAGTGACGTGTAATGACGCCGCGCTGGAGTGATACACAGATATACACTGCGCTATGCTGTGAGATATAACAGATATAGACTGCGTTATGCTGAGAGATATAAGAGATAGACACTGCGTTATGCTGAGAGATATAACAGATATAGACTCCGTTATGCTGTGAGATATAACAGATATACACTGCGTTATGCTGAGAGATATAACAGATATACACTGCGTTATGCTGAGAGATATAACAGATATACACTGCGTTATGCTGAGAGATATAACAGATATACACTGCGTTATGCTGAGAGATATAACAGATATACACTGCGTTATGCTGAGAGATATAACAGATATACACTACGTTATTCTGAGAGATATAACAGATTTACACTGCGTTATGCTGAGAGATATAACAGATATACACTGCGTTATGCTGAGAGATATAACAGATATATACATGTACAGTGTACATTCCTTCCATAAAGATCGCATGTAGCTGTAGTCTAAATGTGGCGTTGCCATCAGCTGAGCACACGCCAATGTCTATAGCACGTGTCTATAGGCCATCGGTAACCTCACAGAAGAAATCCAACTACTATGGTTCATGACTTAAAGCAACATGCTTACATGCCCCATCTTAGATTTTTTACTTTTAAGAACCAAATCGTTTCTCTCCGGATAGCCCACAGGCTTTCAGGATTTAAATTCAGGATTTAAATTCAAGACTATACTTATTGGACATGGGGAAGAGGTTGGAAATACAAACAATTACAGAATATATTGCTTTAATGCTTGACTCTTGCTACATTAAGTATGCTTGATATGTAGGGGTCGGATTGGACTGATCCATGCCGCAAGATGCATCTATTGCACAAGGTATTTTAAATGAATATCCGCATCAATGGGAAAAGAAGGCCTCCATACACCAAGTACCGAGAAAAGTAATAGAACAATTATATTAATTAGAACAAATGCACAACATGTCAAAATACTACATGCAGAAATCAAACAGTGCCTCCTTAGATGAATTCAACGTAAAGGCGACAACATATAAATTATAACATCAAACCTAGCTTTATGAAAATATAATTCCGTAACGGAAAATATTGTGCAAGCATACTTCTAGAATAAATATGGATACGATTTAACAGTGTTATTAGTTGATTCGGGGCAGTTTCTATCAGTTTCATCATTGCTCCAATCTCGTAAAGTGCAGTCTCTCTTTATTTCAGTGCCTTATCGACATAATCGTGCCTGAACTACTAATTATCTGTAAGATATCTGACCACTAACATGACTCTACATATTTATGACAATTGCGTTGTTGTATGTGTTCCTCGTCATCTGGCATTACACACATGTGTCAATATGCATTGGCTGCCCGCCCCGTCCCTGCTATGGCGCTATACCTATGTCATGGATGGCACGCCTAATGGAACATATCGACCAAATGGCAGGTGCGCTGATGTCATCATCCCAGCCCCAAATACGCATTAATGACATCATATTTTCTGGATATTAAGGCCGCCGGTTGGCCATGACATTTGGAACAGTCATGGATATTGTTCCTTAGTTTTGTGACGCCGATATATTGCCTTGCCCCTGCCCTCGAGTTCAGCAAGCGTTGCCTGTCCGAGCGGTCACTCCGATTCCACATATTTAAAAATATTTTATTTTATTTACGGGTTGGAAAGCAGGCATTGCCTATGCACATCGATTTTAATCCTTGCCATATGTGAATGCTTTATCAGATCATCTGCACTATTAATGCACACCAGTTGACATCTCCTATGTATACTGTTTCCCCGACACCCATTACCTGATACACTCTCCATCCTTGCTAATTGCTGTTGGTTATTTATTGTCGAGCGTCATTCTATGGAAAAAAAGTCTGGATGAGGTCATTAATGATTCAAGTTCCCTTTATATGTTATATATACCATGTAACAGGCCCCCTCCCACCCGCAAAGCTTGCCTGTCGTGGGAGATGGAGTTACTGAGTAGCTCAGCGAATGACAATCATGGTTGGTCAGGTGACTGATTGGTTGTAGCGGTCACGGCCCAGTGATAACGGCAGAACAACAGGATGCTGGACACGATCTGCCAGCAGGCAGTCCGGCGGTGACGGAGGTTGGGTCTAAATCTGGCCCACTGATAACGGCAGAACAACAGGATGCTGGACACGATCTGCCAGCAGGCAGTCCGGCGGTGACGGGGGTTGGGTCTAAATCTGGCCCACTGATAACGGCAGAACAACAGGATGCTGGACACGATCTGCCAGCAGGCAGTCCGGCGGTGACGGGGGTTGGGTCTAAATCTGGCCCACTGATAACGGCAGAACAACAGGATGCTGGACACGATCTGCCAGCAGGCAGTCCGGCGGTGACAGGGGTTGGGTCTAAATCTGGCCCACTGATAACGGCAGAACAACAGGATACTGGACACGATCTGCCAGCAGGCAGTCCGGCGGTGACGGGGGTTGAGTCTAAATCTGGCCCACTGATAACGGCAGAACAACAGGATGCTGGACACGATCTGCCAGCAGGCAGTCCGGCGGTGACAGGGGTTGGGTCTAAATCTGGCCCACTGATAACGGCAGAACAACAGGATGCTGGACACGATCTGCCAGCAGGCAGTCCGGCGGTGACAGGGGTTGGGTCTAAATCTGGCCCACTGATAACGGCAGAACAACAGGATACTGGACACGATCTGCCAGCAGGCAGTCCGGCGGTGACGGGGGTTGAGTCTAAATCTGGCCCACTGATAACGGCAGAACAACAGGATGCTGGACACGATCTGCCAGCAGGCAGTCCGGCGGTGACGGGGGTTGGGTCTAAATCTGGCCCACTGATAACGGCAGAACAACAGGATGCTGGACACGATCTGCCAGCAGGCAGTCCGGCGGTGACGGGGGTTGGGTCTAAATCTGGCCCACTGATAACGGCAGAACAACAGGATGCTGGACACGATCTGCCAGCAGGCAGTCCGGCGGTGACGGGGGTTGGGTCTAAATCTGGCCCACTGATAACGGCAGAACAACAGGATGCTGGACACGATCTGCCAGCAGGCAGTCCGGCGGTGACAGGGGTTGGGTCTAAATCTGGCCCACTGATAACGGCAGAACAACAGGATGCTGGACACGATCTGCCAGCAGGCAGTCCGGCGGTGACGGGGGTTGGGTCTAAATCTGGCCCACTGATAACGGCAGAACAACAGGATGCTGGACACGATCTGCCAGCAGGCAGTCCGGCGGTGACGGGGCTTGGGTCTAAATCTGGCCCACTGATAACGGCAGAACAACAGGATGCTGGACACGATCTGCCAGCAGGCAGTCCGGCGGTGACGGGGGTTGAGTCTAAATCTGGCCCACTGATAACGGCAGAACAACAGGATGCTGGACACGATCTGCCAGCAGGCAGTCCGGCGGTGACGGGGGTTGGGTCTAAATCTGGCCCACTGATAACGGCAGAACAACAGGATGCTGGACACGATCTGCCAGCAAGCAGTCCGGCGGTGACGGGGGTTGGGTCTAAATCTGGCCCACTGATAACGGCAGAACAACAGGATGCTGGACACGATCTGCCAGCAGACAGTCCGGCGGTGACGGGGGTTGGGTCTAAATCTGGCCCACTGATAACGGCAGAACAACAGGATGCTGGACACGATCTGCCAGCAGGCAGTCCGGCGGTGACAGGGGTTGGGTCTAAATCTGGCCCACTGATAACGGCAGAACAACAGGATGCTGGACCCGATCTGCCAGCAGGCAGTCCGGCGGTGACGGGGGTTGGGTCTATTTCTGGCCCACTGATAACGGCAGAACAACAGGATGCTGGACACGATCTGCCAGCAGGCAGTCCGGCGGTGACAGGGGTTGGGTCTAAATCTGGCCCACTGATAACGGCAGAACAACAGGATGCTGGACACGATCTGCCAGCAGGCAGTCCGGCAGTGACGGGGGTTGGGTCTAAATCTGGCCCACTGATAACGGCAGAACAACAGGATGCTGGACACGATCTGCCAGCAGGCAGTCCGGCGGTGACGGGGGTTGGGTCTAAATCTGGCCCACTGATAACGGCAGAACAACAGGATGCTGGACACGATCTGCCAGCAGGCAGTCCGGCGGTGACGGGGGTTGGGTCTAAATCTGGCCCACTGATAACGGCAGAACAACAGGATGCTGGACACGATCTGCCAGCAGGCAGTCCGGCGGTGACGGGGGTTGGGTCTAAATCTGGCCCACTGTTAACGGCAGAACAACAGGATGCTGGACACGATCTGCCAGCAGGCAGTCCGGCGGTGACGGGGCTTGGGTCTAAATCTGGCCCAGTGATAACGGCAGAACAACAGGATGCTGGACACGATCTGCCAGCAGGCAGTCCGGCGGTGACAGGGGTTGGGTCTAAATCTGGCCCACTGATAACGGCAGAACAACAGGATGCTGAACACGATCTGCCAGCAGGCAGTCCGGCGGTGACGGGGGTTGGGTCTAAATCTGGCCCACTGATAACGGCAGAACAACAGGATGCTGGACACGATCTGCCAGCAGGCAGTCCGGCGGTGACGGGGCTTGGGTCTAAATCTGGCCCACTGATAACGGCAGAACAACAGGATGCTGGACACGATCTGCCAGCAGGCAGTCCGGCGGTGACAGGGGTTGGGTCTAAATCTGGCCCACTGATAACAGCAGAACAACAGGATGCTGGACACGATCTGCCAGCAGGCAGTCCGGCGGTGACGGGGGTTGGGTCTAAATCTGGAATCACGAACCACTTCCCATCATAGGATCCATGTCGCAAGGCGACTAGTTCATCTTTGGCTTTTGAAATTGGTATCAAGTTTAGATCTCGCATTTTTCTCATGTATCACTTCATGGCTACTGGTTGCTTGGGATTCACATAATGGGTTAAGGTTAAGCAAATGTTACAATTCTTTTAAAGTTGAACGTTAATCTTTCATTTCAGCACATTATGTCATTTGTTTAATTGGCGAAAAATACTTGCATATGTAATTTTAAGTGTTACTGTTGCATAAAAAGCTTGCCTACGATATTCCCATATGACCCGTTATAGTTGTGCAGGTGACCAATGGTGAACAGAGCGTGCTACAGTCGCTGTACATGTACATGTTATCGGCGGATGTCGCACATTGCTATGTGTGCAGGGTACTTATAACCCACCAGCCGGCATTAAGGCTACATGACACAGGGAGCCAGGCGGTCGTCTCGTCACGAGGCGTCTTCTTGTGGGTGGGATATGCAAGCCATCGCCATGGCAACCGTGCCCGTTGTGTAACCAAGGAAACCAATAATAATCCATCCGTCTGTGCAACGAATCCAATTTCTATCGTCGCGACACTCACCCGTCTAACCCCCTTGCAGTAGCCCCGCCCCCCCACTCCACCCCTACCTTAAGAGACTCACCCTGGCGCCCCCCTCCACCCCTACTCCACCCCTACCTTAAGAGACCCACCCTGGCGGCCTTGGGTTGAATGCCCATTACGCCCTGTATATGTCCCCGGAGAGCGCCCTTAATGTACCCCCCCCCCTTCCCCCTTGCCCGCCTGCCCTCCACCTTACAGGGTGACGAGCCACCAGCGCTTAGGGCTGAAGCTTTCACCCACGGCCGTTCCCTTGCTCACCTACCCTCCCCCCTCTCCCCTCCACCCTCTAACCCGGCCTGACGTGCTGTCCTCCCCCTCCTCCCCCTCCCCCTCCCTCCCTTGCTCCCCCGGCCTATCGCCCGCGCTCTCTGTCTCCCTCGTCCTGCGGTGGCTCTTCCTGTGTGCGTGTATCTCCCCCCGGAGTGTGGCTTGTTTGGAGGCAGTGACACAGGTAATCCGGCAGGTGGAGCTACCAAAGCCACACCGCCCCCTGGTGACAGGGCGGCCGGCTGGCCACAGTGGAGTGGGTGGAAGCTTAAGGCTACGGGGAGTGTGTGGGGGAGGGTGTAGCGGAGATGCGTGCTTGTATTGGCGCGTGTAGGGTTGATATTTAATGTAGGGGGTGGAGTGGAGGGTGAGATGGGATGAATGAGAACGGTGCATCAGGGATGAGGAGAGACCGGGGGGGGAGGGGGTGCATATCAGGCGCGGAGAGAGATTCCCTACCGGAAGTGTGCCGTTACACCGGAAGTGAGCTACAATAGCCATCAGAGCGCCAAGTAATGTTTCATTGGTCCACAACGGCCGATAGCAACCCCTATAGCTAAGCATCATTGCCAAGCAGAATCTATTTCAGGGGTCAGCAGAACGGTTCCCAGAAATTTATATGCGGAAACGCGCAATACAAAGGGTATTTGAGACGTCATGGGGGGGAAGAGGGTGCTTCAAACCCCTGCATTCATACACCACCTGACAGGGTTAATATAATACCATAAATTACCCACATTGCCATTCACGGTTGTATTTAGATAGTTACCAAGGTAACCGTGAGTCCAGGTGCTGACAGGCTGGACACGGTCATTCCAGAGGGTTCGTGAGACGCGCCACATGGTGTGGGTGGGTGGGTGGGGAGACCATGCGCCTGGCACGTGGTGTGGGGAAGTTACTGTTTAATTCTCTTTTGGACTATAAAATACACATTGCACATAAAGATAGACTATTCTATTCTATTCTATGCTATTCTAATCTGTATCGAGTTATTCTCTCAAAATGATTTGTATCAATTTGCCTACCATTTACCACATGATGAAGTTACCAATGAAGTCCAGTAAAGGCAAGAACACGTCACTCAGTCAATACAATTAAGGAGTATATATTGTTGGATAGGCTAGTCAGTTGTCATGAGAGCCTGCTTCGCAAGAGTGTCTCTCCTGTGAGGGCCGCCAGCCTGGGAAGTGGGATACACAGTCTGAAAATCTGATTTGTATTCTGTTTTTTGTATGTTGTTGGCTCCATTCCGAAATTTATAAATGTCATGAGCTATCTTTTTTAAATCAAGGTAACCAATTATTTTCTATCACTTATTTATCTCATATATAAAGAATGGATAATCCGCAAAGACGGTTCTGCTAATAGACTAAATCCCCCAGAATGAATTGTATTCGCAAGGAATCATATGAGGTGCTAAAACACTTTCGTTCAAATGTGTATATGATATTATACTAGTACAAAAAACTTAAGTAGCCTTTCTTGATTATTGGTCATGCGTACAGATGAAGCACCAAATATGGCATGTTTTAACCCTTTTGTCCATCCACCTCTCCATTGCGTTCAGCCGCCTGGCCACAGTATACCACGGACCTTCTTTTTCCCTTTGAGAAAGCCCAAACAAACCTACAATTTCCCTGAAGCAGACGGATGTTAGCCAAGTGGGCAGGTGCCTAAAGCGCCTCCCCCGACCACCATTGCCTCGCCTGCCCCGAGGCCGGCCCCCCTCCCCTCTCTGACTCGCCCCCCCCCCCCACCCCCTCCACCCTCACTCGGCGGGCCCGCCGCGGGCACCCGACACACTGATGTCATTCTGTCACCTGTCCCCCTCCGAGAACGGACGGCGAGAAAGCGACGAGAGCGCCGCGCGAGATCTCGGCCAGACTCACGTGGTTTACGCAGCTCTGATTGAATAAACCCCACACGATGTGAAAAAAGGATATTGGCAAGAATAGATGAGAGACGCCTTAAGACCCGCGTGGTCGTGCGGAGTGAGAGAAGGAAGAAACGAACGAGAGAGAGAGGGGGAGAGAAAGAGCAGAGAGAGGGAGGACAAGGGTATGTGAATTAGAGCCAGGGCGATAAATTGCCTAGGCTGCCTGTCGTCATTGCCGGGCCGAAGCCCGTATGTTGGAATACCCGTCCTGCTACTGCTGTGTCCGTGCCATGGTGGACGAGGACTCGCGCTGAGTAAAGAGTCTCATCACCCCACTCCCTCCCACCACCAGTCGCCATGGTGATGTTCTGGTGGCGTGGATTTTAACGTTAATTGACACCCCGACAAGGGGTGTTGTTGAATGGGGGTAACAGAGCCACCTTGATGACGGCGTCAGCGTCAGTGCGATGGGGGTGGGGGCACTGATAGGAGGGGTAGGGGTGGCGCCGGCCTCCTCGTGACGGTGACGGCCGGCCGCACGGCGGGGCGCACTGTGGAAGGACCTTGAAGGCCCGCCACCATTAATAGGCTGAGGCCGTCACTACGGGACAAGGTACGGCAGGACACAGTGAGTGGGACACGGTGACAGCGGGACACGGTGTCTGCAGGGAACAGCTGCAGGAAAGCACAGCTACTGTAGGATGTAGGTACTGGAGGGCATAACAACTGTAGGACAAAGCTACTATAAGGAACACCTACTGTAGGACAAAGCTAGTGTAGGACGTAGCTACTGCAGGACAAAGATACTGTAGGACAGCTACTGTAGGACAAAGCTAATGTAGGACACAACTACTGCAGGACATAGCTACTGTAGGTCAAAGCTACTGTAGGACAAAGCTACTGTGGGACATAGCTACCATAGGACAAAGCTACTGCATGACATAGCCACTGTAGGACAAAGCTACTGTAGGACAAATCTACTGTGGTACATAGCTACCATAGGACAAAGCTACTGTAGGACATAGCTACTGCAGGACATAGCTACTGTAGGACAAAGCTAGTGTAGGACGTAGCTACTGCAGGACAAAGATACTGTAGGACATAGCTACTGTAGGACAAAGCTAATGTAGGACACAACCACTGCATGACATAGCTACTGTAGGACAAAGCTACTGTAGGACAAAGCTACTGTAGGATAAAGCTAATGTAGGACACATCTACTGCATGACATAGCTAATGTAGGACAAAGCTACTGTAGGACAAAGCTACTGTAGGATATAGCTACTGTAGGACAAAGCTACTGTAGGATATAGCTACTGTAGGACACAGCTACTGTAGGGCATAGCTACTGTAGGACAGAGCTACTGTAGGACAGAGCTACTGTAGGACAATAAGTACAGCGAAGGACACTTTAGCACACAAATATCAAAGGATACACCAACTGCACAAAAAAAATCGCATGTCATTTCAGGATTATAATATTTCAGGACACAGTCAACGCAAGACATTACAGGATACGCCCACTGCAATGGAAAGCCACCACAGAATACAGCTATTGTGGAGTAGCATGTTTGCTGGCTACAACCACTGCACGACACTACCACGGCAGGACATGCCACTATGACGCCAGGACATGCCACTATGACGCCAGGACATGCCACTATGACGGCAGGACATGCCACTATGACGCCAGGACATGCCACTATGACGCCAGAACATGCCACTATGACGCCAGGACATGCCACTATGACGCCAGGACATGCCACTATGACGCCAGGACATGCCACTATGACGCCAGGACATGCCACTATGACGCCAGGACATGCCACTATGACGCCAGGACATGCCACTATGACGCCAG
This sequence comes from Arenicola marina, assembly GCA_964019135.1. NCBI lineage: Eukaryota > Metazoa > Annelida > Polychaeta > Arenicolidae > Arenicola > Arenicola marina. Next base: position 3,169,755 of record OZ025258.1, on the reverse strand, counting down.
GACATGCCACTATGACGCCAGGACATGCCACTATGACGCCAGGACATGCCACTATGACGCCAGGACATGCCACTATGACGCTAAAGTGACGGGGATTCATTGATACAACAAAGAAAGAAAGGTGATCTTCCATGATATTATTGCCATCGTTTTAAAGGTCGGTGTTGATTAGCTGTTGTTTCTTATTAGACTGATGCTTACTATCTTATTACGTACAATTAAATGAATAACTCATATATAAGTGAGAAGATTTTCTATCTCAGTTGGTCAGCAGGCTGAGCTGCAGATCAACAGGTCGCGCCCTGGTGTCTGCATCTGGGGTAAGTTTAGTCCAACCCAATTCCATTTTGCCAGGTTTTCTGGGTCCAGTTTAGCCTTAATGGCCACTACATCGGTCTAGAACACACAGATGTAATTTGATAGATAGCAATAGGTTTCCAGTAAGTGCAGGACATAAGCCTAGCCTGTGACTGACCCCTAGGCCTGACAGGCCGTACCGGGGGAGGTGGTACCCAGGGCGAGAGGCAGGATAGATGGTTGTCCCCTAATCATCCCTCAACCCTCATAAAGTGGGAAGCACGGCCTGGTCGCCCCCCCCCCTCCCACGTAGACTGAAGCCAGGACACGACTGTGTGTGTCTGGGTCATGTTTTCTTTGCTTGGATGGCAATAACCCACAGTGTCTGCGTGGTACTCATCGCCTCTCTACATGCCAGCGGCACTCGAGACACCCGCCACAACAGTGCCCAAAGCGAGGCTCCCATGGCGGTGTGCCTTACCCCAGAGTGTGGACCGTCCCGCATGGCACCAGCCAGTGCAGCATTTACAACTGTCATGTAGTCATATCTCAACATGACATCGTCTCTATTGTCACGTCTCAACATGACATCCTCTGTTGTAAATATCTCAACATGACATCGTCTCTATTGTCATATCTCAACATGACATCGTCTCTATTGTCATATCTCAACATGACAACGTCTCTGTTGTCACATCTTAACATGACATCGTCTCTGTTGTCATATCTCAACATGACATCGTCTCTGTTGTCACATCTCAATATGACATCGTCTCTGTTGTAATATCTCCGCATGACCTCGTCTCTGTTGCTACATCTCAACATGACATCGTCTCTGTTGTCATTTCTCAACATGACATCTTCTCTGTTGTCATATCTCAACATGACATCAACTCGGCTGTCATGTCTCAGCATGACCTCGTCTCTGTTGCTACATCTCAACATGACATCGTCTCTCTTGTCATATCTCAGCATGACATCGTCTCTATTGCCACATCTCAACATGACATCGTCTCTGTTGTCATATCTCAACATGACATCGTCTCTGTTGTCATTCTCAACATGACATCCTCTCTGTTGTAAATATCTCAACATGACATCGTCTCTGTTGTCATATCTCAACATGACATCGTCTCTGTTGTCATTCTCAACATGACATCCTCTCTGTTGTAAATATCTCAACATGACATCGTCTCTGTTGTCACTTCTTAACATGACATCGTCTCTGTTGTCACGTCTCACCATGACATCGTCTCTGTTGTCACGTCTCAATATGCCGTCTCTGTTGTCACATCTCAACATGACATCGTCTCTGTTGTCATATCTCAGCATGACATCGTCTCTGTTGTCATATCTCAACATGACAACGTCTCTGTTGTCACATCTTAACATGACATCGTCTCTGTTGTCATATCTCAACATGACATCGTCTCTGTTGTCACATCTCAATATGACATCGTCTCTGTTGTAATGTCTCCGCATGACATCGTCTCTGTTGTCATATCTCAGCATGACATCGTCTCTGTAGACAATCTCAGCATGACATCGTCTGTGTTATCATATCTCAACATGACATCGTCTCTGTTTTCACATCTCAACATGACATCGTCTCTGTTGTCATATCTCAGCATGACATCGTCTCTGTAGACAATCTCAGCATGACATCGTCTGTGTTATCATATCTCAACATGACATCGTCTCTGTTTTCACATCTCAACTTGACATCGTCTCTGTTGTCATATCTCAACATGACATCGTCTCGGTTGTCACATCTGTGCCTGCCATGTCTCTGTATAGTCGTGCCTCTGTGTCCATACTGGAGTGAACACACTAACCCGTCAGCCCATCTCCCAGTGCTCATGCCACTCAGTGAACACACTAACCCGTCAGCCCATCGCCCAGTGCTCATGCCACTCAGTGAACACACTAACCCGTCAGCCCATCTCCCAGTGCTCATGCCACTCAGTGGACACACTAACCCGTCAGCCCATCTCCCAGTGATCTTGCCACTCAGTGAACACACTAACCCGTCAGCCCATCTCCCAGTGCTCATGCCACTCAGTGAACACACTAACCCGTCAGTCCATCTCCCAGTGCTCATGCCACTCAGTGAACACACTAACCCGTCAGCCCATCTCCCAGTGCTCATGCCACTCAGTGAACACACTAACCCGTCAGTCCATCTCCCAGTGCTCATGCCACTCAGTGAACACACTAACCCGTCAGCCCATCTCCCAGTGCTCATGCCACTCAGTGAATACACTAACCCGTCAGTTCATCTCCCAGTGCTCATGCCACTCAGTGAACACACTAACCCGTCAGCCCATCTCCCAGTGCTCATGCCACTCAGCCAGGGCACTGGAGTGAACACACTAACCCGTCAGTCCATCTCCCAGTGCTCATGCCACTCAGTGAACACACTAACCCGTCAGTTCATCTCCCAGTGCTCATGCCACTCAGTGAACACACTAACCCGTCAGCCCATCTCCCAGTGCTCATGCCACTCAGTGAATACACTAACCCGTCAGCCCATCTCCCAGTGCTCATGCCACTCAGTGAATACACTAACCCGTCAGCCCATCTCCCAGTGCTCATGCCACTCAGTGAACACACTAACCCGTCAGCCCATCTCCCAGTGCTCATGCCACTCAGTGAACACACCAACCCGTCAGCCCATCTCCCAGTGCTCATGCCACTCAGTGAACACACTAACCAGTCAGCCCATCTCCCAGTGCTCATGCCACTCAGTGAACACACTAACCCGTCAGCCCATCTCCCAGTGCTCATGCCACTCAGTGAACACACTAACCCGTCAGCCCATCTCCCAGTGCTCATGCCACTCAGTGAACACACTAACCCGTCAGCCCATCTCCCAGTGCTCATGCCACTCAGTGGACACACTAACCCGTCAGCCCATCTCCCAGTGCTCATGCCACTCAGTGAACACACTAACCCGTCAGCCCATCGCCCAGTGCTCATGCCACTCAGTGAACACACTAACCCGTCAGCCCATCTCCCAGTGCTCATGCCACTCAGTGAACACACTAACCCGTCAGCCCATCTCCCAGTGCTCATGCCACTCAGTGAACACACTAACCCGTCAGCCCATCTCCCAGTGCTCATGCCACTCAGTGAACACACTAACCCGTCAGCCCATCTCCCAGTGCTCATGCCACTCAGTGGACACACTAACCCGTCAGCCCATCTCCCAGTGCTCATGCCACTCAGTGAACACACTAACCCGTCAGCCCATCTCCCAGTGCTCATGCCACTCAGTGGACACACTAACCCGTCAGCCCATCTCCCAGTGCTCATGCCACTCAGTGGACACACTAACCCGTCAGCCCATCTCCCAGTGCTCATGCCACTCAGTGAACACACTAACCCGTCAGCCCATCTCCCAGTGCTCATGCCACTCAGTGAACACACTAACCCGTCAGCCCATCTCCCAGTGCTCATGCCACTCAGTGGACACACTAACCCGTCAGCCCATCTCCCAGTGCTCATGCCACTCAGTGAACACACTAACCCGTCAGCCCATCTCCCAGTGCTCATGCCACTCAGTGGACACACTAACCCGTCAGCCCATCGCCCAGTGCTCATGCCACTCAGCCAGGACAAATATGTGTACAGCTTTTTTTGTACACGGTCGTGAAGCCGCAATGACGTCAGGACTTGAAGCGACGTTTTACGGTTTGTTTATTTAACCTTTACTTGCCCTTTGGGTCTGCCACGTGATCGGCTCTTCTAATGTACAATCAAGCTAGAAGGAATGACAACGAGGCACAATTCATTACAAAAACTCGCACTCGACGTATTTACATAATTACATCGCCATTGTGAAGAATTGCTCCCAATACGCCACCCCACAAGCACGCCATTCCCCGGCATGTCTCCCCCATCCAAGTCATCCGGGGTTTTTTGCCGTGGCTAGATCTCAGGGTTATAAATAGACAGAGCCACAGTCTAGGAGCCAACGTCTCGTCGCCGCCGCAAGCGCCCCCTACCGGTATAGACTCTCCAAGCTGCTTCTGTGCTCTCCTCCTATAATCCGCTTCTGGCGGGCTCATGCCGAGATATCCCTGGGCGTGACAGGCATGACGAGCGGGCTAGCCTCCCACTCCGCCCCCCCCCTTTCACCCCCCCCCCCCCCCAGCCGCCGGGCAGACAGTCGTGTGAGCGGACATGGCTCGCCACTTCCCCGTGGCGATGCCAGTTACGGCGTTCTAATGTTGCCTTATTGGCCGATCCATTTAGTCTGGATTGTTTACTGCGGGCCACCGTGTGAAGTCGCTGAGGGCGGTAGGGGTGGCAGCGTGGGGGGTGGGGGGGCGTTAGGGCCTGGAAGGAAGGGACATCTAATGTGGTATTGTCATTTGGTTTGCTGTGTTGCTCACCTTATCCGAGTTTTTTTTTTCATAACTCAATAGCTCAGCTCCTGACAGTGACCCACACGCCTATACACCTCCTCGCCCTCAGATCCTTGGTGACCCACACGCCTATACACCCCCTCGCCCTCAGATCCTTGGTGACCCACACGCCTATACACCCCCTCGCCCTCAGATCCTTGGTGACCCACACGCCTATACACCTCCTCGCCCTCAGATCCTTGGTGACCCACACGCCTATACACCCCCTCGCCCTCAGAACCTTGGTGACCCACACGCCTATACACCTCCTCGCCCTCAGATCCTTGGTGACCCACACGCCTATACACCCCCTCGCCCTCAGATCCTTGGTGATCCACACGCCTATACACCCCCTCGCCCTCAGATCCTTGGTGACCCACACGCCTATACAGCCCCTCGCACTCAGATCCTTGGTGACCCACACGCCTATACACCTCCTCGCCCTCAGATCCTTGGTGACCCACACGCCTATAACCCCCCTCGCCCTCAGAACCTTGGTGACCCACACGCCTATACACCCCCTCGCCCTCAGATCCTTGGTGACCCACACGCCTATACACCCCCTCGCCCTCAGATCCTTGGTGACCCACACGCCTATACACCCCCTCGCCCTCAGATCCTTGGTGACCCACACGCCTATACACCCCCTCGCCCTCAGATCCTTGGTGACCCACACGCCTATACACCCCCTCGCCCTCAGATCCTTGGTGACCCACACGCCTATGCACCTCCTCGCCCTCAGATCCTTGGTGACCCACACGCCTATAAACCCCCTCGCCCTCAGAACCTTGGTGACCCACACGCCTATACACCTCCTCGCCCTCAGATCCTTGGTGACCCACACGCCTATACACCTCCTCGCCCTCAGATCCTTGGTGACCCACACGCCTATACACCCCCTCGCCCTCAGAACCTTGGTGACCCACACGCCTATACACCCCCTCGCCCTCAGATCCTTGGTGACCCACACGCCTATACACCCCCTCGCCCTCAGATCCTTGGTGACCCACACGCCTATACACCCCCTCACCCTCAGATCCTTGGTGACCCACACGCCTATACGCCCTCTCGCCCTCAGATCCTTGGTGACCCACACGCCTATACACCCCCTCGCCCTCAGATCCTTGGTGACCGACACGCCTATACACCCCCTCACCCTCAGATCCTTGGTGACCCACACGCCTATGCACCCCCTCGCCCTCAGATCCTTGGTGACCCACACGCCTATACACCTCCTCGCCCTCAGATCCTTGGTGACCCACACGCCTATACACCCCCTCGCCCTCAGATCCTTGGTGACCCACACGCCTATGCACCCCCTCGCCCTCAGATCCTTGGTGACCCACACGCCTATACACCCCCTCACCCTCAGATCCTTGGTCACCCACACGCCTATACACCCCCTCGCCCTCAGATCCTTGGTGACCCACACGCCTATACACCCCCTCGCCCTCAGATCCTTGGTGACCCACACGCCTATACACCCCCTCACCCTCAGATCCTTGGTGACCCACACGCCTATACGCCCTCTCGCCCTCAGATCCTTGGTGACCCACACGCCTATACACCCCCTCGCCCTCAGAACCTTGGTGACCCACACGCCTATACACCCCCTCGCCCTCAGATCCTTGGTGACCCACACGCCTATACACCTCCTCGCCCTCAGATCCTTGGTGACCCACACGCCTATACACCCCCTCACCCTCAGATCCTTGGTGACCCACACGCCTATACGCCCTCTCGCCCTCAGATCCTTGGTGACCCACACGCCTATATACCCCCTCGCCCTCAGAACCTTGGTGACCCACACGCCTATACACCTCCTCGCCCTCAGATCCTTGGTGACCGACACGCCTATACAACCCCTCGCCCTCAGATCCTTGGTCACCCACACGCCTATACACCCCCTCACCCTCAGATCCTTGGTGACCCACACGCCTATACAACCCCTCGCCCTCAGATCCTTGGTCACCCACACGCCTATACACCCCCTCACCCTCAGATCCTTGGTGACCCACACGCCTATACACCCCCTCGCCCTCAGATCTTTGGTGACCCACACGCCTATACACCCCCTCACCCTCAGATCCTTGGTGACCCACACGCCTATACACCCCCTCGCCCTCAGATCTTTGGTGACCCACACGCCGTTACACCCCCTTACCCTCAGATCCTTGGTGACCCACACGCCTATACACCTCCTCGCCCTCAGATCCTTGGTGACCGACACGCCTATACAACCCCTCGCCCTCAGATCCTTGGTCACCCACACGCCTATACACCCCCTCACCCTCAGATCCTTGGTGACCCACACGCCTATACACCCCCTCGCCCTCAGATCTTTGGTGACCCACACGCCTATACACCCCCTCACCCTCAGATCCTTGGTGACCCACACGCCTATACACCCCCTCGCCCTCAGATCTTTGGTGACCCACACGCCGTTACACCCCCTTACCCTCAGATCCTTGGTGACCCACACGCCTATACACCCCCTCACCCTCAGATCCTTGGTGACCCACACGCCTATGCACCTCCTCGCCCTCAGAACCTTGGTGACCCACACGCCTATACACCCCCTCACCCTCAGATCCTTGGTGACCCACACGCCTATACGCCCTCTCGCCCTCAGATCCTTGGTGACCCACACGCCTATGCACCTCCTCGCTCTCAGATCCTTGGTGACCCACACGCCTACGCACCTCCTCGCCCTCAGATCCTTGGTGGCCCACACGCCTATACACCTCCTCGCCCTCAGATCCTTGGTGACCCACACGCCTATACACCTCCTCGCCCTCAGATCCTTGGTGACCCACACGCCTATACACCCCCTCGCCCTCAGATCCTTGGTGACCCACACGCCTATACACCCCCTCGCCTTCAGATTATTGGTGACCCACACGCCTATACACCCCCTCACCCTCAGATCCTTGGTGACCCACACGCCTATACACCCCCTCGCCCTCAGATCCTTGGTGACCCACACGCCTATGCACCCCCTCGCCCTCAGATCCTTGGTGACCCACACGCCGATACACCCCCTCGCCCTCAGATCCTTGGTGACCCACGCGCCTATACACGTCCTCGCCCTCAGATCTTTGGTGACCCACACGCCTATACACCCCCTCGCCCTCAGATCCTTGGTGACCCACACGCCTATACACCTCCTCGCCCTCAGATCCTTGGTGACCCACACGCATATACACCCCCTCGCCCTCAGATCCTTGGTGACCCACACGCCTATACACCACCTCGCCCTCAGATCTTTGGTGCCCCACACGCCTATACACCCCCTCGCCCTCAGATCCTTGGTGACCCACACGCCTATACACCCCCTTGCCCTCAGATCCTTGGTGACTCACACGCCTATACACCCCCTCGCCCTCAGATCCTTGGTGACCCACACGCCTATATACCCCCTTGCCCTCAGATCCTTGGTGACTCACACGCCTATACACCCCTTCGCCCTCAGATCCTTGGTGACCCACACGCCTATACACCCCCTTGCCCTCAGATCCTTGGTGACTCACACGCCTATACACCCCCTTTCCCTCAGATCCTTGGTGCTCGCTTCCTTGGCGTTTAGTTACCTCCCTCATATGTCTCCATCGACTTCCCTTGTTCCCTTAATAGTCCCTTTGGAGTAGCATCCTGGCACTTGCCCCTTACGTCCTCCCTTGGCTTACGGTCTCGGCTATTTGGAGGCTCGCCTTGTAGCCATTAACTGTGCGGGGCGGGACACAGGCTTGTCTTTGTGGCTTGGTAACAACACCCTGCACCCGCTCCTTCACGACATCCCGGCACTATAACCTAGGTCGCCATCGGAAAACTGGCCGTGCATAAAAACCAAATGCACGTAGCAACAGGTAATTTATTCAGACTACTGAACGGGAGGCACCGTCCAGTCAGTCAGTGCGGGGCCGGACACTGGGGCCGCACCAAAGCGACGGCTTGAAGCTTCCTAGAGGCAGAGGAGGGAGCGTGTTGGAGGGGGGTGGGTCAACCACTGCTCTTTCTCTCCAGAAAACAGACCAAAACTTGGGCCAAAACCACTCCCTGAATTCATCCACAGTCGCTATACGCAAACAATTTATCATAATATGCTCGCTTTTATTCTTACAATGTGTGTATTGTGTGCCTCAGATTGCGCTTGAGAACGCCCACAGCCAGTAGTCATGGCAACCACGTGGCCTAAAGAGCAGATGACACTCAGCCACGTGCTGACCACGTCACTTCCGGCGGCGGCGTCGAAGGCGCCTTCGGGTCCGTTCGGCGGGCTGCCGATGTCGGTGGGACTCATCGCCCTGATCGTGCTCGGCAGCGTGTGCCTCATCCTCGGCGCCATATACGGCTATATCTACTTCACGCGGATCAACCCGCGCTCTGGCCGCGCCCGCAAGTACACCGAGCAACAGATGGAAGACGATTCGGCCAATCAGGGGGCATCCACGCATCTCTTCCTCTTCCGGAAGTCGTGATCGCCATGGAAACGCGTTGGTCCTCTTGTGGGCTGGCGTCCACAGAAGCGCGGAGTTCAACAGGGATATAAGACACGATGAACATTTTTGTGACGTCCGGATCAAAAGCCATCCCCGAACACTATCACCAGTGTTATTTATAGACCGAAACCGGGACGCTGACCTTGTGAAAGATGCAGGTCTGTGAAGGGCGACATTACGTCTGGGGTGTGGTGTGGTGTAAGGTAGGTTCTGATTGGAGGATCCGTAGAGAACACATATTCCTGTATTTCAGCTCAACATTACCAGCGCTGCCATGACGCTGGCAAGCAGTGTGACCTGCAGGTCGGCATGGATGGCCGACAGAAGCCCGCAAGACAACGTGGGGAGACTTTACTGTGTACAACATGTGTTCAAGGCTGCTGTGTGCAACATTGGTTCAATTAAAGGACAGAAGTATTCACGAAGAGTCGTCTGTCCCTCACAGAGTAACACTATTTAATTCCATGTTGATCCTGGGACACTCATCATGTCAATTGCTGTTAACGATATAATAATTTTCTATTTGATCGGGACATAACTGATGATCCCTTATTTTATTATATGTAGTCGCATTGATCACGTGTTAGATTGTTGAACGTGTTTTTAGTGGACTCGATTTGACGACTAATGTATGGCTCCTAGACATCAGTGTCAGCAAGGATATCTGTGAGGCAAACAACGGGAAGGGGTGGAGTCGGAACAGGACAACACATGAGGACGGATTAGGTAAACGGATTGGCTGAACGGATTGGGTGTGACGGATTGGGTGAACGGATTGGGCGAATGGAGTGGGCGAATGGATTAGTAGACAGATTAGTGGAATGCATTGATTTTCGGCTTCAACGTGTCTCCAGCGATGTTTATCTTATTTAACTGTAATTAGTGACATACATAATCCTTGTCACATACCATGTATTGACGTCGCGACTGCGATTTAGTCGGTGGATTTTACCCCGGCTGTGGTAAAAGATACAGTTTCAGCTTAAAACCTAGAATACACCAAGACAGTTTGTGGAAGCTCTTGCCGGTACACATGGGAATGTTTCCGTAACACGCATAACTGTCCAGGAATCTGAGAAAACAAAGTTATCACCACATTATAATGACAGCCAATGAGGAGCATGAAATGCGGTCACGTGGTAACTAACCCGGTCGCCATTGGTGCACGCATGTATGCCATGGCGGGGCGTTGGCGCCAAATGTTAGCGTGACACGGAATGACCTAATAACGGACACGGTTATTACTGGTGGACCAGGTCAGTGTCACTGGATTTAGTCTACGGCATGATATAAAAATCAACTCAGTTCTGGTCTTGTGACTTTAACTTGTATCACAGTATCTCTTTTGACTAAACTCAGCCAAGTTCTGCTTTTGTGAACACATTTGATATCGCAGTATAGCATTGCACTTTACTCGGCTAAGTTATGGTCTTGTGAACTTACATAATGTCAACTAAGTTATGGTCTTGTGAACTTACATAATGTCAGCTAAGTTATGGTCTTGTGAACTTACATAATGTCAGCTAAGTTACGGTCTTGTGAATTTACCTTATATCATAGTATGGAATTGGTCTCCACTCAGGTACTACCATAAAACGGATTGCTAGTCAGATAGCTTTGAGTTCTATAAATATGTTTTACTTGAAGCTTTTTCACCGACTCATAAGACAGCTTATATAAATATTGTCAACGTCCTTTAGCTTTACTTTTTATTGTGTGGAGTTTATTTGTGATGCTGTAACTGCCCGTGGTAGAATGGTGAATGCTGGTCCACTGCTTTATGCCGGTGATCGTGTCATGGTTGTGTTTTAAGTATCTTTCTTATCTTGTCCCTGGGCGAAAAGTTCACCGCCTTCAATCTAAACTAATCACGCACTCATGTTTGTTAACCTTTACCGGAAGTTTCGGAATCAAAACACGCATTCATGTCTGATCACTTTCCGGAAGTGATGCAACTGCTGGGCAACAACAAAAACAGGTTCTTTCAGTGGACCAATCTACATCACAATCACCAATGGTCTCTGGTTGTGCAATTAAAGTTCCCTCGTATATTATCTGCAGTCAAGAAGCACACCGATCAAAAAGGGCTTCGGTTGTCGCAATATTGCGATGGTTTCACATAGCACGCAGGCCGCAGTGAGTCCCTTCTCATAACCATAATAACTTTAATAATAATAACGGACAACATGAAAACGAGAATAAACTGGTGACGCGAATGGTTATTGCAGTGAAATACAAACCGCTGTGTTAATGGATGAACCAATCGACACAGGTAAGTACGTCAAATCATCGAACATTGTACTGCGATATACTGGAGAGCAAGTGAAACATACTATTTTGTAAATATTTTCATGTAATGAATCCCTTTATGTAATAAAGAAGTTTATGGATTTAAATGGTCAGTTGAAAAGAAGAAATGATACCTTGATATTTTTTAAGATATTGTGTATCTGATGTGGCACCACGGACTGATCTGATGTGGCACCACGGACTGATGTGATGTGGCACCACGGACTGATCTGATGTGGCACCACGGACTGATCTGATGTGGCACCACGGACTGATCTGATGTGGCACCACTGACTGATCTGATGTGGCACCACGGACTGATCTGATGTGGCACCACGGACTGATCTGATGTGGCACCACGGACTGATCTGATGTGGCACCACTGACTGATCTGATGTGGCACCACGGACTGATCTGATGTGGCACCACGGACTGATCTGATGTGGCACCACGGACTGATCTGATGTGGCACCACGGACTGATCTGATGTGGCACCACGGACTGATCTGATGTGGCACCACGGACTGATCTGATGTGGCACCACGGACTGATCTGATGTGGCACCACGGACTGATCTGATGTGGCACCACGGACTGATCTGATGTGGCACCACGGACTGATCTGATGCGGCACCACGGACTGATCTGATGTGGCACCACGGACTGATCTGATGTGGCACCACGGACTGATCTGATGTGGCACCACGGACTGATCTGATGTGGCACCACGGACTGATCTGATGTGGCACCACGGACTGATCTGATGTGGCACCACGGACTGATCTGATGTGGCACCACGGACTGATCTGATGTGGCACCACGGACTGATCTGATGTGGCACCACGGACTGATCTGATGTGGCACCACGGACTGATCTGATGTGGCACCACTGACTGATCTGATGTGGCACCACGGACTGATCTGATGTGGCACCACGGACTGATCTGATGTGGCACCACGGACTGATCTGATGTGGCACCACGGACTGATCTGATGTGGCACCACGGACTGATCTGATGTGGCACCACGGACTGATCTGATGTGGCACCACGGACTGATCTGATGTGGCACCACGGACTGATCTGATGTGGCACCACGGACTGATCTGATGTGGCACCACGGACTGATCTGATGTGGCACCACGGACTGATCTGATGTGGCACCACGGACTGATCTGATGTGGCACCACGGACTGATCTGATGTGGCACCACGGACTGATCTGATGTGGCACCACGGACTGATCTGATGTGGCACCACGGACTGATCTGATGTGGCACCACGGACTGATCTGATGTGGCACCACGGACTGATCTGATGTGGCACCACGGACTGATCTGATGTGGCACCACGGACTGATCTGATGTGGCACCACGGACTGATCTGATGTGGCACCACGGACTGATCTGATGTGGCACCACGGACTGATCTGATGTGGCACCACGGACTGATCTGATGTGGCACCACGGACTGATCTGATGTGGCACCACGGACTGATCTGATGTGGCACCACGGACTGATCTGATGTGGCGCCACTGACTGATCTGATGTGGCACCACGGACTGATCTGATGTGGCACCACTGACTGATCTGATGTGGCACCACGGACTGATCTGATGTGGCACCACGGACTGATCTGAGATCCTATCTTTTCGATCTGTTCTTTTCTAGGGCGTTCGTGTCGTGTGATATTTTCGCTTTCTGTTGTTCTTTGAAACATTACCCGTATTTACAGTATAAAGTGTTTGCTACATTGCGGAAGTGCTGAAGATATATATATATTACATGATTCTAGCGTTTTGCATGCCACAAAGACTCGGCCGGCCAACCAACATTTATACAGCCACCTGTGTATTCCGGCAGTCTGCAAGCTATGCACGGTACCAGTCTGCTGTCAGTCTGCAGGCTAGGCACGGTGCCAGTACGCTGTCAGTCTGCAAGCTATGCACGGTGTCAGTCTGCTGTCAGTCTGCAAGCTATGCACGGTGCCAGTCTGCTGTCAGTCTGCAAGCTATGCACGGTGCCAGTCTGCTGTCAGTCTGCAAGCCATGCAAGCAGCCAGTCTGCTGCCAGTCTGCAAGCTATGCACGGTGCCAGTCTGCTGTCAGTCTGCAAGCTATGCACGGTGCCAGTCTGCTCTCAGTCTGCAAGCTATGCACGGTGCCAGTCTGCTGTCAGTCTGCAAGCTATGCACGGTGCCAGTCTGCTCTCAGTCTGCAGGCTATGCACGGTGCCAGTCTGCTGTCAGTCTGCAAGCTATGCACGGTGCCAGTCTGCTCTCAGTCTGCAGGCTATGCACGGTGTCAGTCTGCTGTCAGTCTGCAAGCTATGCACGGTGCCAGTCTGCTGTCAGTCTGCAAGCTATGCACGGTGCCAGTCTGCTGTCAGTCTGCAAGCTATGCACGGTGCCAGTCTGCTGTCAGCCTGCAAGCTATCAACGGTGCCAGTCTGCTGTCAGTCTGCAGGCTATGCACGGTGCCAGCCTGCTGTCAGTCTGCAAGCTATGCAACCAGCCAGTCTGTTGTCAGTCTGCAAGCTATACAAGCAGCAAGTCTGCTGTCAGTCTGCAAGCTATGCACGGTGCCAGTCTGCTGTCAGTCTGGAAGCTATGCACGGTGCCGGTTTGCTGTCAGTCTGCAGGCTATACACGGTGCCAGTCTGCTGTCAGTCTGCAAGCTATGCAACCAGCCAGTCTGTTGTCAGTCTGCAAGCTATACAAGCAGCAAGTCTGCTGTCAGTCTGCAAGCTATGCACGGTGCCAGTTTGCTGTCAGTCTGCAAGCTATGCACAGTGCCAGTTTGCTGTCAGTCTGCAAGCTATGCACGGTGCCAGTCTGCTGTCAGTCTGCAGGCTATGCACGGTGTCAGTCTGCAAGCTATGCACTGTGCCAGTTTGCTGTCAGTCTGCAAGCTATGCACAGTGCCAGTTTGCTGTCAGTCTGCAAGCTATGCACGGTGCCAGTCTGCTGTCAGTCTGCAGGCTATGCACGGTACCAGTCTGCTGTCAGTCTGCAAGCTATGCACGGTGCCAGTCTGCTGTCAGTCTGCAAGCTAGGCACGGTGCCAGTACGCTGTCAGTCAGCAAGCTATGCACGGTGTCAGTCTGCTGTCAGTCTGCAAGCTATGCACGGTGCCAGTCTGCTGTCAGTCTGCAAGCTATGCACGGTGCCAGTCTGCTGTCAGTCTGCAAGCCATGCAAGCAGCCAGTCTGCTGCCAGTTTGCTACCTGCCAGTCTGCCAGCTATGCACGGTGCCAGTCTGCTGTCAGTCTGCAAGCTATGCACGGTGCCAGTCTGCTCTCAGTCTGCAGGCTATGCACGGTGCCAGTCTGCTGTCAGTCTGCAAGCTTTGCACGGTGCCAGTCTGCTGTCAGTCTGCAAGCTATGCACGGTGCCAGTCTGCTGTCAGTCTGCAAGCTATGCACGGTGTCAGTCTGCTGTCAGTCTGCAGGCTATGCACGGTGCCAGTCTGCTGTCAGTCTGCAGGCTATGCACGGTGCCAGTCTGCTGTCAGTCTGCAAGCTTTGCACGGTGCCAGTCTGCTGTCAGTCTGCAAGCTATGCACGGTGCCAGTCTGCTGTCAGTCTGCAAGCTATGCACGGTGCCAGTCTGCTGTCAGTCTGCAAGCTATGCACGGTGCCAGTCTGCTGTCAGTCTGCAGGCTAGGCACGGTGCCAGTACGCTGTCAGTCTGCAAGCTATGCACGGTGTCAGTCTGCTGTCAGTCTGCAAGCTATGCACGGTGCCAGTCTGCTGTCAGTCTGCAAGCTATGCACGGTGCCAGTCTGCTGTCAGTCTGCAAGCTATGCACGGTGCCAGTCTGCTGTCAGCCTGCAAGCTATCAACGGTGCCAGTCTGCTGTCAGTCTGCAGGCTATGCACGGTGCCAGCCTGCTGTCAGTCTGCAAGCTATGCAACCAGCCAGTCTGTTGTCAGTCTGCAAGCTATACAAGCAGCAAGTCTGCTGTCAGTCTGCAAGCTATGCACGGTGCCAGTCTGCTGTCAGTCTGGAAGCTATGCACGGTGCCGGTTTGCTGTCAGTCTGCAGGCTATACACGGTGCCAGTCTGCTGTCAGTCTGCAAGCTATGCAACCAGCCAGTCTGTTGTCAGTCTGCAAGCTATGCAAGCAGCAAGTCTGCTGTCAGTCTGCAAGCTATGCACGGTGCCAGTTTGCTGTCAGTCTGCAAGCTATGCACAGTGCCAGTTTGCTGTCAGTCTGCAAGCTATGCACGGTGCCAGTCTGCTGTCAGTCTGCAGGCTATGCACGGTGTCAGTCTGCAAGCTATGCACTGTGCCAGTTTGCTGTCAGTCTGCAAGCTATGCACAGTGCCAGTTTGCTGTCAGTCTGCAAGCTATGCACGGTGCCAGTCTGCTGTCAGTCTGCAGGCTATGCACGGTACCAGTCTGCTGTCAGTCTGCAAGCTATGCACGGTGCCAGTCTGCTGTCAGTCTGCAAGCTATGCAAGCAGCCAGTCTGCTGCCAGTCTGTCAGTCTGCAAGCTATGCAAGCAGCCAGTCTGCTGTCAGTTTACAAGCTATGCACGGTGCCAGTCTGCTGTCAGTCTGCAAGCTATGCAAGCAGCCAGTCTGCTGTCAGTTTACAAGCTATGCAGCCAGTCTGGTGCTAGTCTGCTACCTGCCAGTCTGCAAGCTATGCAAGCAGCCAGACTGCTGCCAGTCTGCAAGCTATGCAAGCAGCCAGTCTGCTGTCAGTCTGCAAGCTATGCACGGTGCCAGTCTGCTGTCAGTCTGCAAGCTATGCAAGCAGCCAGTCTGCTGTCAGTTTACAAGCTATGCACGGTGCCAGTCTGCTGTGGTCTGCAATCCATGCGCCAGGCTACAATCTGTCAGCGCGTTGAGACGCCCTCGCTGGGGAGTCCACCCTGACTCATGTATTTTTGTGCTAGACCCGGGCCTGGTGAGCTAGGAGTCAAGTCTTTATGCCGAACCAATCACGACAGGACGCCTGTCGCAACGGACCTCGGTCATCAATTATTTTGTTCAGCCGTAAGTGGAAAGGTGCCCCGCGATAAATTAATAAAATCCCGTCTCACACCTATATACGCTGCAAAAAGCATCGTCTTGAGCTGATATTGTTGTTGAAGACGTTCTCATTCGTTTCCGCTTGTGTCGCATGCATAATTAATACGCGATGTTAAATTAGTTACCAGCTCTAAGTGGCAGTGTCAATTGATCACACAGCAAGTAGTCACGTGGGCAGATCTGTCAGTAGGGTCTACGATGTAATGCAGGATCCCAGGAGTCACGTGATGAAAGACAAACAACCACGAGGAGGTGAAACCCCAACAGACGCTTCTGGCCTACGTGCAACTGTTTTCACCCGACTATTGACGCGTAATAGCGTCTGCATTGCCTGGCATGTCTCGTTTCCCGCGTCTGTCTGGTCAATTTCTTCTGCCTGGCATGTCCAGACTGTCTCATATGCCTGACGTGTCTAGACCCTGGTGTTTGTCTAGACTATCTCTTTTATCTGATATGTCTAGATTGGCGTTTGTTAAGACTAAAATCTTCGATTTTGTCTTATTTCGGTGTGTTTGATTACTCTGCATGTATATCTGTCTGTCTGTTTGTAACGTAACGCATTATCTTTCGAATGCATTAGGACATCGACTTCCAAATTCACAAAAAGATGCGGAACGGCCATCGTCAGGCCAAGTTCGTAGATGGGCCATGTAGGTCAAAGGTCAAGGTCACATGATTTTTTCGAAATTCGCTTAACCATTGAAAGATAGGACCAAAAATCGGCAAAATCGCTATAGCGATTTACTTAATGACGCTCAAATTTAATTGACGCATTGGGCTCATAGGTACCTTGTATACGGTGTTTCAATTTTGAAAATCGTCAAAAGAGTTCTTCTGCAAAAAATTCCCAAAATTTAACATGGGATCCTACGGCAGCATTTTGGCAGGCAAATGGTCTCAATTTCTCCGTGAAGGGTACAAGTGAGACAAACGTCACCTGGCGTGATACATGACATTAGCAATTGGGCACGAATAACTATATTGGTCGGAAACACAGTACTCGCTCAGATTTTCTCGGATACTGAAAGATTTTTGAGTAATTGGCCAATCAATATTCAGCAGACCACAGAATTGCGCTAGGACGCTTAGTTTGGCCGCTAGAGCGCTCGCAAGAGACCGGGACTGATTGCAAGAGACGGGCAAACGTCGACTTGGGTATGGAATCCGCCTTTGGTTTTAGGCTATCACGCTTAGTTCCGCCGCTAGGGGGCTTCGTAATTCCGCGATGACGAGTCCGAGAACAGTGATTAGGGCGTGACCAAGGAAAGTCGGGATTTGAACGTATTCACTCTAAACGACTCCCTCGACCTGGAAAAATAGCCCGCGTTGAACAGCAGCCGTTAAATGGTGCTCGCCAGCACATCACCATACTTGGGATCCAATTTGGCCTCACTACTACAGCTTTCAGGGGGCGATATGGTCTGGAACGCCACGCTGAACAACCAATGAGCAAGCGACGATGGGTCTTAACATGGTCGAAATAGTCCCCAAACTCCGATTTCCGTCTCTTATCAAGCTCTGCTTGACCGTCTAGTATAGACTGTCTTGACCGTCTAGTATAGACTGTCTTGACCGTCTAGTATAGACTATCTTGTACTTCTTAAACCATTGGTAGATTGCACGAACGCAGTTCAGCCGACTACGGGGCTTATACGGCTAAAGTTACCATGTAAATGATGGGCGATTTTAGCCGCCCCGTAGCCGGCTAAACTATGCACGTGAAATAGGCCACATGTCTATGCCATATGTCTGGTCTTAATGATCAGATGTTGGTGTCTTCTTAGATTTTCGCTTCTCCGTGGCATGCTTTACGGGCATTTTGACTTTTTATAATCGACAGTTTACGGCACGGGCGCTGTATGACGTACCCCACTGGCCGGCCGGCCAGCCCTGGTCATGCAGCGCCCGTGCAGGATGCGTGAAGTCCAGGTTTAACCTGGTTTATAATGAGATTACGTCACATTAGAGTGTTCTAAGTCATCAATATATGTGGCTTGTAATAATATGAAGGGAAATAATATGTAAGGTCAACTTTTCCCCAAAATTTGTTTTGCATAAACTTTATTTATTTGACGAGGTTACCGATAGAGAATAGCCATATCAACGGCCACCTCAACATGTAACAAAAAGGTGGTTGTGGAGGTGAGGTTAAGTCATTAACAAGTACAGTTGATCAAATATACAGAGAATTCAAATTCAATACAGTGACAGAGATTTAGTGGCATACAACCATGAAAATAAAATCGACAGCATAGTCTTTAGATGAACCGACCTGTTCCGGGAATGAAAATTTGTACCGCTTTAGATAATTTAGTATTATCTTCAAGATTAATGTTGGAGGAACCGAATAAGAGGATATTGCCGAGACTAGCGAGTTGATTTTTTTTAGACGCAGCCGAAAGATCCAAGATAAAACCATATTCAAGAACGAAGAGATACCATTTAGTGGTTCATTGCGAAGGTTGTTATACGTTGGACATTGTAGTAGGTAGTGGATTGAATCTTCAGGTTTTTTAGTACAACCGTTTTGACAGGATTTGGTGGGGATAAAACCATAGTTGTACCTATGAGCGTTAAGGCCAATGATGCCAAGACGCAGTCTGCAATGATTGACGGCTGCATAACCCGTAAACATGTCATACAGTACATTGCACAAATTGAAAAACGTTCTTTGTATGAAGATTTAAATGACATATATATGACCCCGACTGCCTCAGTTCAGGCGGCAAGTTGTTCCATGCGCGAGCTGTGCTCCACAAGAAAGAGTTCATAACATCTTTTTACAGCTTAAAAGGTATAAATCAGTACTTCTGCGGAGCACATAGTGAGAAATATCTGAGGTCTGGGGTGGAACGAGAGACGAGAGGTAACGCGGGGATAGATTGTTAATCCCAAATTGATGATATCAAGACAATTTCCCATATTTATGTATTCAATATATGTCATAGGGACTTTTTTTTTTTTATCTGTGATATGAATATCAAATTTATTAATGTGATGCCCATCACCAAACTGCCAAACATCATTTAACATTACATAATTTTAAATATATCCATGCTTAATTTTGCACACATGAGGGGGGGGGGGGGTGAGGGAAGAGGGGGGGCATCGTCACTCCGATTCCTTGCCTTCACTTAAGCTAGGAATATACATGCCATGATATATTATTATGTATTATTATATTGCATCTCAATTTATACAAATATGTAGACAAATCTTGTAATACACATTTATTTGCACAGAAAAAACCTAGCCGTTAATAGTCATAACGTCAGCCTGCGGTCGGCACTCAAACGAACGAATAAATACACAGTCATACATCATACATACCCATTTTATGGGTGAGCCACATTGGCGTATTAGCACATTCCTTTGTGACTGAATTACAATCAGTTAGGCTGAAAAGAAAGTTTAGCAACCACATTCGAATGGCAAAATCATCCTCACCTCTATTAATTTCTTCTTGTCAGTGTTTATGATATGATATACCGGTATCAATTAGCTTTGAAAACAAATGAAATGGTCAGGGTGAGAGATGTTGTCACTAGCTGCATGAAATACAGTACGCCTGATCACAGGACGCATTATGTTCATTCGACCATCTGTGCGACAACCACGTTCCAACTTTACATGTCTTGCAATTAATTAAGATCAACCTTTAGATGTTAGAACTGTGGGCAAGTCAGGGCCGAGTATTTTCGCCATTTTATTTGTATAAGTATAGTATTCGACCCCAGGTGGGGGGAGGGGAGCATAATGCAAACCAAGCCTCTGAGCCTGGAGCGCCATTGGTTGCCACAGAGTGAAATCAAATTTCGGCAACAAATGCATCAGAATTTATTTCTGGATGGGGATCTTGATGCTGGGAAACTGATGCAGGTCTTCTCTTCCCCACACTTACAGCTGACAGTGACCTCACAGTGACCCTCAGCAGGATAGTCAGATGACATAGCATTGTCCTAAACGGATTCCCATTGACACCCACTGCGCCCTGGGCACCCCACTAGATCAGTAATCAGTGATCACACACGTCATGTTTTTATTTTTCCCATCTACTTCAGCTTAAGCCCCTTGGCTATGAAGCCCGACGTGAGTACGCGGACACAACGAGGGTTTCGATAGTCGTAGATAGGAATAGTAACAGCATCCTTGACAGCTACGGCATTGTTAACATTTGATCGCCTTTTCATCACAGGAGCAGCACGAACCGCTCATTCACCCGCGAAACACTGTAAGACAGAGACCAAGACTTCAATTCTCCTGCGACTTAAGGGCGTGATCGATTCGCCTCTTCCAACGTCTACCTCTTCCGGAAAAGTGCATGCAGTACGATCGTTTTGCCTCTTCTATTCCGAGAAGACCTCTTCTGCTCTTCCGCCCAGGTAGGTGGAAGAGAGAAGAGGTAGAGGCTATTCCAAGATGGCGGAAGCTGACTATGCAATATTCGCTCAGTGTGACAAAATAGGTTTTAGGGGAAATACATGAATGAAACAATGAATACAATTCTGTGAAACATATGTAAGACCTTTTATTTTGTTATTTGAAAGATATGTGTCAGGTATATGAGGGCCCATATATGCAGTTACCCATGTATCTATCTGTTGAAGTTGGGCGATAATATATGGGCGTGGGCGATAAATTGTGAGCTATAAAAGCGAGCTATAAGTGAGTGAGCCATATTGAAACTACTCTTCCAACTCGTCCGACGCGATCGATTCATCGCTCATATTCTCTATTCTTGAATGAGCTCTTTTCTTCCTGGAAGAGTTGAATCGATTAGACTCTTAAATGGTGGCAGGGTCCGACACCAGAAGAGGGCCCAACAGACAGACTGACCAATTACCGATGTCAATCATTGTAAGCGGTTTGCTGGGTACAAACTGTGTGTGATTTCGTAGAGTGGTCCGTTTCCGCCTTACTTGGCGTGTAATCCGGTCAGGACCTTTTGCGGTCACATCTTACTGTACGTCTAACACGGTCACGTATACGGATTGCTGCTGGAGATTGTGTTCCATAATTTCCGTATTGGAAACAATTATTGTGATACTCAATACTGGCCCTCGGGGACAGAGACGATTACGGTATAATACATTGTCACTGCATGTCTAAACCTACTGAGGGATTTGCAAGATACAAATGCAGTTTTATTGGGGTTGTGTCGCGCGAGTTTCCATGTAAATCTGTTAATGGCGTTTTCGTTTTACAAATTATACATTTTACACACACGCGGATGTTAGTTGCGGGCAGAGTCTTAAGGATTTTTGTTGGTAACAATGTTTGATTATCAATAATATTAGCGTAATTTCATATTGGTGCTCTTTCCCGATATTTTTCATGTAATCTGGTCCTGGCGTTTTAGTTTACTGTTTACTGGATTTTTGACACCTGCGGATCTTACTTGCTGCAATATCTTGTCCTCGATAGTTTATTGTGATCTAATGTTATGTAACTGAACTGCGCCAGTCGAGGTAATCACGGATTGTCGCGTCTCCGCATTAAAGTTGCATGTCGAGTTCTTTCCAGCCAAAATTAAGCCTAGGCGAAATTTATATCAAAATTTGCCGAAAACTTGATTGTTTCATTCTATAAATTCAGAAACCTGATAAACATCGCCGTTTCGGCTGTGGTGTGGCGAACGTTACTATCCCGGGACACCGCAGAACTCTGTCGCGGCACTGCTACTTATACCAAAGCATCGCGAAGCATACAAACTGATGACGTTTACCACTACAATGAAAACTTGTGGTAAATTGATATCACGGGCAACAAGGCTATTTGGCAGTCTGGCATGGGTGGGGTATAGACAAAAGAAATCTTGAATGATTCAAGGACTGATTCTTATTTGTATTTAGACCTCTTTAGTTTTGGCGGCAAAGAGCTCGACATGCAACATTAAATAATCTAGTCGATAGAGGATTTGATGTTCAGTTGATTTATGTGGGAGCAGTTAATCATTTTAACTGCGTTGATTTGTGGACGGTTGTCAACAGTAACAGCCGTCTGCAAGATGTTCACTTTTCGGGATTTTTTTCTTACTCCAATTACGATGTTGTTGTTTATGTGTACCATCCGCTGGTTTTCTCTTCCTATGTTGATTTGAAATACAGTAATACTATAAAATGTCGTATTTGTGTGTTTTATCGATGACCTACTTCCATCGTGGCACTGCTAATAATATTCCAATAAAGAAACAACGTTGATATGATATTGGTATATCGATACTTGCCGACGTAAATTCAAGGTTGGAACAAGGTTTGTCCTCCGCGGGTTGCCAACGTTGGGCCAACTAGCATCAGTAAAGACATATACAGGGTGGGCCAACGTTGGACCGTCCCGTTCTGCCAATCTTGGACCAACGTCTTTGTACGGCTTGGCCCATCGTTGGACAAATGTTGGCATGCTCTCTGGGATGCCCTGTAATAGCACTCGCCTTTATATAGGCTCCAAATAATCTGCCAACGACTACGCACACAACAACAGCGGAATGTGGAAGAATTTTGACAGAAGTCGACCACCTTCTCTGCCAGCAGACGATGCTAGTAGAAAACGCTTAATACACTTCATATTCCATCTAAACATGAATATCCCTTGAATATGTGGCTCTAACTATCAATTACTATGCTAATACTTACCACTCTGCCGCTAAACGGTATATCCTGGAAGAATACTCTAAAAATGACCTGGTGACCCGGCCTAGTTGCATACTAATGAGGTGGCGCGTCACATCCGTTGTCATTGCCGCTTGCTGTCTTCCGATGTCGGTCCCTCGTGGGTCGAATCCTGCCTCCGGAAATACTGCTGTCTCTTGTCCATGGCATCACTTGAAAACTGGATATTCATCTCCTCGGCGTAAGTAGAACTAACTAGCGTTAGTTGCAATAGTCGATCGCCTCCAAATCGCCAGCTCTTCTCGTCCAAAGTTTCGGATTGCCAGTTTTTTTCCGGTGACATGTGCTCGTTTGGGGGGGGGGGGGCATTAATCGTCGGGTTAACATCTGTTTAATTATTCGGTGGCGTTAGCAGTCTTCATTAAATGCAAACTACTTTATTCATGGGACGATTATAGATCTAGTTTAACTTAATGTTGGTAGGCCCATGGGGTTTAGATATAAAAGATATTTCGTGGTTCTGTCTCGTTGGGAGATGAACCAGCAATGTTCATCATGTGATCAGCTGATCATTTGCTTAGATTTAGTGATGTCATTTGTGTCGTCGGTCTGAAGAGTGTGGGGTGGCCAGTGTTTTCTGAATCTGTGGATGTGAGAGACTGCCCAACTTTAATTACAAGTCCAAGTTCCAATAGCAAGGCGTAATAATTAGATACGGCAAATCCGTTTTTGTTACAATACCCCCTCCTTTAATTGCCTGTATCCCACCTACAGCAAGGCTTTAATTGAAGTGTTCGTGCCACGATTTTCTTCAGCTCAGAGTTAACTGTGTTTAATGAAGACAAACAAATAACAATTTGTTTTAATAGGAGTTTGTCGTTTTTATTCCACGATATCACCATAAACGCGTTCGTCAAAGTAGCAAAAGTGAGGTCTGGCGGGTTCAATAGACCGATCCAGGCTGTCAATCATACACTGACGTCACTGCCGCTTCTTTCCAATCATGTGGTGCAAAAAAATCTTCCACGTGCGTTAAGTCGGACAAACAAGTGGACAATCAAAGCAGCATGTCACTTTGTTGTCAGTTTCAGTGATGAAAACTTCTCACTTTTACCTACCATCAGCCATGATTGTCAATTTCATGCTCACGACCAAAGAAATGGGGCTCAAGCGTGGGCGGGGCTTAGTGTCGGAGTGACAAGGGTGGGCGGGGCTTAGTGTCGGGGTGTGGATCGGTCTATTCTGGGACCATTGCATCTGAGCGTTAATTAGAAATTCCCCAATGATGTCACAAGATTGACAGGTGAGCTTTGATGCAGTGCGCAGGCACCTGTTTTCGAGGGTGTGTATTGTTCTCGTGGTTGAGTGTTTTTCGTTAAGTTCAAGCCAATGAGCAGAGAGAACTTGAGTCTCAATCTGAAAGCACATGCGTTTGTATTCCCCTTTGACGTCACTTTCCTCACTCCCAGTTAAGTCGGCATGTGCGAAAACAAGTGGAAAGAGTATTCCCTTCTATTATTTGGGGCGTTATAGCTCCATAATATAATTGTGGAAACACAGAAGATTAATATGAACTAAAGTTGTTTTGGCGTGGCACAAACTGTTTAATGTAGCATAACAGTGTTAACAACAATTCTCACAGAAAGTCAGGTTTCAATTGATCTTATCTGACCGTACATACGGGTAACTTAAAATAACATTCCAAAATATACATATTCATTCCCTTAAATTTTTCCTCATCACTCAACTCCTATTTCATTTATCCTTTATTCCCATGCATTGCATTCGACCTTGGTATAAAGTACAGCGCCGAAACCCTGCGGCAGGTTGGTGTTGGTTGCGACAGTAGAAGTTTGGGGCATGGGGGGCGGGCTATGGGCTCTAGATGGACTGTGGGCTCGGGGCCCGCTGGCTTGGTGTGAAAGAAGTGGTCTTTTTCGTGCAAACGGCTCAGGTGCTGATCCAGGGTTATCACATTTTGGTTTCCTTTGAGGATCCCATTGTGAACATATTGTTTACATAGCCTTCCTCGGGTTCTTCGAGTACTACTTCAGCGGGTAGACGTACTTCACGTCCTATCATTACCATGTTTGGGGTGAGTCCTGTAGATTCATGTGGTGTGGCCCGGTATGCAGCTGCTAGGCATCCTAAATGTAAGTCCCAATTTGTCTGTTCGTCTTTGATGTAAGCCTTTATCATCTTTAACATGGTACGGTTGAATCGTTCTGTCTGGCCATTTCCTTTTGGGTTCCTGCGTGGGGTCCTTGTTTTCCTTATTTCCAATAGTCTGCACAATTCTTTACAGATATCACTTTCGTAGTTTCTGCCTTGGTCGGAGTGTAAGTCGTAAGGACAGCCAAAACGGCTTATAATAATTTTGTTTAGAATCTTGTCGGCGCATGTGACAACTGGTCTGGTGTAGGGGAGATTTCTATCCAACCTGTTAATTTGTTTGTCACAACCAGGATATATCTGTTGCCTCTGGGGGTAAGTGGTAGGGAGCCTAAGATATATGTGGAGAGTCGGTCCAGGGGGGCTCCAACTCGCATATCCCCAAGAGGGGTCCTGGGGTTCATGGTTGGGGGCTTACTTGCTGCACAGGTGTCGCAACCTTCTATCCAATTATTCACCTCTTCTCGAACCTCATACCAATAGAAGCGCTGCAACAATTTCTATTTTGTCTTCTTTCTTCCCGGGTGACCAGCGAGTGGTGCGTTGTGCATCTGATATAAGACTTTCTTTTTTAGGTTATCTGGTACAATCAATTGAAGATTGCTTGCAGAGATATCCCTCCAGTTAAATTTTCTACATAACGGTCCTTGGGGGGAGAGGGGAGGGGGGGGGGTCGTGTTCCCAAGTCACGAAGAATACATTTCTTTATTCCCAGGTCACGATGAATGAAAATCCTCGATCACGGCGGTCGGCTAATATCCCATTCCCAGTTCACAAAGAATTATTAAGAAAAGTCCATTTCCGAGGAACGGAAATACCCCTGCCCCCCCCCCCCCCCCCCCACGTCCATGGCTGACTTCAAGGCTGTCTTCATCCAGCTTAGGATTAACATATGGATAATTATTTGTAATCTGTTTGTTGAGGAATAACGGATGACTATTCCGGACAGCACTGGCGGGCTGGCGCGGGTACAAACGCACTCCCATAACAACAGTCTCCTTGGCTCCTGATTGGCTAAGTCTAGACGCACTCGCGCGACGCCATTTCCCGAGCAAGACCGCCATGTACATATCGCACATTTAGGTGTTTGGTTTCATTTCGGACGGGAGCCGCGAGGGTGATAGCCTTGGCTTGCCGACGTGGCTCCCGTCATGTATATAGTGTATAAATGATAAACGGGTCCAGTGTATACAGTGTACATAGTGTTGCTTAGATCAGTGGTTTTGTGCGCGTTAAAGCAGAGCGCGTGCCCATGCTCATATGGCACCCGCGGTGTACTGTAAATACATGTTAAACGGACCCAGTGGTTATAGTGTATACATACGTAAGTTAAAACTTTATTTTGTGCGCATTTATTCAGTGTGTTATCATGCCCATAGCGCTTAGCAGACGCGTCGGGGAACATGCTTGCTACTCGACGCGATCGATAGTGGTCAAAGCCATGTACAAATGCATTAATAACATCAGTCTTCCTTAATAAATATTATTTTACCCAAATGACCGAGTTGCCGTTATTCATAAAACAAATATCAGTATCTTGTTCATGAAGTTGCTGTAGGTTTGAATGAGGGAGTAGGCTATACCACGGCTGCATGGGGCTTGTCTTGGTCCGGATTGCTTTACTTGAGGTCCTGATGGTAACTGCTCCAGTATCCAGGCTATAGGGCTGCATATCCAGCCGTTATCAGAGGCAGGAATTGCAGAATCAATAGGTAGACTGGACGGGGATGTGGACGGGGTGACGAGGGGCTATGGAGTGGGTGTGGACGGGGTGAAGAGGGGCTATGGACGGGGTGTGGACGGGGTGACGAGGGGCTATGGACGGGGATGTGGACGGGGATGTGGACGGTGACGAGGGGCTATGGAGTGGGTGTGGACGGGGATGTGGACGGGGTGACGAGGGGCTATGGAGTGGGTGTGGACGGGGTGACGAGGGGCTATGGACGGGGTGTGGACGGGGTGACGAGGGGCTATGGACGGGGATATGGACGGGATGACGAGGGGCTATGGACGGGGATGTGGACGGGGTGACGAGGGGCTATGGACGGGGATGTGGACGGGGATGTGGAAGAGGTGACGAGGGGCTATGGAGTGGGTGTGGACGGGGTGACGAGGGCTATGGAGTGGGTGTGGACGGGGTGACGAGGGGCTATGGACGGGGTGTGGACGGGGTGACGAGGGGCTATGGACGGGGATATGGACGGGATAACGAGGGGCTATGGACGGGGATGTGGACGGGGTGACGAGGGGCTATGGACGGGGTGTGGACGGGGATGTGGACGGGGTGACGAGGGGCTATGGACGGGGATGTGGACGGGGATGTGGACGAGGTGACGAGGGGCTATGGACTGGGTGTGGACGGGGATGTGGACGGGGTGACGAGGGGCTATGGACTGGGTGTGGACGGGGATGTGGACGAGGTGACGAGGGGCTATGGACTGGGTGTGGACGAGGATGTGGACGGGGTGACGAGGGGCTATGGACTGGGTGTGGATGGGGATGTGGACGGGGTGACGAGGGGCTATGGACGGGGTGTGGACGGGGATGTGGACGAGGTGACGAGGGGTTATGGACTGGGTGTGGACGAGGATGTGGACGGAGGTGTAGACTTGGAATATGCCAATGCAGCTCCCGCTGTCTTTGGACCGACACTGGTGCTACACAAATTTTGACACGGGTGGAATTAATTTTGACACGGGTGGAATTAAGAAGCAAGGCCGAGGAACTCCGTACATTTGAACCACGGTTGAATCAATTGTAAGGACGATAAATTTAGATAACAATCCCATATAATGTTTAGAATCCGTGAAAAGTAAGCCCTATACTGCTACAAAATAGACAACAAAACAAAACAAATAATGGATTTCAGATTGGGATAGAGTCTCACCGCCTGACGTGGAGTCTGAGGAGTGCGCTCTCATAGAGGCGCTGTAGACATCGGCGCACGCGCTTGCTGAAGATGAGATACCACACGGGGTAGGCGGGGGCGTTGGCGTAGAAGGCCAGGCGGCAGAAGAGCACGACGGAGTTGAGGTAAGAGGTGGAGTGGGTGGGCAGCAGGCCGGGCACGGAACTGATAAAGAGCGGCAGAGAGAAGACGAGGCAGGTGGACACCATGACGAGGCTGTTCTTAGTGGCGCTGCTCAGACTGACGCGATCTCGCTTCCACGACTGTTTTTTCAGGGCGCGCCTCTTCCTCAGGACATGGATGCGGTGTAGCTCGGCGCCCGGCGAGATGTCCGTGAAGGCCGACCGCGCGGAGGTCGAGCTCGCCTTGCTCAGCGACGCCTGAAGCCGCCGCCTATTGCCGTCGGCGCTGGCCTGCATCGGGTACTCCAGCGCAAAGATCTCGTCGATAGTCAACGACCGGGTTCTCTTCTGGTAGTGGACGACTAGGTCGTCGGGGAAGGTGGCGGGCGCTATGGTGTAGGGGGCCCGGGTGTGTGGCTCAGGGGGCGCCTCGCTGGGCAGGTACGACCGCCGTCTGCTTGCCGTGCACACGTCCATCTCCTCGGAGGTTACACTGCCAGTGCGACCCCATGGCGCCACCCGCGTGCTCCACATGGGGCGTACGACCTTGAGTGTGCGCAGGATCCAGTAGTAGGAGCGGCCGATTGTAAAACAATCGAAGGCCACTATGAACAGCACGACGTAGAGCAAGACGCTTTGGCCGGCCGACGGTGTCCCCAGCTCGCTGACCTCCCATACGTAGATCAGGCGTCTGTAAGCATTCCACGATATACTGGAATAACAATCGCGAAAGGTCAAGGTTAAGGCCGTGGATACGGTAACAGATACGATCCAGCCGACTACAATAGTTCGCGTGATAAGTTTGCGCCGGAAGTTGAGCGATATGGAGGGAGTCTTGATGGTACGACACCTGTAGTATCCGATGGCGGCGAAGATATTCCAATACTGCAGGTAACATAGACTGCTGACGAACAGTTGCATGCTAGCCAAGACACGGCTGAGGTCTTGAGTAACCTGGGACCCCGTTTTGATGAGACTGACCGCCGACAAAAGCATGCACAGGACGAGGAGCAAGTTGTTGACGCAAATGTTAACGAGATGGGCGTTTGGCGGAGTCTTGAGCGACGGCGAGTGCCAGATGGTCACTATCAGCAGCACGTTGGTCAGCAGTCCCAGCAGCATCTCGCAGCTTAACACCGCCATGGTGACCACCAACATCTCGCGAGGCATGGACCACATATCGCGTGACACAGAGGCGCACCCTGTGCTGGTCTGGCTTCCGGTGTCGACCGCCAGCCTGTCGACAGTGTAACCAGGGGGCTCTGTGCTAGTCATGGTCATCGTAGTCATTGTGACGCTGACCATGTTACTGTGTACAGGTCAATTGGCATGAGGCTAAGCGAACTGTTGGTAGGAAGGCCTTAACTACTGGGCATCGGTTGGTCCAGCAGATATGTCCCATCCTCAATGGCTGCGAGCTGCGATCAGCGGTTTTCTTATCATGACAATTGAGGCTGACGTCACCAGTGGACGTCGCCAGTCCGTGCAACCAATCAGCAATGGCAGGCTGCTTGAGGCTGCTGTGGGGGTGGCAGCCTCCAGGTTGTAGTCAGGTGGGGTGGGGCGTGGCGAGCATGCGGCATATATAGAACACGCTCCTGTCTTCGTCAGACCTGAAATGCAAAGAAGTGGCTATGAAACGGATGTACAACCAAATAAGGCATATGGAATATACATAGCACACAGAGTAGGCGCTACACCTATATATATACATATGGTGATATACGTTACATCACTTTATTTTGCAGCTTTATAGTGTAAATAGGTGGTAATTGGCGTTACCATGGGGATATACAAGGATGGACATCGGAGGTGCTCCGGGTGAGAAAAGCGAGGTAGTCCTCGACTACCTGGTTGCCTCGTCAACAGCTGTGACGCCGACACAAACTTGGGGTGTTAATTGAGCTTGTTAACTCGGTTGTTGGCTGCCGACTACCTATGGAACACTGTGAAAAGGGGCGTGGGGTGAGACACCCCAGACTGGCCTATTTACTTCAAGCTCTGGTCGTGAAGGCATCCTTGGCCTACTACTACAAAGGGTCTATGTCGCATAATACACTGTTTGTTGTACGAACAAAGTTTTTTTTTCTTGTGTGACCTATGTCAAAATGGATGGTAATAATGGATGATACTGTCTAATGGATGGTAACAATAATGATGGATGATAATTGTGGATGGTGCTAATATACGATAATCATGGATGGTAATAATGGGTGGTAATCATGGATGGTTATAATGGGTGGTAATCATGGATGGTAATAATGGGTGGTAATCATGGATGGTTATAATGGGTGGTAATCTTGGATGGTAATAATGGGTGGTAATCATGGATGGTTATAATGGGTGGTAATCATGGATGGTAATAATGGGTGGTAATCATGGATGGTTATAATGGGTGGTAATCTTGGATGGTAATAATGGGTGGTAATCTTGGATGGTTATAATGGGTGGTAATCTTGGATGGTAATAATGGGTGGTAATCATGGATGGTAATCATGGATGGTTATAATGGGTGGTAATCATGGATGGTTATAATGGGTGGTAATCATGGATGGTTATAATGGGTGGTAATCATGGATGGTTATAATGGGTGGTAATCTTGGATGGTAATAATGCTTATCCGACTTCGACTGAGTCATCTATCGTCGCAAGCCTCGCAAGCCTCTCGTAAGATTGCGGTCGGTCTTCCATATCGGGAGACCAAAGCAACTCGTCCTGGGACCTGATGCTAACAGCCAGACAAAGCCTAGACGATCTAACTGACAACATAGATGACCTACCCCCCTACATAACACAGAACACTAGGTAATCTATTTCTGGCATTGACTTCCGGGGCGCGCCAAACCAGCAACGTAGGCAATATAACGCATGATCCAGACAATATAACCCAGAAACCTAAGCCTTCAAACCCAGAAACCTAGACGACCTCACACAGAAACCTACACCACATAACATGCACAGAAATCTGGGCTATAGCTAACCTAACCAACATAACGTGGCAACACGGCCATCCTCACCCAGTAAATGTGATAACCTGACGCATACACCCAGAAGCCGAACCGATCTACTAAAGCAACAAGCGAAACAATGAAAACATTTACAAACTTAACCCGACACGTGCTTACAAGACTTAACCCGACACGTGCTTACAAGACTTAACCCGACACGCGCTTACACGACTTAACCCGACACGTACTTACAAGAATTAACCAGACACGTGCTTACAAGACTTAACCCGACACGTGCTTACAAGACTTAACCCGACACGTACTTACAAGAATTAACCAGACACGTGCTTACAAGACTTAACCCGACACGCACTTACACGAATTAACCAGACACGTGCTTACAAGACTTAACCCGACACGCGCTTACACGACTTAACCCGACACGTACTTACAAGAATTAACCAGACACGTGCTTACAAGACTTAACCTGACACGTGCTTACAAGACTTAACCCGACACGTACTTACAAGAATTAACCAGACACGTGCTTACAAGACTTAACCCGACACGCACTTAGAAGAATTAACCAGACACGTGCTTACAAGACTTAACCCGAGACGTGCTTACAAGACATAACCCGACACGTGCTTACAAGACTTAACCCGACACGTGCTTACAAGACTTAACCCGACACGTGCTTACAAGACTTAACCTGACACGTACTTACAAGAATTAACCAGACACGTGCTTACAAGACTTAACCCGACACGTACTTACAAGAATTAACCAGACACGTGCTTACAAGACTTAACCCGACACGTGCTTACACGAGTTAACCCGACACGTGCTTACAAGACTTAACCCGACACGTACTTACAAGACTTAACCCGACACGTGCTTACAAGACTTAACCCGACACGTACTTACAAGACTTAACCCGACACGTGCTTACAAGACTTAACCCGACACGTGCTTACAAGACTTCACCCGACACGTGCTTACAAGACTTAACCCGACACGTGCTTACAAGACTTAACCCGACACGTGCTTACAAGACTTCACCCGACACGTGCTTACAAGACTTAACCCGACACGTGCTTACAAGACTTAACCCGACACGTGCTTACAAGACTTAAACCGATAGGTACTTACAAGACTTAACCCGACACGTACTTAGAGGACTTAACCCGACACGTACTTACAAGATTTAACTCGACACGTACTTACGAGACTTAACCCGACATGTACTTACACGAATTGACCAGACACGTGCTTACGAGACTTAACCCGACACGTGCTTACAAGACTTAACCCGACACGTACTTACAAGACTTAACCAGACACGTGCTTACAAGAATTAACCCGACACGTACTTACACGAATTAACCCGACACGTACTTACAAGACTTAACCCGACACGTACTTACAAGACTTAACCAGACACGTGCTTACAAAACTTAACCCGACACGTACTTACACGAATTAACCCGACACGTACTTACAAGACTTAACCCGACACGTACTTACAAGACTTAACCAGACACGTGCTTCCAAGACTTAACCCGACACGTACTTACACGAATTAACCCGAAACGTGCTTACAAGACTTACCCCGACACGTACTTACAAGACCCGACACGTACTTAGAGGACTTAACCCGACACGTACTTACAAGATTTAACCCGACACGTACCTACGAGACTTAACCCGACACGTACTTACGAGACTTAACCCGAGACGTGCTTACAAGACTTAACCCGACACGTACTTACAAGACTTAACCAGACACGTGCTTACAAGACTTAACCCGACACGTACTTACACGAATTAACCCGACACGTACTTACAAGACTTAACCCGACACGTACTTACAAGACTTAACCAGACACGTGCTTACAAGACTTAACCCGACACGTACTTAAACGAATTAACCCGACACGTGCTTACAAGACTTAACCCGACACGTACTTACAAGACCCGACACGTACTTAGAGGACTTAACCCGACACGTACTTACAAGATTTAACCCGACACGTACTTACGAGACTGAACCCGACACGTACTTACAAGACTTAACCAGACACGTGCTTACAAGACTTAACCCGACACGTACTTACACGAATTAACCCGACACGTACTTACAAGACTTAACCCGACACGTACTTACAAGACTTAACCCGACACGTACTTACAAGACTTAACCAGACACGTGCTTACAAGACTTAACCCGACACGTACTTACACGAATTAACCCGACACGTACTTACAAGACTTAACCTGACACGTACTTACAAAACAACCCGATACGTACAAGACTTCACTCATAAGAACAAATCAAGTAACCAGCCCGGCATCAACAAAAACTAGTCAGCCTAGCCCGACATTAAGTAACTCCCAAAATAACGTTCCGAAATCACTACACATATTACTAGACATTGATAATTATACTAGTGGACCTAGATCGCGATAAATAAACTCTTCAGCATAAGTACTGATCATTATACTAGACAACTTAGCCAGGCGTCAATAAATTATTTAACTTAATCAGGGTTAGTTTAACTAGACAATTTAGCCAGGCGTCAATAAACTATTCAACCTAAGCAGGGACCAGGGACCAGGGACACTCTAGCTCGGCGTCCATACACTAGACATTCTAGCTCGGCGTCCATACACTAGACATTCTAGCTCGGCGTCCATACACTAGACACTCTAGCTCGGCGTCCATACACTAGACACTCCAGCTCGGCGTCCATACACTAGACACTCTAGCTCGGCTTCCATACACTAGACACTCTAGCTCGGCGTCCATAAACTAGACACTCTAGCTCGGCGTCCATACACTAGACACTCTAGCTCGGCGTCCATACACTAGACACTCTAACTCGGCGTCCATACACTCTAACTCGGCGTCCATAAACTAGACACTCTAGCTCGACGTCCATACACTAGACACTCTAGCTCGGCTTCCATACACTAGACACTCTATCTCGGCGTCCATACACTAGACACTCTAGCTTGGCGTCCATACACTAGACACTCTAGCTTGGCGTCCATACACTAGACACTCTAGCTCGGCGTCCATACACTAGACACTCTAGCTCGGCGTCCATACACTAGACACTCTAGCTCGGCGTCCATACACTAGACACTCTAGCTCGACGTCCATACACTAGACACTCTAGCTCGGCGTCCATACACTAGACACTCTAGCTCGGCGTCCATACGCTAGACACTCTAGCTCGGCGTCCATACACTAGACACTCTAGCTCGGCGTCCATACACTAGACACTCTAGCTCGGCGTCCATACACTAGACACTCTAGCTCGGCGTCCATACACTAGACACTCTAGCTCGGCGTCCAACACTAGACACTCTAGCTCGGCGTCCATACACTAGACACTCTAGCTCGGCGTCCATACACTAGACACTCTAGCTCGGCGTCCATACACTAGACACTCTAGATCGGCGTCCATACACTAGACACTCTAGCTCGGCGTCCATACACTAGACACTCTAGCTCGGCGTCCATACACTAGACACTCTAGCTCGGCGTCCATACACTAGACACTCTAGCTATAGTGCCGCTATTAACCAACCTAGCCCGTGGTGCCTGTATTAACCAACCTAGCCCGCGGTGCCTGTATTAACCAACCTAGCCCGTGGTGCCTGTATTAACCAACCTAGCCCGTGGTGCCTGTATTAACCAACCTAGCCCGCGGTGCCTGTATTAACCAACCTAGCCCGTGGTGCCTGTATTAACCAACCTAGCCCGTGGTGCCTGTATTAGCCAACCTAGCCCGTGGTGCCTGTATTAGCCAACCTAGCCCGTGGTGCCTGTATTAGCCAACCTAGCCCGTGGTGCCTGTATTAGCCAACCTAGCCCGTGGTGCCTGTATTATTCAACCTAGCCCGTGGTGCCTGTATTAGCCAACCTAGCCCGTGGTGCTTGTATTAGCCAACCTAGCCCGTGGTGCCTGTATTAACCAACCTAGCCCGTGGTGCCTGTATTAGCCAACCTAGCCCGTGGTGCCTGTATTAACCAACCTAGCCCGTGGTGCCTGTATTAACCAACCTAGCCCGTGGTGCCTGTATTAACCAACCTAGCCCGTGGTGCCTGTATTAACCAACCTAGCCCGTGGTGCCTGTATTAACCAACCTAGCCCGTGGTGCCTGTATTAGCCAACCTAGCCGGTGGTGCCTGTATTAACCAACCTAGCCCGTGGTGCCTGTATTAACCAACCTAGCCCGTGGTGCCTGTATTGACCAACCTAGCCCGTGGTGCCTGTATTAACCAACCTAGCCCGTGGTGCCTGTATTAACCAACCTAGCCCGTGGTGCCTGTATTAACCAACCTAGCCCGTGGTGCCTGTATTAACCAACCTAGCCCGTGGTGCCTGTATTAACCAACCTAGCCCGTGGTGCCTGTATTAACCAACCTAGCCCGTGGTGCCTGTACTGGCCAACCTAGCCCGTGGTGCCTGTATTAACCAACCTAGCCCGTGGTGCCTGTATTAGCCAACCTAGCCCGTGGTGCCTTTATTAACCAACCTAGCCCGTGGTGCCTGTATTAGCCAACCTAGCCCGTGGTGCCTGTATTAACCAACCTAGCCCGTGGTGCCTTTATTAACCAACCTAGCCCGTGGTGCCTGTATTAGCCAACCTAGCCCGTGGTGCCTGTATTAGCCAACCTAGCCCGTGGTGCCTTTATTAACCAACCTAGCCCGTGGTGCCTGTATTAACCAACCTAGCCCGTGGTGCCTGTATTAACCAACCTAGCCCGTGGTGCCTGTATTAACCAACCTAGCCCGTGGTGCCTGTATTAGCCAACCTAGCCCGTGGTGCCTGTATTAACCAACCTAGCCCGTGGTGCCTGTATTAGCCAACCTAGCCCGTGGTGCCTGTATTAACCAACCTAGCCCGTGGTGCCTGTATTAGCCAACCTAGCCCGTGGTGCCTGTATTAGCCAACCTAGCCCGTGGTGCCTGTATT
This sequence comes from Arenicola marina, assembly GCA_964019135.1. NCBI lineage: Eukaryota > Metazoa > Annelida > Polychaeta > Arenicolidae > Arenicola > Arenicola marina. The sequence continues at coordinate 3,133,477 of OZ025258.1, read as the reverse complement.
AGCCAACCTAGCCCGTGGTGCCTGTATTAACCAACCTAGCCCGTGGTGCCTGTATTAACCAACCTAGCCCGTGGTGCCTGTATTAGCCAACCTAGCCCGTGGTGCCTGTATTAACCAACCTAGCCCGTGGTGCCTGTATTAGCCAACCTAGCCCGTGGCGCCTGTATTAACCAACCTAGCCCGTGGTGCCTGCATTAACCAACCTAGCCCGTGGTGCCTGTATTAACCAACCTAGCCCGTGGTGCCTGTATTAACCAACCTAGCCCGTGGTGCCTTTATTAGCCAACCTAGCCCGTGGTGCCTGTATTAGCCAACCTAGCCCGTGGTGCCTGTATTAACCAACCTAGCCCGTGGTGCCTGTATTAACCAACCTAGCCCGTGGTGCCATTATTAGCCAACCTAGCCCGTGGTGCCTGTATTAGCCAACCTAGCCCGTGGTGCCTGTATTAGCCAACCTAGCCCGTGGTGCCTGTATTAGCCAACCTAGCCCGTGGTGCCTGGATTAACCAACCTAGCCCGTGGTGCCTGTATTAACCAACCTAGCCCGTGGTGCCTGTATTAGCCAACCTAGCCCGTGGTGCCTGTATTAACCAACCTAGCCCGTGGTGCCTGTATTAACCAACCTAGCCCGTGGTGCCTGTATTAAACAACAAAGCCCGTGGTGCCTGTATTAACCAACCTAGCCCGTGGTGCCTGTATTAGCCAACCTAGCCCGTGGTGCCTGTATTAACCAACCTAGCCCGTGGTGCCTGTATTAACCAACCTAGCCCGTGGTGCCTGTATTAGTCAACCGAGCCCGTGGTGCCTGTATTAACCAACCTAGCCCGTGGTGCCTGTATTAGCCAACCTAGCCCGTGGTGCCTGTATTAGCCAACCTAGCCCGTGGTGCCTGTATTAACCAACCTAGCCCGTGGTGCCTGTATTAGCCAACCTAGCCCGTGGTGCCTGTATTAACCAACCTAGCCCATGGTGCCTGTATTAGCCAACCTAGCCCGTGGTGCCTGTATTAACCAACCTAGCCCGTGGTGCCTGTATTAGCCAACCTAGCCCGTGGTGCCTGTATTAACCAACCTAGCCCGTGGTGCCTGTATTAACCAACCTAGCCCGTGGTGCCTGTATTAACCAACCTAGCCCGTGGTGCCTGTATTAGTCAACCGAGCCCGTGGTGCCTGTATTAACCAACCTAGCCCGTGGTGCCTGTATTAGCCAACCTAGCCCGTGGTGCCTGTATTAACCAACCTAGCCCGTGGTGCCTGTATTAACCAACCTAGCCCGTGGTGCCTGTATTAACCAACAAAGCCCGTGGTGCCTGTATTAACCAACCTAGCCCGTGGTGCCTGTATTAGCCAACCTAGCCCGTGGTGCCTGTATTAACCAACCTAGCCCGTGGTGCCTGTATTAACCAACCTAGCCCGTGGTGCCTGTATTAGTCAACCGAGCCCGTGGTGCCTGTATTAACCAACCTAGCCCGTGGTGCCTGTATTAGCCAACCTAGCCCGTGGTGCCTGTATTAACCAACCTAGCCCGTGGTGCCTGTATTAACCAACCTAGCCCGTGGTGCCTGTATTAACCAATCTAGCCCGTGGTGCCTGTATTAACCAACCTAGCCCGCGGTGCCTGTATTAACCAACCTAGCCCGTGGTGCCTGTATTAACCAACCTAGCCCGTGGTGCCTGTATTAACCAACCTAGCCCGTGGTGCCTGTATTAACCAACCTAGCCCGTGGTGCCTGTATTAGCCAACCTAGCCCGTGGTGCCTGTATTAACCAACCTAGCCCGTGGTGCCTGTATTAACCAACCTAGCCCGTGGTGCCTGTATTAACCAACCTAGCCCGTGGTGCCTGTATTAGTCAACCGAGCCCGTGGTGCCTGTATTAACCAACCTAGCCCGTGGTGCCTGTATTAGCCAACCTAGCCCGTGGTGCCTGTATTAGCCAACCTAGCCCATGGTGACTGTATTAACCAACCTAGCCCGTGGTGCCTGTATTAACCAACCTAGCCCGTGGTGCCTGTATTAACCAACAAAGCCCGTGGTGCCTGTATAAACCAACCTAGCCCGTGGTGCCTGTATTAGCCAACCTAGCCCGTGGTGCCTGTATTAACCAACCTAGCCCGTGGTGCCTGTATTAGCCAACCTAGCCCGTGGTGCCTGTATTAGCCAACCTAGCCCGTGGTGCCTGTATTAACCAACAAAGCCCGTGGTGCCTGTATTAACCAACCTAGCCCGTGGTGCCTGTATTAGCCAACCTAGCCCGTGGTGCCTGTATTAACCAACCTAGCCCGTGGTGCCTGTATTAACCAACCTAGCCCGTGGTGCCTGTATTAACCAACCTAGCCCGTGGTGCCTGTATTAGCCAACCTAGCCCGTGGTGCCTGTATTAACCAACCTAGCCCGCGGTGCCTGTATTAGCCAACCTAGCCCGTGGTGCCTGTATTAGCCAACCTAGCCCGTGGTACCTGTATTAACCAACCTAGCCCATGGTGCCTGTATTAACCAACCTAGCCCGTGGTGCCTGTATTAACAAACCTAGCCCGTGGTGCCTGTATTAGCCAACCTAGCCCGTGGTGCCTGTATTAACCAACCTAGCCCGTGGTGCCTGTATTAGCCAACCTAGCCCGTGGTGCCTTTATTAGCCAACCTAGCCCGTGGTGCCTGTATTAGCCAACCTAGCCCGTGGTGCCTGTATTAACCAACCTAGCCCGTGGTGCCTGTATTAACCAACCTAGCCCGTGGTGCCATTATTAGCCAACCTAGCCCGTGGTGCCTGTATTAGCCAACCTAGCCCGTGGTGCCTGTATTAGCCAACCTAGCCCGTGGTGCCTGTATTAGCCAACCTAGCCCGTGGTGCCTGTATTAACCAACCTAGCCCGTGGTGCCTGTATTAACCAACCTAGCCCGTGGTGCCTGTATTAGCCAACCTAGCCCGTGGTGCTTGTATTAGCCAACCTAGCCCGTGGTGCCTGTATTAACCAACCTAGCCCGTGGTGCCTGTATTAGCCAACCTAGCCCGTGGTGCCTGTATTAGCCAACCTAGCCCATGGTGCCTGTATTAACCAACCTAGCCCGTGGTGCCTGTATTAGCCAACCTAGCCCGTGGTGCCTGTATTAACCAACAAAGCCCGTGGTGCCTGTATTAACCAACCTAGTCCGTGGTGCCTGTATTGGCCAACCTAGCCCGTGGTGCCTGTATTAACCAACCTAGCCCGTGGTGCCTGTATTAACCAACCTAGCCCGTGGTGCCTGTACTAGTCAACCGAGCCCGTGGTGCCTGTATTAACCAACCTAGCCCGTGGTGCCTGTATTAGCCAACCTAGCCCATGGTGCGCGTATTAACCAACCTAGCCCGTGGTGCCTGTATTAACCAACCTAGCCCGTGGTGCCTGTATTAACCAATCTAGCCCGTGGTGCCTGTATTAACCAACCTAGCCCGCGGTGCCTGTATTAACCAACCTAGCCCGTGGTGCCTGTATTAACCAGCCTAGCCCGTGGTGCCTGTATTAGCCAACCTAGCCCGTGGTGCCTGTATTAACCAACCTAGCCCGTGGTGCCTGTATTAACCAACCTAGCCCGTGGTGCCTGTATTAACCAACCTAGCTCGTGGTGCCTGTATTAGCCAACCGAGCCCGTGGTGCCTGTATTAACCAACCTAGCCCGTGGTGCCTGTATTAGCCAACCTAGCCCGTGGTGCCTGTATTAGCCAACCTAGCCCATGGTGACTGTTTTAACCAACCTAGCCCGTGGTGCCTGTATTAACCAACCTAGCCCGTGGTGCCTGTATTAACCAACAAAGCCCGTGGTGCCTGTATAAACCAACCTAGCCCGTGGTGCCTGTATTAGCCAACCTAGCCCGTGGTGCCTGTATTAACCAACCTAGCCCGTGGTGCCTGTATTAGCCAACCTATCCCGTGGTGCCTGTATTAGCCAACCTAGCCCGTGGTGCCTGTATTAACCAACAAAGCCCGTGGTGCCTGTATTAACCAACCTAGCCCGTGGTGCCTGTATTAGCCAACCTAGCCCGTGGTGCCTGTATTAACCAACCTAGCCCGTGGTGCCTGTATTAAACAACCTAGCCCGTGGTGCCTGTATTAACCAACCTAGCCCGTGGTGCCTGTATTAGCCAACCTAGCCCGTGGTGCCTGTATTAACCAACCTAGCCCGCGGTGCCTGTATTAGCCAACCTAGCCCGTGGTGCCTGTATTAGCCAACCTAGCCCGTGGTACCTGTATTAACCAACCTAGCCCATGGTGCCTGTATTAACCAACCTAGCCCGTGGTGCCTGTATTAACCAACCTAGCCCGTGGTGCCTGTATTAACCAACCTAGCCCGTGGTGCCTGTATTAACCAACCTAGCCCGTGGTGCCTGTATTAGCCAACCTAGCCCGTGGTGCCTTTATTGGCCAACCTAGCCCGTGGTGCCTGTATTAGCCAACCTAGCCCGTGGTGCCTGTATTAACCAACCTAGCCCGTGGTGCCTGTATTAACCAACCTAGCCCGTGGTGCCTGTATTAGCCAACCTAGCCCGTGGTGCCTGTATTAACCAACCTAGCCCGTGGTGCCTGTATTAGCCAACCTAGCCCGTGGTGCCTGTATTAACCAACCTAGCCCGTGGTGCCTGTATTAACCATCCTAGCCCGTGGTGCCTTTATTAGCCAACCTTGCCCGTGGTGCCTGTATTAACCAACCTAGCCCGTGGTGCCTGTATTAACCAACCTAGCCCGTGGTGCCTGTATTAACCAACCTAGCCCGTGGTGCCTGTATTAGCCAACCTAGCCCGTGGTGCCTGTATTAACCAACCTAGCCCGTGGTGCCTGTATTAGCCAACCTAGCCCGTGGTGCCTGTATTAGCCAACCTAGCCCGTGGTGCCTGTATTAACCAACAAAGCCCGTGGTGCCTGTATTAACCAACCTAGCCCGTGGTGCCTGTATTAGCCAACCTAGCCCGTGGTGCCTGTATTAACCAACCTAGCCCGTGGTGCCTGTATTAACCAACCTAGCCCGTGGTGCCTGTATTAACCTACCTAGCCCGTGGTGCCTGTATTAGCCAACCTAGCCCGTGGTGCCTGTATTAACCAACAAAGCCCGTGGTGCCTGTATTAACCAACCTAGCCCGTGGTGCCTGTATTAGCCAACCTAGCCCGTGGTACCTGTATTAACCAACCTAGCCCATGGTGCCTGTATTAACCAACCTAGCCCGTGGTGCCTGTATTAACCAACCTAGCCCGTGGTGCCTGTATTAGCCAACCTAGCCCGTGGTGCCTGTATTAGCCAACCTAGCCCGTGGTGCCTGTATTAGCCAACGTAGCCCGTGGTGCCTGTATTAGCCAACCTAGCCCGTGGTACCTGTATTAACCAACCTAGCCCATGGTGCCTGTATTAACCAACCTAGCCCGTGGTGCCTGTATTAGCCAACCTAGCCCGTGGTGCCTGTATTAGCCAACCTAGCCCGTGGTGCCTGTATTAGCAAACCTAGCCCGTGGTGCCTGTATTAGCCAACCTAGCCCGTGGTGCCTGTATTAACCAACCTAGCCCGTGGTGCCTGTATTAACCAACCTAGCCCGTGGTGCCTGTATTAGCCAACCTAGCCCGTGGTGCCTGTATTAACCAACCTAGCCCGTGGTGCCTGTATTAACCAACCTAGCCCGTGGTGCCTGTATTAGCCAGCCTAGCCTGTGGTGCCTGTATTAACCAACCTGGCCCGTGGTGCCGCTATTAACCAACCTAGCCCGTGGTGCCTGTATTAGCCAACCTAGCCCGTGGTGCCTGTATTAACCAACCTAGCCCGTGGTGCCTGTATTAACCAACCTAGCCCGTGGTGCCTGTATTAACCAATCTAGCCCGTGGTGCCTGTATTAACCAACCTAGCCCGTGGTGCCTGTATTAACCAAGCTAGCCCGTGGTGCCTCTATTAACCAACCTAGCCCGTGGTGCCTGTATTAGCCAACCTAGCATATGGTGGCTGTATTAACCAACCTAGCCCGTGGTGCCTGTATTAGCCAACCTAGCCCGTGGTGCCTGTATTAACCAACCTAGCCCGTGGTGCCTCTATTAACCAACCTAGCCCGTGGTGCCTGTATTAGCCAACCTAGCATATGGTTACTATTAACCAACCTAGCACTGGATGCCTTGACAAGGAAAGAGCCGTATTGGTCGAGATGGGCGAGCCGCCCCCCCCCCCACCCTCTCTCCACGCGCCCCAGCTGATACTTTACCTGCTCTGCTGTGTCTATTTGCTTTGACACAGGGTGACCGAGACCACCGCCTTCACAGAAACAATTATCCAACCACAACGAACCATGATGGAGGGCGGCCCGTCGTATATCTTTACCTCTGCCAGGCCTTAACGACTTCTTGGTACTAACCCCAAGTATGTACTCGTGGTCGCTATGACAACCTCGTCACGTGTATGTGGCTTGAGATGATGCGTTTTCTCTGAGACGGTGGCGAGTCTAAGTGTTCGGAAACTGCATTAGATATGCGTCTGTCTGGGTTCGAGGCGCATTAGTAATAATAACGATTTATTGCAGAACGCACAGTCAACAAATGGACAGTTTTGTCATTGCCAAATCCCCACGTCCTGTTGTTCTTAAACACCGTATGTGCGTTGGTCGCACGTCATTTCCAGACACGTCATGATTAGACATGTGCGCGACATGAGACGAAAGGAAAATGAAACACTTTTTATTTCAGACATGGTCGTGCATCATCAACGTTAGTATGCCTTGTTTGAAAGACGTTAAAAGACTCGTTATCTTGATACAAAACAGATTGGTACAGGTTAACTTTGGTCCATTTTCCATGTTGGAAAGTGGATAATTTGATGAAATTATTAAATGGTAGCCGTCGGTATTCTTTGCTCCAAATATATGGACTCGAATCAGGGACATGAAAGTGTGACGATGTCATCGGCAGAGCAAGGCTATCCGGGCCGGCCAAATAGCACATTTCAAGACAACGGTATTATGATGTGGCAATATGTCAATGAACTAATCCATGTCGCGGTCACCAACATGGCAGACCGCGGCAATCAGTGGCTGAACTAATCCATGTCGTGGTCACCAACATGGCAGACCGCGGCAATCAGTGGCTGAACTAATCCATGTCGTGGTCACCAACATGGCAGACCGCGGCAATCAGTGGCTGAACTAATCCATGTCGTGGTCACCAACATGGCAGACCGCGGTAATCAGTGGCTGAACTAATCCATGTCGTGGTCGCCAACATGGCAGACCGCGGCAATCAGTGGCTGAACTAATCCATGTCGTGGTCACCAACATGGCAGACCGCGGCAATCAGTGGCTGAACTAATCTATGTCGTGGTCACCAACATGGCAGACCGCGGCCATCAGTGGCTGAACTAATCCATGTCGGGGTCGCCAACATGGCAGACCGCGGCAATCAGTGGCTGAACTAATCCATGTCGTGGTCGCCAACATGGCAGACCGCGGCAATCAGTGGCTGAACTAATCCATGTCGCGGTCACCAACATGGCAGACCGCGGCAATCAGTGGCTGAACTAATCTATGTCGTGGTCACCAACATGGCAGACCGCGGTAATCAGTGGCTGAACTAATCCATGTCGTGGTCGCCAACATGGCAGACCGCGGCAATCAGTGGCTGAACTAATCCATGTCGTGGTCACCAACATGGCAGACCGCGGCAATCAGTGGCTGAACTAATCTATGTCGTGGTCACCAACATGGCAGACCGCGGCCATCAGTGGCTGAACTAATCCATGTCGGGGTCGCCAACATGGCAGACCGCGGCAATCAGTGGCTGAACTAATCCATGTCGTGGTCGCCAACATGGCAGACCGCGGCAATCAGTGGCTGAACTAATCCATGTCGTGGTCACCAACATGGCAGACCGCGGCAATCAGTGGCTGAACTAATCTATGTCGTGGTCACCAACATGGCAGACCGCGGCAATCAGTGGCTGAACTAATCCATGTCGTGGTCGCCAACATGGCAGACCGCGGCAATCAGTGGCTGAACTAATCCATGTCGTGGTCGCCAACATGGCAGACCGCGGCAATCAGTGGCTGAACTAATCTATGTCGTGGTCACCAACATGGCAGACCGCGGCAATCAGTGGCTGAACTAATCCATGTCGGGGTCGCCAACATGGCAGACCGCGGCCATCAGTGGCTGAACTAATCTATGTCGTGGTCACCAACATGGCAGACCGCGGCAATCAGTGGCTGAACTAATCCATGTCGTGGTCACCAACATGGCAGACCGCGGCAATCAGTGGCTGAACTAATCTATGTCGTGGTCACCAACATGGCAGACCGCGGCAATCAGTGGCTGAACTAATCTATGTCGTGGTCACCAACATGGCAGACCGCGGCAATCAGTGGCTGAACTAATCCATGTCGTGGTTGCCAACATGGCAGACCGCGGCAATCAGTGGCTGAACTAATCCATGTCGTGGTCGCCAACATGGCAGACCGCGGCAATCAGTGGCTGAACTAATCCATGTCGTGGTCGCCAACATGGCAGACCGCGGCAATCAGTGGCTGAACTAATCCATGTCGTGGTCACCAACATGGCAGACCGCGGCAATCAGTGGCTGAACTAATCTATGTCGTGGTCGCCAACATGGCAGACCGCGGCAATCAGTGGCTGAACTAATCCATGTCGTGGTCACCAACATGGCAGACCGCGGCAATCAGTGGCTGAACTAATCTATATCGTGGTCGCCAACATGGCAGACCGCGGCAATCAGTGGCTGAACTAATCCATGTCGCGGTCACCAACATGGCAGACCGCGGCCATCAGTGGCTGAACTAATCCATGTCGTGGTCGCCAACATGGCAGACCGCGGCAATCAGTGGCTGAACTAATCCATGTCGTGGTCGCCAACATGGCAGACCGCGGCAATCAGTGGCTGAACTAATCCATGTCGTGGTCGCCAACATGGCAGACCGCGGTAATCAGTGGCTGAACTAATCCATGTCGCGGTCACCAACATGGCAGACCACGGCAATCAGTGGCTGAACTAATCCATGTCGTGGTCGCGAACATGGCAGACCGCGGCAATCAGTGGCTGAACTAATCCATGTCGTGGTCGCCAACATGGCAGACCGCGGTAATCAGTGGCTGAACTAATCCATCTCGTGGTCACCAACATGGCAGACCGCGGTAATCAGTGGCTGAACTAATCCATGTCGTGGTCACCAACATGGCAGACCGCGGTAATCAGTGGCTGAACTAATCCATGTCGTGGTCACCAACATGGCAGACCGCGGCAATCAGTGGCTGAACTAATCCATGTCGTGGTTGCCAACATGGCAGACCGCGGCAATCAGTGGCTGAACTAATCCATGTCGTGGTCGCCAACATGGCAGACCGCGGCAATCAGTGGCTGAACTAATCCATGTCGCGGTCGCCAACATGGCAGACCGCGGTAATCAGTGGCTGAACTAATCCATGTCGCGGTCACCAACATGGCAGACCGCGGTAATCAGTGGCTGAACTAATCCATGTCGTGGTCGCCAGCATGGCAGACCGCGGCAATCAGTGGCTGAACTAATCCATGTCGCGGTCACCAACATGGCAGACCGCGGTAATCAGTGGCTGAACTAATCCATGTCGTGGTCGCCAGCATGGCAGACCGCGGCAATCAGTGGCTGAACTAATCCATGTCGTGGTCGCCAGCATGGCAGACCGCGGCAATCAGTGGCTGAACTAATCCATGTCGCGGTCACCAACATGGCAGACCGCGGTAATCAGTGGCTGAACTAATCCATGTCGCGGTCACCAACATGGCAGACCGCGGCAATCAGTGGCTGAACTAATCCATGTCGTGGTCGCCAACATGGCAGACCGCGGCCATCAGTGGCTGAACTAATCCATGTCGTGGTCGCCAACATAGCAGACCGCGGCAATCAGTGGCTGAACTAATCCAGGTCGGGGTCGCCAACATGGCAGACCGCGGCAATCAGTGGCTGAACTAATCCATGTCGGGGTCGCCAACATGGCAGACCGCGGCAATCAGTGGCTGAACTAATCCATGTCGCGGTCACCAACATGGCAGACCGCGGCAATCAGTGGCTGAACTAATCCATGTCGCGGTCACCAACATGGCAGACCGCGGCAATCAGTGGCTGAACTAATCCATGTCGTGGTCACCAACATGGCAGACCGCGGCCATCAGTGGCGGAACTAATCCATGTCGGGGTCGCCAACATGGCAGACCGCGGCAATCAGTGGCTGAACTAATCCATGTCGTGGTCGCCAACATGGCAGACCGCGGCAATCAGTGGCTGAACTAATCCATGTCGTGGCCGCCAACATGGCAGATCGCGGCAATCAGTGGCTGAACTAATCCATGTCGCGGTCACCAACATGGCAGACCGCGGCAATCAGTGGCTGAACTAATTCATGTCGTGGTCACCAACATGGCAGACCGCGGCAATCAGTGGCTGACCTAATCCATGTCGTGGTCACCAGCATGGCAGACCGCGGTAATCAGTGGCTGAACTAATTCATGTCGCGGTCACCAACATGGCAGACCGCGGCAATCAGTGGCTGAACTAATCCATGTCGGGGTCGCCAACATGGCAGACCGCGGCCATCAGTGGCTGAACTAATCCATGTCGTGGTCGCCAACATGGCAGACCGCGGCAATCAGTGGCTGAACTAATCCATGTCGTGGTCACCAGCATGGCAGACCGCGGTAATCAGTGGCTGAACTAATCCATGTCGCGGTCACCAACATGGCAGACCGCGGTAATCAGTGGCTGAACTAATCCATGTCGTGGTCACCAACATGGCAGACCGCGGCAATCAGTGGCTGAACTAATCCATGTCGGGGTCGCCAACATGGCAGACCGCGGCCATCAGTGGCTGAACTAATCCATGTCGCGGTCACCAACATGGCAGACCGCGGTAATCAGTGGCTGAACTAATCCATGTCGCGGTCACCAACATGGCAGACCGCGGCAATCAGTGGCTGAACTAATCCATGTCGTGGTCGCCAACATGGCAGACCGCGGCCATCAGTGGCTGAACTAATCCATGTCGTGGTCGCCAACATAGCAGACCGCGGCAATCAGTGGCTGAACTAATCCAGGTCGGGGTCGCCAACATGGCAGACCGCGGCAATCAGTGGCTGAACTAATCCATGTCGGGGTCGCCAACATGGCAGACCGCGGCAATCAGTGGCTGAACTAATCCATGTCGCGGTCACCAACATGGCAGACCGCGGCAATCAGTGGCTGAACTAATCCATGTCGCGGTCACCAACATGGCAGACCGCGGCAATCAGTGGCTGAACTAATCCATGTCGTGGTCACCAACATGGCAGACCGCGGCCATCAGTGGCGGAACTAATCCATGTCGGGGTCGCCAACATGGCAGACCGCGGCAATCAGTGGCTGAACTAATCCATGTCGTGGTCGCCAACATGGCAGACCGCGGCAATCAGTGGCTGAACTAATCCATGTCGCGGTCACCAACATGGCAGACCGCGGCCATCAGTGGCTGAACTAATCCATGTCGTGGTCGCCAACATGGCAGACCGCGGCAATCAGTGGCTGAACTAATCCATGTCGTGGTCGCCAACATGGCAGACCGCGGCAATCAGTGGCTGAACTAATCCATGTCGTGGTCGCCAACATGGCAGACCGCGGTAATCAGTGGCTGAACTAATCCATGTCGCGGTCACCAACATGGCAGACCACGGCAATCAGTGGCTGAACTAATCCATGTCGTGGTCGCCAACATGGCAGACCGCGGCAATCAGTGGCTGAACTAATCCATGTCGGGGTCGCCAACATGGCAGACCGCGGCCATCAGTGGCTGAACTAATCCATGTCGTGGTCGCCAACATGGCAGACCGCGGCAATCAGTGGCTGAACTAATCCATGTCGTGGTCACCAGCATGGCAGACCGCGGTAATCAGTGGCTGAACTAATCCATGTCGCGGTCACCAACATGGCAGACCGCGGTAATCAGTGGCTGAACTAATCCATGTCGTGGTCACCAACATGGCAGACCGCGGCAATCAGTGGCTGAACTAATCCATGTCGGGGTCGCCAACATGGCAGACCGCGGCCATCAGTGGCTGAACTAATCCATGTCGTGGTCACCAACATGGCAGACCGCGGCAATCAGTGGCTGAACTAATCCATGTCGTGGTCACCAACATGGCAGACCGCGGCAATCAGTGGCTGAACTAATCCATGTCGTGGTCACCAGCATGGCAGACCGCGGCAATCAGTGGCTGAACTAATCCATGTCGTGGTCACCAGCATGGCAGACCGCGGTAATCAGTGGCTGAACTAATTCATGTCGCGGTCACCAACATGGCAGACCGCGGCAATCAGTGGCTGAACTAATCCATGTCGTGGTCACCAACATGGCAGACCGCGGTAATCAGTGGCTGAACTAATCCATGTCGCGGTCACCAACATGGCAGACCGCGGTAATCAGTGGCTGAACTAATCCATGTCGTGGTCACCAACATGGCAGACCGCGGTAATCAGTGGCTGAACTAATCCATGTCGCGGTCACCAACATGGCAGACCGCGGTAATCAGTGGCTGAACTAATCCATGTCGTAGTTGCCAACATGGCAGACCGCGGCAATCAGTGGCTGAACTAATCCATGTCGTGGTCGCCAACATGGCAGACCGCGGCAATCAGTGGCTGAACTAATCCATGTCGCGGTCACCAACATGGCAGACCGCGGTAATCAGTGGCTGAACTAATCCATGTCGTGGTCGCCAGCATGGCAGACCGCGGCAATCAGTGGCTGAACTAATCCATGTCGTGGTCGCCAACATGGCAGACCGCGGCAATCAGTGGCTGAACTAATCCATGTCGTGGTCGCCAACATGGCAGACCGCGGCAATCAGTGGCTGAACTAATCTATGTCGTGGTCACCAACATGGCAGACCGCGGCAATCAGTGGCTGAACTAATCCATGTCGGGGTCGCCAACATGGCAGACCGCGGCCATCAGTGGCTGAACTAATCTATGTCGTGGTCACCAACATGGCAGACCGCGGCAATCAGTGGCTGAACTAATCCATGTCGTGGTCACCAACATGGCAGACCGCGGCAATCAGTGGCTGAACTAATCTATGTCGTGGTCACCAACATGGCAGACCGCGGCAATCAGTGGCTGAACTAATCTATGTCGTGGTCACCAACATGGCAGACCGCGGCAATCAGTGGCTGAACTAATCCATGTCGTGGTTGCCAACATGGCAGACCGCGGCAATCAGTGGCTGAACTAATCCATGTCGTGGTCGCCAACATGGCAGACCGCGGCAATCAGTGGCTGAACTAATCCATGTCGTGGTCGCCAACATGGCAGACCGCGGCAATCAGTGGCTGAACTAATCCATGTCGTGGTCGCCAACATGGCAGACCGCGGCAATCAGTGGCTGAACTAATCTATGTCGTGGTCGCCAACATGGCAGACCGCGGCAATCAGTCGCTGAACTAATCCATGTCGTGGTCACCAACATGGCAGACCGCGGCAATCAGTGGCTGAACTAATCTATGTCGTGGTCGCCAACATGGCAGACCGCGGCAATCAGTGGCTGAACTAGTCCATGTCGTGGTCGCCAACATGGCAGACCGCGGCAATCAGTGGCTGAACTAATCCATGTCGTGGTCGCCAACATGGCAGACCGCGGCAATCAGTGGCTGAACTAATCCATGTCGTGGTCGCCAACATGGCAGACCGCGGTAATCAGTGGCTGAACTAATCCATGTCGCGGTCACCAACATGGCAGACCACGGCAATCAGTGGCTGAACTAATCCATGTCGTGGTCGCCAACATGGCAGACCGCGGCAATCAGTGGCTGAACTAATCCATGTCGTGGTCGCCAACATGGCAGACCGCGGTAATCAGTGGCTGAACTAATCCATCTCGTGGTCACCAACATGGCAGACCGCGGTAATCAGTGGCTGAACTAATCCATGTCGTGGTCACCAACATGGCAGACCGCGGTAATCAGTGGCTGAACTAATCCATGTCGTGGTCACCAACATGGCAGACCGCGGCAATCAGTGGCTGAACTAATCCATGTCGTGGTTGCCAACATGGCAGACCGCGGCAATCAGTGGCTGAACTAATCCATGTCGTGGTCGCCAACATGGCAGACCGCGGCAATCAGTGGCTGAACTAATCCATGTCGCGGTCGCCAACATGGCAGACCGCGGTAATCAGTGGCTGAACTAATCCATGTCGCGGTCACCAACATGGCAGACCGCGGTAATCAGTGGCTGAACTAATCCATGTCGTGGTCGCCAGCATGGCAGACCGCGGCAATCAGTGGCTGAACTAATCCATGTCGCGGTCACCAACATGGCAGACCGCGGTAATCAGTGGCTGAACTAATCCATGTCGTGGTCGCCAGCATGGCAGACCGCGGCAATCAGTGGCTGAACTAATCCATGTCGTGGTCGCCAGCATGGCAGACCGCGGCAATCAGTGGCTGAACTAATCCATGTCGCGGTCACCAACATGGCAGACCGCGGTAATCAGTGGCTGAACTAATCCATGTCGCGGTCACCAACATGGCAGACCGCGGCAATCAGTGGCTGAACTAATCCATGTCGTGGTCGCCAACATGGCAGACCGCGGCCATCAGTGGCTGAACTAATCCATGTCGTGGTCGCCAACATAGCAGACCGCGGCAATCAGTGGCTGAACTAATCCAGGTCGGGGTCGCCAACATGGCAGACCGCGGCAATCAGTGGCTGAACTAATCCATGTCGGGGTCGCCAACATGGCAGACCGCGGCAATCAGTGGCTGAACTAATCCATGTCGCGGTCACCAACATGGCAGACCGCGGCAATCAGTGGCTGAACTAATCCATGTCGCGGTCACCAACATGGCAGACCGCGGCAATCAGTGGCTGAACTAATCCATGTCGTGGTCACCAACATGGCAGACCGCGGCCATCAGTGGCGGAACTAATCCATGTCGGGGTCGCCAACATGGCAGACCGCGGCAATCAGTGGCTGAACTAATCCATGTCGTGGTCGCCAACATGGCAGACCGCGGCAATCAGTGGCTGAACTAATCCATGTCGTGGCCGCCAACATGGCAGATCGCGGCAATCAGTGGCTGAACTAATCCATGTCGCGGTCACCAACATGGCAGACCGCGGCAATCAGTGGCTGAACTAATTCATGTCGTGGTCACCAACATGGCAGACCGCGGCAATCAGTGGCTGAACTAATCCATGTCGCGGTCGCCAACATGGCAGACCGCGGCAATCAGTGGCTTTCCTAATCCATGTCGTGGTCACCAGCATGGCAGACCGCGGTAATCAGTGGCTGAACTAATTCATGTCGCGGTCACCAACATGGCAGACCGCGGCAATCAGTGGCTGAACTAATCCATGTCGGGGTCGCCAACATGGCAGACCGCGGCCATCAGTGGCTGAACTAATCCATGTCGTGGTCGCCAACATGGCAGACCGCGGCAATCAGTGGCTGAACTAATCCATGTCGTGGTCACCAGCATGGCAGACCGCGGTAATCAGTGGCTGAACTAATCCATGTCGCGGTCACCAACATGGCAGACCGCGGTAATCAGTGGCTGAACTAATCCATGTCGTGGTCACCAACATGGCAGACCGCGGCAATCAGTGGCTGAACTAATCCATGTCGGGGTCGCCAACATGGCAGACCGCGGCCATCAGTGGCTGAACTAATCCATGTCGCGGTCACCAACATGGCAGACCGCGGTAATCAGTGGCTGAACTAATCCATGTCGCGGTCACCAACATGGCAGACCGCGGCAATCAGTGGCTGAACTAATCCATGTCGTGGTCGCCAACATGGCAGACCGCGGCCATCAGTGGCTGAACTAATCCATGTCGTGGTCGCCAACATAGCAGACCGCGGCAATCAGTGGCTGAACTAATCCAGGTCGGGGTCGCCAACATGGCAGACCGCGGCAATCAGTGGCTGAACTAATCCATGTCGGGGTCGCCAACATGGCAGACCGCGGCAATCAGTGGCTGAACTAATCCATGTCGCGGTCACCAACATGGCAGACCGCGGCAATCAGTGGCTGAACTAATCCATGTCGCGGTCACCAACATGGCAGACCGCGGCAATCAGTGGCTGAACTGATCCATGTCGTGGTCACCAACATGGCAGACCGCGGCCATCAGTGGCGGAACTAATCCATGTCGGGGTCGCCAACATGGCAGACCGCGGCAATCAGTGGCTGAACTAATCCATGTCGTGGTCGCCAACATGGCAGACCGCGGCAATCAGTGGCTGAACTAATCCATGTCGTGGCCGCCAACATGGCAGATCGCGGCAATCAGTGGCTGAACTAATCCATGTCGCGGTCACCAACATGGCAGACCGCGGCAATCAGTGGCTGAACTAATTCATGTCGCGGTCACCAACATGGCAGACCGCGGCAATCAGTGGCTGAACTAATCCATGTCGCGGTCGCCAACATGGCAGACCGCGGCAATCAGTGGCTGACCTAATCCATGTCGTGGTCACCAGCATGGCAGACCGCGGTAATCAGTGGCTGAACTAATTCATGTCGCGGTCACCAACATGGCAGACCGCGGCAATCAGTGGCTGAACTAATCCATGTCGGGGTCGCCAACATGGCAGACCGCGGCCATCAGTGGCTGAACTAATCCATGTCGTGGTCGCCAACATGGCAGACCGCGGCAATCAGTGGCTGAACTAATCCATGTCGTGGTCACCAGCATGGCAGACCGCGGTAATCAGTGGCTGAACTAATCCATGTCGCGGTCACCAACATGGCAGACCGCGGTAATCAGTGGCTGAACTAATCCATGTCGTGGTCACCAACATGGCAGACCGCGGCAATCAGTGGCTGAACTAATCCATGTCGGGGTCGCCAACATGGCAGACCGCGGCCATCAGTGGCTGAACTAATCCATGTCGTGGTCACCAACATGGCAGACCGCGGCAATCAGTGGCTGAACTAATCCATGTCGTGGTCACCAACATGGCAGACCGCGGCAATCAGTGGCTGAACTAATCCATGTCGTGGTCACCAGCATGGCAGACCGCGGCAATCAGTGGCTGAACTAATCCATGTCGTGGTCACCAGCATGGCAGACCGCGGTAATCAGTGGCTGAACTAATTCATGTCGCGGTCACCAACATGGCAGACCGCGGCAATCAGTGGCTGAACTAATCCATGTCGTGGTCACCAACATGGCAGACCGCGGTAATCAGTGGCTGAACTAATCCATGTCACGGTCACCAACATGGCAGACCGCGGTAATCAGTGGCTGAACTAATCCATGTCGTGGTCACCAACATGGCAGACCGCGGTAATCAGTGGCTGAACTAATCCATGTCGCGGTCACCAACATGGCAGACCGCGGTAATCAGTGGCTGAACTAATCCATGTCGTAGTTGCCAACATGGCAGACCGCGGCAATCAGTGGCTGAACTAATCCATGTCGTGGTCGCCAACATGGCAGACCGCGGCAATCAGTGGCTGAACTAATCCATGTCGTGGTCGCCAACATGGCAGACCGCGGCAATCAGTGGCTGAACTAATCCATGTCGCGGTCACCAACATGGCAGACCGCGGCAATCAGTGGCTGAACTAATCCATGTCGTGGTCGCCAACATGGCAGACCGCGGTAATCAGTGGCTGAACTAATCCATGTCGTGGTCGCCAACATGGCAGACCGCGGCAATCAGTGGCTGAACTAATCCATGTCGTGGTCGCCAACATGGCAGACCGCGGCAATCAGTGGCTGAACTAATCCATGTCGTGGTCGCCAACATGGCAGACCGCGGCAATCAGTGGCTGAACTAATCCATGTCGCGGTCACCAACATGGCAGACCGCGGCAATCAGTGGCTGAACTAATCCATGTCGTGGTCGCCAACATGGCAGACCGCGGTAATCAGTGGCTGAACTAATCCATGTCGTGGTCGCCAACATGGCAGACCGCGGTAATCAGTGGCTGAACTAATCCATGTCGTGGTCGCCAGCATGGCAGACCGCGGCAATCAGTGGCTGAACTAATCCATGTCGTGGTCACCAACATGGCAGACCGCGGCAATCAGTGGCTGAACTAATCCATGTCGGGGTCGCCAACATGGCAGACCGCGGTAATCAGTGGCTGAACTAATCCATGTCGTGGTCGCCAACATGGCAGACCGCGGCAATCAGTGGCTGAACTAATCCATGTCGTGGTCGCCAACATGGCAGACCGCGGCAATCAGTGGCTGAACTAATCCATGTCGTGGTCACCAACATGGCAGACCGCGGCAATCAGTGGCGGAACGAATCCATGTCGCGGTCACCAACATGGCAGACCGCGGCAATCAGTGGCTGAACTAATCCATGTCGCGGTCAACAACATGGCAGACCGCGGCAATCAGTGGCTGAACTAATCCATGTCGCGGTCACCAACATGGCAGACCGCGGTAATCAGTGGCTGAACTAATCCATGTCGCGGTCACCAACATGGCAGACCGCGGCAATCAGTGGCTGAACTAATCCATGTCGTGGTCGCCAACATGGCAGACCGCGGCCATCAGTGGCTGAACTAATCCATGTCGTGGTCGCCAACATAGCAGACCGCGGCAATCAGTGGCTGAACTAATCCATGCCGGGGTCGCCAACATGGCAGACCGCGGCAATCAGTGGCTGAACTAATCCATGTCGGGGTCACCAGCATGGCAGACCGCGGCAATCAGTGGCTGAACTAATTCATGTCGCGGTCACAAACATGGCAGACCGCGGCAATCAGTGGCTGAACTAATCCATGTCGGGGTCGCCAACATGGCAGACCGCGGCCATCAGTGGCTGAACTAATCCATGTCGTGGTCGCCAACATGGCAGACCGCGGCAATCAGTGGCTGAACTAATCCATGTCGTGGTCACCAGCATGGCAGACCGCGGTAATCAGTGGCTGAACTAATCCATGTCGCGGTCACCAACATGGCAGACCGCGGTAATCAGTGGCTGAACTAATCCATGTCGTGGTCACCAACATGGCAGACCGCGGCAATCAGTGGCTGAACTAATCCATGTCGGGGTCGCCAACATGGCAGACCGCGGCCATCAGTGGCTGAACTAATCCATGTCGTGGTCACCAACATGGCAGACCGCGGCAATCAGTGGCTGAACTAATCCATGTCGTGGTCACCAACATGGCAGACCGCGGTAATCAGTGGCTGAACTAATCCATGTCGTGGTCACCAACATGGCAGACCGCGGTAATCAGTGGCTGAACTAATCTATGTCGTGGTCACCAACATGGCAGACCGCGGCAATCAGTGGCTGAACTAATCCATGTCGTGGTCACCAACATGGCAGACCGCGGTAATCAGTGGCTGAACTAATCCATGTCGTGGTCGCCAACATGGCAGACCGCGGCAATCAGTGGCTGAACTAATCCATGTCGCGGTCACCAACATGGCAGACCGCGGCAATCAGTGGCTGAACTAATCCATGTCGTGGTCACCAACATGGCAGACCGCGGCAATCAGTGGCTGAACTAATCCATGTCGCGGTCACCAACA